>JAQNBH010000018.1:8455223-8775247 GCA_028752905.1 Cladorhizidae sp. MBARI D1340-BT2 | reverse complement strand
GTTTATAATGTGACTACATGTATAGTGTGTTTATAATGTGACTACATGTATAGTGTGTTTATAATGTGACTACATGTATAGTGTGTTTAATGTGACTACATGTATAGTGTGTTTATAATGTGACTACATGTATAGTGTGTTTATAATGTGACTACATGTACAGTGTGTTTATAATGTGACTACATGTATAGTGTGTTTATAATGTGACTACATGTATAGTGTGTTTATAATGTGACTACATGTACTCAGTGTGTTTATAATGTGACTACATGTACAGTGTGTTTATAATGTGACTACATGTACATGTGTGTTTATAATGTGACTACATGTATAGTGTGTTTATAATGTGACTACATGTATAGTGTGTTTATAATGTGACTACATGTACAGTGTGTTTATAATGTGACTACATGTATAGTGTGTTTATAATGTGACTACATGTATAGTGTGTTTATAATGTGACTACATGTACAGTGTGTTTATAATGTGACTACATGTACAGTGTGTTTATAATGTGACTACATGTATAGTGTGTTTATAATGTGACTACATGTATAGTGTGTTTATATGTGACTACATGTACAGTGTGTTATAATGTGACTACATGTATAGTGTGTTTATAATGTGACTACATGTATAGTGTGTTTATAATGTGACTACATGTACAGTGTGTTTATAATGTGACTACATGTATAGTGTGTTTATAATGTGACTACATGTATAGTGTGTTTATAATGTGACTACATGTACAGTGTGTTTTATAATGTGACTACATGTACAGTGTGTTTATAATGTGACTACATGTATAGTGTGTTTATAATGTGACTACATGTACAGTGTGTTTATAATGTGACTACATGTATAGTGTGTTTATAATGTGACTACATGTACAGTGTGTTTATAATGTGACTACATGTACAGTGTGTTTATAATGTGACTACATGTACAGTGTGTTTATAATGTGACTACATGTATAGTGTGTTTATAATGTGACTACATGTACAGTGTGTTTATAATGTGACTACATGTACAGTGTGTTTATAATGTGACTACATGTACAGTGTGTTTATAATGTGACTACATGTACAGTGTGTTTATAATGTGACTACATGTATCAGTGTGTTTATAATGTGACTACATGTACAGTGTGTTTATAATGTGACTACATGTACAGTGTGTTTATAATGTGACTACATGTATAGTGTGTTTATAATGTGACTACATGTACAGTGTGTTTATAATGTGACTACATGTACAGTGTGTTTATAATGTGACTACATGTATAGTGTGTTTATAATGTGACTACATGTACAGTGTGTTTATAATGTGACTACATGTACAGTGTGTTTATAATGTGACTACATGTACAGGTGTGTTTATAATGTGACTACATGTATAGTGTGTTTATAATGTGACTACATGTACAGTGTGTTTATAATGTGACTACATGTACAGTGTGTTTATAATGTGACTACATGTATAAGTGTGTTTATAATGTGACTACATGTATAGTGTGTTTATAATGTGACTACATGTACAGTGTGTTTATAATGTGACTACATGTACAGTGTGTTTATAATGTGACTACATGTACAGTGTGTTTATAATGTGACTACATGTACAGTGTGTTTATAATGTGACTACATGTACAGTGTGTTTATAATGTGACTACATGTACTAGTGTGTTTATAATGTGACTACATGTACATGTGTGTTTATAATGTGACTACATGTACAGTGTGTTTATAATGTGACTACATGTACAGTGTGTTTATAATGTGACTACATGTACAGTGTGTTTATAATGTGACTACATGTATAGTGTGTTTATAAATGTGACTACATGTACAGTGTGTTTATAATGTGACTACATGTACTAGTGTGTTTATAATGTGACTACATGTACAGTGTGTTTATAATGTGACTACATGTATAAGTGTGTTTATAATGTGACTACATGTACAGTGTGTTTATAATGTGACTACATGTACAGTGTGTTTATAATGTGACTACATGTACAGTGTGTTTATAATGTGACTACATGTATCAGTGTGTTTATAATGTGACTACATGTACAGTGTGTTTATAATGTGACTACATGTATAGTGTGTTTATAATGTGACTACATGTATAGTGTGTTTATAATGTGACTACATGTACAGTGTGTTTATAATGTGACTACATGTATAGTGTGTTTATAATGTGACTACATGTACAGTGTGTTTATAATGTGACTACATGTATAGTGTGTTTATAATGTGACTACATGTACAGTGTGTTTATAATGTGACTACTTGTACAGTGTGTTTATAATGTGACTACATGTACAGTGTGTTTATAATGTGACTACATGTACTAGTGTGTTTATAATGTGACTACATGTACAGTGTGTTTATAATGTGACTACATGTACAGTGTGTTTATAATGTGACTACATGTACAGTGTGTTTATAATGTGACTACATGTACAGTGTGTTTATAATGTGACTACATGTACAGTGTGTTTATAATGTGACTACATGTATAGTGTGTTTATAATGTGACTACATGTATAGTGTGTTTATAATGTGACTACATGTACAGTGTGTTTATAATGTGACTACATGTACAGTGTGTTTATAATGTGACTACATGTACAGTGTGTTTATAATGTGACTACATGTATAGTGTGTTTATAATGTGACTACATGTACAGTGTGTTTATAATGTGACTACATGTACAGTGTGTTTATAATGTGACTACATGTACAGTGTGTTTATAATGTGACTACATGTACAGTGTGTTTATAATGTGACTACATGTACAGTGTGTTTATAATGTGACTACATGTACAGTGTGTTTATAATGTGACTACATGTACAGTGTGTTTATAATGTGACTACATGTACAGTGTGTTTATAATGTGACTACATGTACAGTGTGTTTATAATGTGACTACATGTATAGTGTGTTTATAATGTGACTACATGTATAGTGTGTTTATAATGTGACTACATGTACTAGTGTGTTTATAATGTGACTACATGTACAGTGTGTTTATAATGTGACTACATGTACTAGTGTGTTTATAATGTGACTACATGTACAGTGTGTTTATAATGTGACTACATGTACAGTGTGTTTATAATGTGACTACATGTACAGTGTGTTTATAATGTGACTACATGTACAGTGTGTTTATAATGTGACTACATGTACAGTGTGTTTATAATGTGACTACATGTACAGTGTGTTTATAATGTGACTACATGTACAGTGTGTTTATAATGTGACTACATGTACAGTGTGTTTATAATGTGACTACATGTACAGTGTGTTTATAATGTGACTACATGTACAGTGTGTTTATAATGTGACTACATGTACAGTGTGTTTATAATGTGACTACATGTACAGTGTGTTTATAATGTGACTACATGTATAGTGTGTTTATAATGTGACTACATGTACAGTGTGTTTATAATGTGACTACATGTACAGTGTGTTTATAATGTGACTACATGTACAGTGTGTTTTATAATGTGACTACATGTACAGTGTGTTTATAATGTGACTACATGTACAGTGTGTTTATAATGTGACTACATGTACAGTGTGTTTATAATGTGACTACATGTACAGTGTGTTTATAATGTGACTACATGTACAGTGTGTTTATAATGTGACTACATGTATAGTGTGTTTATAATGTGACTACATGTACAGTGTGTTTATAATGTGACTACATGTACAGTGTGTTTATAATGTGACTACATGTACAGTGTGTTTATAATGTGACTACATGTACAGTGTGTTTATAATGTGACTACATGTATAGTGTGTTTATAATGTGACTACATGTACAGTGTGTTTATAATGTGACTACATGTACAGTGTGTTTATAATGTGACTACATGTACAGTGTGTTTATAATGTGACTACATGTACAGTGTGTTTATAATGTGACTACATGTACAGTGTGTTTATAATGTGACTACATGTACAGTGTGTTTATAATGTGACTACATGTACAGTGTGTTTATAATGTGACTACATGTATAGTGTGTTTATAATGTGACTACATGTATAGTGTGTTTATAATGTGACTACATGTACAGTGTGTTTATAATGTGACTACATGTATAGTGTGTTTATAATGTGACTACATGTATAGTGTGTTTATAATGTGACTACATGTATAGTGTGTTTATAATGTGACTACATGTATAGTGTGTTTATAATGTGACTACATGTACAGTGTGTTTATAATGTGACTACATGTATAGTGTGTTTATAATGTGACTACATGTATAGTGTGTTTATAATGTGACTACATGTACAGTGTGTTTATAATGTGACTACATGTACAGTGTGTTTATAATGTGACTACATGTATAGTGTGTTTATAATGTGACTACATGTATAGTGTGTTTATAATGTGACTACATGTACAGTGTGTTTTATAATGTGACTACATGTACAGTGTGTTTATAATGTGACTACATGTACAGTGTGTTTATAATGTGACTACATGTATAGTGTGTTTATAATGTGACTACATGTACTAGTGTGTTTATAATGTGACTACATGTACAGTGTGTTTATAATGTGACTACATGTATAAGTGTGTTTATAATGTGACTACATGTACAGTGTGTTTATAATGTGACTACATGTACAGTGTGTTTATAATGTGACTACATGTACAGTGTGTTTATAATGTGACTACATGTACAGTGTGTTTATAATGTGACTACATGTACAGTGTGTTTATAATGTGACTACATGTACAGTGTGTTTATAATGTGACTACATGTACAGTGTGTTTATAATGTGACTACATGTACAGTGTGTTTATAATGTGACTACATGTATAGTGTGTTTATAATGTGACTACATGTACAGTGTGTTTATAATGTGACTACATGTACAGTGTTTATAATGTGACTACATGTACAGTGTGTTTTATAATGTGACTACATGTATAGTGTTTATAATGTGACTACATGTATAGTGTGTTTATAATGTGACTACATGTACAGTGTGTTTATAATGTGACTACATGTATAGTGTGTTTATAATGTGACTACATGTACAGTGTGTTTATAATGTGACTACATGTATAGTGTGTTTATAATGTGACTACATGTACAGTGTGTTTATAATGTGACTACATGTATAGTGTTTATAATGTGACTACATGTACAGTGTGTTTATAATGTGACTACATGTACAGTGTGTTTATAATGTGACTACATGTACAGTGTGTTTATAATGTGACTACATGTATAGTGTGTTTATAATGTGACTACATGTATAGTGTGTTTATAATGTGACTACATGTACAGTGTGTTTATAATGTGACTACATGTATAGTGTGTTTATAATGTGACTACATGTACAGTGTGTTTATAATGTGACTACATGTACAGTGTGTTTATAATGTGGACTACATGTATAGTGTGTTTATAATGTGACTACATGTACAGTGTGTTTATAATGTGACTACATGTATAGTGTGTTTATAATGTGACTACATGTACAGTGTGTTTATAATGTGACTACATGTACAGTGTGTTTATAATGTGACTACATGTATAGTGTGTTTATAATGTGACTACATGTACAGTGTGTTTATAATGTAACTACATGTACAGTGTGTTTATAATGTGACTACATGTTACAGTGTTTGTAATGTGGACTACACATCTTCCAGGACTGTCCAAGACCATTCAGACCGTTGACAGCTACGTATGTGAGGCAGGAGGGAATACTGGCAGTAGGAGCACAGTATCCTGGTGTGTTGACAGCTATGGGGGGCAGGAGGGAATACTGGCAGTAGGAGCACAGTATCCTGGTGTGTTGACAGCTATGTGGGGCAGGAGGGAATACTGGCAGTAGGAGCACAGTATCCTGGTGTGTTGACAGCTATGGGGGGCAGGAGGGAATACTGGCAGTAGGAGCACAGTATCCTGGTGTGTTGACAGCTATGTGGGGCAGGAGGGAATACTGGCAGTAGGAGCACAGTATCCTGGTGTGTTGACAGCTATGGGTGGCAGGAGGGAATACTGGCAGTAGGAGCACAGTATCCTGGTGTGTTGACAGCTATGTGGGGCAGGAGGGAATACTGGCAGTAGGAGCACAGTATCCTGGTGTGTTGACAGCTATGTGGGGCAGGAGGGAATACTGGCAGTAGGAGCACAGTATCCTGGTGTGTTGACAGCTATGGGGGGCAGGAGGGAATACTGGCAGTAGGAGCACAGTATCCTGGTGTGTTGACAGCTATGTGGGGCAGGAGGGAATACTGGCAGTAGGAGCACAGTATCCTGGTGTGTTGACAGCTATGTGGGGCAGGAGGGAATACTGGCAGTAGGAGCACAGTATCCTGGTGTGTACACAGAGCGTGCTACTATGCTGTGATTAGCAAATATGGACTACTCACCAACTTATAATCACAATAAACTGGCAACGACTCACCAGTTGACGTCATGTGGATACTAAGACTTCCTCGATAACCAACTTAAAATTTGCTCACTCCAATGTTTGGGCTAGATGCTTAGTCTTCATCAAGAACCATTCCTGATGAAGGCTAAGCACTTAGCCGAAAGTCAAGTGAGCAAATTTGAGTTGACTATGAGAAAACCATTGTCTTTATAATGATGTGATTCATCACCATTATGGAAGGACATCTCAGTAGTACATTATAGACAGACTCCTCCCAGCTTTAATTACGTGGAACGTGCCCTTCTCAACGCACCGAGTTGATTCTGCTCTGGATGTGGTAGTATGGCATATGTCTCTTTCCCTTGGCCTCCAGCTGTTGCCGTAGGAACGAACACTGCAGGGGAAACACATCATCATAATTTGCACCTCCCCACCAATGACTTGATATTGTAGTGCCTAGAGGGATAGTCTCTCAGGGGCATTGCCAGTGACAACAGGGAAAATCCACACAGGGCAAATATTCATAAATTGTAATCCACACTACGGTCTGTTGCTAGTTGACCACACCCTTCACCATTAGCCGATTAACGGCACATCAAAAATTCAATAGTTTGCATGAGGCTGAATTCATTTCATGTGATCGTCGTGTCTGGTATGCTTGAAAACTGCCCATAGCTTGGCCTGGAGGGCAGAACAACCCTGCAACCACTTTCCCAAAGAGTCTTGGCCTGGAGGGCAGAACAACCTGTAACCACTTTCCCAAACATTCTTGGCCTGGAGGGCAACCCTGCAACCACTTTCCCAAAGAGTCTTGGCCTGGAGGGCAGAACAACCCTGCAACCACTTTCCCAAAGAGTCTTGGCCTGGAGGGCAGAACAACCCTGCAACCACTTTCCCAAAGAGTCTTGGCCTGGAGGGCAGAACAACCTGTAACCACTTTCCCAAACATTCTTGGCCTGGAGGGCAACCCTGCAACCACTTTCCCAAAGAGTCTTGGCCTGGAGGGCAGGACAATCCTGCAACCACTTTCCCAAAGAGTCTTGGCCTGGAGGGCAGAACAATCCTGCAACCACTTTCCCAAAGAGTCAGTCTTGGCCTGGAGGGCAGAACAACCCTGCAACCACTTTCCCAAAGAGTATTGGCCTGGAGGGCAGAACAACCCTGCAACCACTTTCCCAAAGAGTCTTGGCCTGGAGGGCAGAACAACCTGTAACCACTTTCCCAAACATTCTTGGCCTGGAGGGCAACCCTGCAACCACTTTCCCAAAGAGTCTTGGCCTGGAGGGCAGGACAATCCTGCAACCACTTTCCCAAAGAGTCTTGGCCTGGAGGGCAGAACAATCCTGCAACCACTTTCCCAAAGAGTCAGTCTTGGCCTGGAGGGCAGAATAACCTGTAACCACTTTCCCAAAGAGTCTTGGCCTGGAGGGAAGAACAATCTGCAACCACTTTCCTCAAGAGTTTTGGCCTGGAGGGCAGAACAACCCTGCAACCACTTTCCCAAAGAGTCTTGGCCTGGAGGGCAGAACAACCCTGCAACCACTTTCCCAAAGAGTCTTGGCCTGGAGGGAAGAACAATCTGCAACCACTTTCCCAAAGAGTTTTGGCCTGGAGGGCAGAACAACCCTGCAACCACTTTCCCAAAGAGTCTTGGCCTGGAGGGCAGAACAACTCTGCAACCACTTTCCCAAAGAGTCTTGGCCTGGAGGGAAGAACAATCTGCAACCACTTTCCCAAACATTCTTGGCCTGGAGGGCAGAACAACCCTGCAACCACTTTCCCAAAGAGTCTTGGCCTGGAGGGCAGAACAACCCTGCAACCACTTTCCCAAAGAGTCTTGGCCTGGAGGGAAGAACAATCTGCAACCACTTTCCCAAAGAGTTTTGGCCTGGAGGGCAGAACAACCCTGCAACCACTTTCCCAAAGAGTCTTGGCCTGGAGGGCAGAACAACTCTGCAACCACTTTCCCAAAGAGTCTTGGCCTGGAGGGAAGAACAATCTGCAACCACTTTCCCAAAGAGTTTTGGCCTGGAGGGCAGAACAACCCTGCAACCACTTTCCCAAAGAGTCTTTCTTGGCCTGGAGGGCAACCCTGCAACCACTTTCTCAAAGAGATACTGCTGCTTTACCTACCAGATCACAGAATAGTTCAGCCTCCCCACTTTAGTACTTGCTTGGACTACAAGTTTGCGCTCACAAAGAAGCATCCCGAGCGTATATATGATAGATAAAGAAACTTTCAGGGACATTACCACATCTCGCTACCACCCGAACCACGGCCGATTTTTGAGTTTGACAAAAAGCAGCATTTTTGTTGGCACAAGTGACAGTTACCAACCCAGGCATTGACTTCTGTTACCACGGTACTTACAGACAAGCAGTACATAACTTTTCCTCACTTTGCTCGTAAGGGTAGAGTTCTTCCTCTCCAGTTCTCTCACATGACAATGAAGCTCACTCATCCTTTCTTCAGCAGCCATGTCCTTCCTGAATTGACCAGCTAAAAGCATACATGTATGTAGATATTGTCGCCATAACCACATAGAAGTATGGAATGTGTTAACAAGGTTTAAAAGGTGAGAGTGATCGTTAAGTAGGTATAAACTAACATTTTATCTCACCTGAGGCTATGTCGTTCTAATTAAAGGAGCTAATGTATGCCATCTTAAACCAATTAAATGTCATAAGCACTAATATATGGTGCAAACTCGACATCGGTCACAAGAAATAAATCAACAACTTCAACATGGCGCTTGGTTCTTGGTTTGGTGCGCACATGCCCAGTCTGCTAAACCACAAGGAAAAAGTTTCTTCCTCGTACTACAAAACCTTCCGACGCCATTTTTATGTTGGGGGGGGGGGGGAGGGGGAATTTACATTTTAAGATGCTGTCCGCGAGCAATGAGTTGGATGGCTTTTTGACAACGATTCTTGCGCTGGATCAGATTCTGGGGAGCAAGGCCCAGCTATCTATGCTTATGGGGGAGATACTCTGGACCCAAAAGCCTTGAGAGAGGAGGCACGCATGGATGGGTTTATCGATTGTAAGTTTGTTCTGCACATGTGCTATTTAGTTATTGTTTGCCATAATCAATTGACAGGATTTCATAGCCAAGCTACACAGCGCATTCTGTAAGCATTCCACGGATACTTGAAACAGTTTATTTCAGGGGGTGGTTGTTAGAGCTATAAATAGGTGGGACTTGTGTATTGTTCATCTGTTTGAATATTTTTATAAAGTTTACCACAAACAGTGTTTATATCTGCAATGCTGAAGGTGTTTTAGAAAATACCACACCTATAGGGACTACACTAGCAACGCTACGCATCTTCACCCACCTTGATCCTACTCCTCTCCTCTGGTTCTATCCTGCTGTCTGGCATCACCATCACTCAATGTGAGTTTGTTGTGCCTTGCAAGACACTTTAGAATTTAGCACACACACAGCGTATTCCTAAGTACTGCTGTGTGTGTCATGTAAGGTGTTTGGGCATGATGTAGTAATGTTTGTTTGCTTGACTCTTGTGCTGTGCAGGAACTGGATAAAGGCTGTGAGTCCTACAAAGCCCACTATATATATATGTACATATATGTATATATGTATATACATGTATGTGTGTATATATGTGTGTATATACATGTATATATGTGTGTATATATGTATATATATATGTACAGTACATACATACATGTGTATATATATGCATATATATGTATATACATGTATATGTATATATAATGGCATATGGTTTATATGATGTGGTATTATTTTGTTGAAGAAACCATACAAAAAAGGATGATTTATAAATTTAAAAAATAGTGTATATAAATGATGTTTTGGAATGGCAGCTAGTTCTCTAGTTCTCTTCAACGTGCCTGGTTTTTCTATATGGAGTTGATGAGTCTTGCTTAATAACACGACCAGGTTTCGTGGGTTGAAAATATATTTTTTTTAACAATCAAAAAACTTACCGCGATCGCGCAGAAAGTTGGCGGTTAATTAATCGATAACAACCCTGTCTTGAAAAGTACTTGCTAAAAACCAAGTGCCCTTAGCCATGATTCTTTGTTGTTGATTGCAGGGTTTTCTGCTCACCCCCCTGACTTTACCAAACCTGGTTCCTAGCCCTAGCAGCTGCTAAGCTTCCATCTCTGCACCAACAGAACTCACCAGCATGCTCCATGGCAGCCCAGCTCAAGGTTATAGGCTAACTACAAACTTGGTACACACGACCATTTCCACTGGGTCTATGTACAGCCTGTGCGGTCATTACTCTATGATAGTTACAATATTTCCTGTGAGGCACTCGTGGGATTTATTTAGAAAATTGTCCAAGGGGGGGCAACTGGAGGAATCTGGATATTAAGGGGGGGGGGGGGGGCATGATGGTTAAAGATGTGACAAAGTTTCTAATGAATTTTAATAATACAATTTCCAAGGGGGGGGGGGGGCAAAAGGGTTCCAAGGGGGGCAAAAAGGTTCCAAGGGGGGCCAGCCGCCTCCGCACCCACCTGAATGAAACCCTGGGATCGGACATACCAAGGTGTGGGTGATTTATGCATGTTAAGAATGGCTGGATGAGAGACGTGACAGATACTGACAAAATAGGACCTAGCTGGAGCTAGACATCAGTGGGCCAGTGACGTTGGTGGTGGTCTCGGCAAGCCTGGGGTGAAAATGAGTGCCAGGTTGTATCACCACATTCAAAGGTTCATTTTAGGTGGGAGGGCAGGGCGTCGTTCCCTTGGTAACCCATTCAGAGGAAACTAGTTCATATCCATGTTTAGGACACATGAGCACAATATTTAGGACAGGTAATAGTTTATATTTAGGACACATAACCTTCTCGATATTTATCACAATGTTTAGGACACATGAGCTGCTCATAGCATATCAGGACATGCAACACTAATACTTGGGCGGGTAAACCATTCATATTTAGAATTAGGATGAGTGGTGATCTGCTCATTTATATATAGTTAGGACGAGTGTATCTGTGATTATTCAGGACAGGTACGTCCATATTAGTTTAGGACAGGGGACAGGTCAGTGTCATTCCATGCCAAACCACGTAGCTTCCAGCAAGCCCCAGGTGCTCTGGATTTTGGGACTCCACAAAATGTTATTTGTAGACGTAACATAATGTAAGAGAGGACCTGACCATTTTTGTCCTGTGTGGTCCCTTGCAATGGTATTTGCCTATTGGTGTCCAAACATTGTCTAATTACTTGCAATAGCACTGAGGTCATATAAAAACACTTAGAAATCACTTTAATCCTAAGGTTATCAACACTTGCCATTTACGGTGCTAGCAGAGTAAGCACAGATGTGAATATCAATACTAGCATGTGAAGTGACTATATTCAATACTAGCATGTGAAGTGAGCACACAGACTGTCCCAAGGCTATATTCAATACTAGCATGTGAAGTGAGCACAGAGACTGTCCAAGGCTATATTCAATACTAGCATGTGAAGTGAGCACACAGACTGTCCAAGGCTATATTCAATACTAGCGTGTGAAGTGAGCACACAAACTGTTCAAGGCTATATTCAATACTAGCATGTGAAGTGAGCACACAAACTGTTCAAGGCTATATTCAATACTAGCATGTGAAGTGAGCACACAGACTGTCCAAGGCTATATTCAATACTAGCATGTGAAGTGAGCACACAGACTGTCCAAGGCTATATTCAATACTAGCATGTGAAGTGAGCACACAGACTTTCCAAGGCTATATTCAATACTAGCATGTGAAGTGAGCACACAGACTGTCCAAGGCTATATTCAATACTAGCATGTGAAGTGAGCACACAGACTGTCCAAGGCTATATTCAATACTAGCATGTGAAGTGAGCACACAGACTGTTCAAGGCTGTATTCAATACTAGCATGTGAAGTGAGCACACAGACTGTCCAAGGCTGTATTCAATACTAGCATGTGAAGTGAGCACACAGACTGTTCAGGGCTATATTCAATACTAGCATGTGAAGTGAGCACACAGACTGTTCAAGGCTGTATTCAATAAGCATGTGAAATGAGCACACAGACTGTCCAAGGCCGTATTCAATACTAGCATGTGAAGTGAGCACACAGACTGTCCAAGGCTATATTCAATACTAGCATGTGAAGTGAGCACACAGGGCTATATTCATGTGAAGTGAGCACACAGACTGGGCTCTATCTTATGAGAAAAGGGATGAATATATGTCCCTACTGCACTAGCTCACCACAACTGTCAAAACTACTAGTGTTGTAGCCACTAATAGTGCTCTAGATAGGTTGCACAACCACCTGTGGCATCTGTTCGCTACGTAGCACTGACTTCCACTGGTTTCCAGGCATTGTCCAGTGCCCTGTTTGTTTAGCAGATATCTGCACACAAGCAGGAAGAGATCTTCACGGCTCCAAAGAGCTTGTTGTCATCCGCAAACACCACAATGTTTACTTGAAGCTAAATAGCTGTAAAGCTGCAGTTCGTCATGTGCAGCATTTTAGTCAGACAGACTCTCAACACTGGAATAGAAACAGACCCTCTTCAGGGTTTCAGGGTTTCATTTAGGGGGAGGGGGGGCCAAGGGGGGGGGGGCGGGCGGCTGCCTCCCCCTTGGAACCTTTTTGTTCCCCCCCCCCCCTTGGAAATTGTAATTCATTAGAAACTTTGTCACATCTTTAACGATCATGCCACCCCTTAAAATCCAGATTCCTCCAGTTGTCCCCACTTGGACAATTTTCTAAATGAAACCCTGCTCTTCATTCCAATTATCATACCGTTGTAGTGCATCGTCACGACGATATGATAGGCCTAAACATACATTCGTCAAGCATCATTGTGTGAACTCGGCCGAGTCATTTTAAAGTTATTCTCTACTGAAAATGTGCCCAACACAACCCTAGACTCTCATCAACACGATTCTTCTCATTGTAGAGGCTCACTTACATTTGGTTGGAAAGAGCATTTGATTGGAAAGAGCCACAAAGTTAAACATTTTGTACCACCAGTAATTTATACTCGAGCATTCGGAATCTGCCAATTGGCACTGCTGGTAATTCATACTCAAGCACTCGGAACCTGCCATCAAATGCACTATCATCACACTTTGTTTTTTAAATTGGTGACCGATCAAATCGTTGTCTCCAGCCAGGTGCCTCTTGGGTGCAAGGGACAGAGGGTAACGATTTACAAACAACCAAAATCAACAGCTCAAACGTTCGTTTGCACGCACATGCTCAGAGCACAGAGGCTAAATTTAATGTGGCCATGAAAAAAATGAGAAGATGAAGCTCTATAAGGACCTTGCAGCACATACCTGAGATATGATGGATCCCTCTCTTCGCATCCCTCCTTTCATCAGCCGTCAGCCGAAGCAGTTTGGTGGCCATCCTCTTCATCTTGTCCTCCTGAGAGCGACTGTGCTTCTTCAACACCTAGTACGAGAACACACCCAGAATATTTGTGGGTATTTCTGGGTCGGTAATATTTCATACTGGATTTGGGGGTTGTGGGGGAGGAGGGGGGAGGTGGGGGGTTAGCAATGTTTTGTACCAGATTTGGACGGGGGGCATAGGTTTAGACAACCTTCAGAACAATTTTGAAGAAATTGGCATACCATATTTGAAGCACTTTACAAAATGTTGTCCACTAAATAACAGCCACGTCAAAAATATTACTACAGTATTTTCTTTTGGGGGAGGATGGGGGAGAAGAAGGGGAATGCATAGGGCACTCACACTCTCTCAGCATGAAGCAATGTTTAGTTACGTAAGTTACTACACTAAACATTGACATTCAGTCACTTCAAAACAAGCACACAAACAACAACAACAACAACAACAACACTGTGTCCTAATAGAGGACAGATGTAGGAATTGGACAGGACTCCCATTACCCTGTTTCTGTGTGTGTGTGGGTGGAGTAATTGCTACATACGCGGACAGGGGAGCAACCCTTCAGTGACATGCTGATCTACGGGGCTCTGAAACTCATCAGAGGTGGGGAGCAACCCTTCAGTGACGGACGTGATCTATGGGGATCTAAAACTCATCAGGGATGGGGAGCAACCCTTCAGTGACGGACGCTGATCTACGGGGCGCTGAAACTCATCAGGGGTAAGGAACAACCCTTCAGCGACGAACGCTGATCTACGGGGCTCTGAAACTCATCAGGGGTTCAGTGACGGATGCTGATCTATGGGGCTCTGAAACTCGTCAGGGGTGGGGGGAGCAACCCTTCAATGACGAACGCTGATCTATGGGGCTCTGAAACTCGTCAGGGGTGGGGAGCAACCCTTCAATGATGGACGCTGATCTACGGGGCTCTGAAACTCGTCAGGGGTGGGGAGCAACCCTTCAATGACGGACGCTGATCTACGGGGCTCTGAAACTCGTCAGGGGTGGGGAGCAACCCTTCAGTGACGGACACTGATCTACGGGGCTCTGAAAGTCGTCAGGGGTGGGGAGCAACCCTTCAGTGACGAACGCTGATCTACGGGGCTCTGAAACTCATCAGGGGTTCAGTGACGGATGCTGATCTATGGGGCTCTGAAACTCGTCAGGGGTGGGGGGAGCAACCCTTCAATGACGAACGCTGATCTATGGGTCTCTGAAACTCGTCAGGGGTGGGGAGCAACCCTTCAATGACGGACGCTGATCTACGGGGCTCTGAAACTCGTCAGGGGTGGGGAGCAACCCTTCAGTGACGGACACTGATCTACAGGGCTCTGAAACTCGTCAGGGGTGGGGAGCAACCCTTCAATGACGGACGCTGATCTACGGGGCTCTGAAACTCGTCAGGGGTGGGGAGCAACCCTTCAGTGACGGACACTGATCTACGGGGCTCTGAAACTCGTCAGGGGTGGGGAGCAACCCTTCAGTGACGGACACTGATCTACGGGGCTCTGAAACTCATCAGGGGTTCAGTGACGGACGCTGATCTACGGGGCTCTGAAACTCGTCAGGGGTGGGGGGTGGGCAAGGGAGGGTGAAGGAGTTTGGAATTGGGAATCCATCACAAGAACCTTCACAAAGAAGCACAGTACAAGGAGTCTCGTACTCCCTTAGTTTCTCACTTTGCTCCTTCCTACTTACATAATTTTTTTTTTATTTCATCGTTATTATATTTTTAGTTTTCTGGGCCACCCTCTTCAGCTAGTTGGTGCCCACAAGCACTCGCCAATTCCTTGCTTAGTGAGAACCAGCAGGCTACCCACAAGCATTTAGCAATGTTACAGCGATGGAAATTTCGTTCTATCATAGGATTAGCAAACTTCCTGATTAAATACTGTATAACAGGGACAGGGTATGCCTGCACACCATACAGGGACAGAGTATGCCTGCACACCTCACAGGGACAGGGTATGCCTGCACACCTTACAGGGACAGGGTATGCTTGCACACCTCACAGGGACAGAGTATGCCTGCACACCTCACAGGGACAGGGTATGCCTGCACACCTTACAGGGACAGGGTATGCCTGCACACCTCACAGGGACAGAGTATGCCTGCACACCTCACAGGGACAGAGTATGCCTGCACACCTCACAGGGACAGGGTATGCCTGCACACCTCACAGGGACAGGGTATGCCTGCACACCATACAGGGACAGAGTATGCCTGCACACCTCACAGGGACAGAGTATGCCTGCACACCTCACAGGGACAGGGTATGCCTGCACACCTTACAGGGACAGGGTATGCCTGCACACCTCACAGGGACAGAGTATGCCTGCACACCATACAGGGGCAGGGTATGCCTGCACACCTCACAGGGACAGAGTATGCCTGCACACCTTACAGGGGCAGGGTATGCCTGCACACCTCACAGGGACAGAGTATGCCTGCACACCATACAGGGGCAGGGTATGCCTGCACACCTTACAGGGACAGGGTATGCCTGCACACCTCACAGGGACAGGGTATGCCTGCACACCTCACAGGGACAGAGTATGCCTGCACACCTCACAGGGACAGGGTATGCCTGCACACCATACAGGGACAGAGTATGCCTGCACACCATACAGGGGCAGAGTATGCCTGCACACCATACAGGGACAGAGTATGCCTGCACACCTCACAGGGACAGGGTATGCCTGCACACCATACAGGGACAGGGTATGCTTGCACACCTCACAGGGACAGAGTATGCCTGCACACCTTACAGGGACAGGGTATGCTTGCACACCTCACAGGGACAGAGTATGCCTGCACACCTCACAGGGACAGGGTATGCCTGCACACCATACAGGGACAGAGTATGCCTGCACACCATACAGGGACAGAGTATGCCTGCACACCATACAGGGACAGAGTATGCCTGCACACCTCACAGGGACAGGGTATGCCTGCACACCTCACAGGGACAGGGTATGCCTGCACACCATACAGGGACAGAGTATGCCTGCACACCATACAGGGACAGAGTATGCCTGCACACCTCACAGGGACAGGGTATGCCTGCACACCATACAGGGACAGAGTATGCCTGCACACAATACAGGGGCAGGGTATGCCTGCACACCTTACAGGGACAGGGTATGCCTGCACACCTCACAGGGACAGGGTATGCCTGCACACCTCACAGGGACAGAGTATGCCTGCACACCTCACAGGGACAGGGTATGCCTGCACACCATACAGGGACAGAGTATGCCTGCACACCATACAGGGGCAGAGTATGCCTGCACACCATACAGGGACAGAGTATGCCTGCACACCTCACAGGGACAGGGTATGCCTGCACACCTTACAGGGACAGGGTATGCCTGCACACCTCACAGGGACAGAGTATGCCTGCACACCTCACAGGGACAGGGTATGCCTGCACACCATACAGGGACAGAGTATGCCTGCACACCATACAGGGACAGAGTATGCCTGCACACCATACAGGGACAGAGTATGCCTGCACACCTCACAGGGACAGGGTATGCCTGCACACCTCACAGGGACAGGGTATGCCTGCACACCTTACAGGGACAGGGTATGCCTGCACACCTCACAGGGACAGGGTATGCCTGCACACCATACAGGGACAGAGTATGCCTGCACACCATACAGGGACAGGGTATGCCTGCACACCTCACAGGGACAGAGTATGCCTGCACACCTCACAGGGACAGGGTATGCCTGCACACCTCACAGGGACAGGGTATGCCTGCACACCTCACAGGGACAGGGTATGCCTGCACACCTCACAGGGACAGAGTATGCCTGCACACCTCACAGGGACAGGGTATGCCTGCACAACTCACAGGGGCAGGGTATGCCTGCACACCTCACAGGGACAGGGTATGCCTGCACACCTCACAGGGACAGGGTATGCCTGCACACCTCACAGGGACAGGGTATGCCTGCACACCATACAGGGACAGAGTATGCCTGCACACCATACAGGGACAGGGTATGCCTGCACACCTCACAGGGACAGAGTATGCCTGCACACCTCACAGGGACAGGGTATGCCTGCACACCTCACAGGGACAGAGTATGCCTGCACACCTCACAGGGACTGGGTATGCCTGCACACCTCACAGGGACAGAGTATGCCTGCACACCTCACAGGGACTGGGTATGCCTGCACAACTCACAGGGACAGGGTATGCCTGCACACCTCACAGGGACAGGGTATGCCTGCACACCTCACAGGGACAGAGTATGCCTGCACACCTCACAGGGACAGGGTATGCCTGCACACCTTACAGGGACAGAGTATGCCTGCACACCATACAGGGGCAGAGTATGCCTGCACACCATACAGGGACAGAGTATGCCTGCACACCTCACAGGGACAGGGTATGCCTGCACACCATACAGGGACAGAGTATGCCTGCACACCATACAGGGACAGAGTATGCCTGCACACCATACAGGGACAGAGTATGCCTGCACACCTCACAGGGACAGGGTATGCCTGCACACCTCACAGGGACAGAGTATGCCTGCACACCTCACAGGGACAGGGTATGCCTGCACACCTTACAGGGACAGGGTATGCCTGCACACCTCACAGGGACAGAGTATGCCTGCACACCTCACAGGGACAGAGTATGCCTGCACACCATACGGGACAGAATATGCCTGCACACCATACAGGGACAGAGTATGCCTGCACACCTTACAGGGACAGGGTATGCCTGCACACCTCACAGGGACAGAGTATGCCTGCACACCTCACAGGGACAGGGTATGCCTGCACACCTTACAGGGACAGGGTATGCCTGCACACCTTACAGGGACAGGGTATGCCTGCACACCTCACAGGGACAGAGTATGCCTGCACACCTCACAGGGACAGGGTATGCCTGCACACCATACAGGGACAGAGTATGCCTGCACACCATACAGGGACAGAGTATGCCTGCACACCTTACAGGGACAGGGTATGCCTGCACACCTCACAGGGACAGAGTATGCCTGCACACCTCACAGGGACAGGGTATGCCTGCACACCATACAGGGACAGAGTATGCCTGCACACCATACAGGGACAGAGTATGCCTGCACACCTTACAGGGACAGGGTATGCCTGCACACCTCACAGGGACAGAGTATGCCTGCACACCTCACAGGGACAGGGTATGCCTGCACACCATACAGGGACAGAGTATGCCTGCACACCATACAGGGACAGAGTATGCCTGCACACCTCACAGGGACAGAGTATGCCTGCACACCTCACAGGGACAGGGTATGCCTGCACACCTCACAGGGACAGGGTATGCATACATAGTGCCCTACAATACTTGACTAATAAATTTTCTTTTCATAAAAACAACCCTTATAATAATAATACACTTGCATAACCTTCTCAATAATCAACTTGAAATTGTATTCTCTTGACGTTTCAACTAGATGCTCTAGAGTCCTGATGAAGGTTAGAGCATCTAGTCCAAACATACAATTAGACGAAGGCTAGAGCATCTAGTCCAAACATACAATTAGATGAAGGCTAGAGCATCTAGTCCAAACATACAATTAGATGAAGGCTAGAGCATCTAGTCCAAACATACAATTAGATGAAGGCTAGAGCATCTAGTCCAAACATACAATTAGATGAAGGCTAGAGCATCTAGTCCAAACATACAATTAGATGAAGGCTAGAGCATCTAGTCCAAACATACAATTAGATGAAGGCTAGAGCATCTAGTCCAAACATACAATTAGATGAAGGCTAGAGCATCTAGTCGAAACGTCGAGAGTACAATTTCAAGTTGATTAGGTTATTGTAACGTTATTATATCAACTGAGAGCTCATTGACACTTGTCTGTGTTCACATGTCACACTACTGAGCATGTGCAGTGCAACACATAGCAACTATCACTAATATGTTAAATGCCAGCAAGTCTGAGGGAGAGCTACTGTAGCAGAGAGACAGAGGAGAGTGAGGGAGAGCTACTGTAGCAGAGAGACAGAGGAGAGTGAGGGAGAGCTACTGTAGCAGAGAGACAGAGGAGAGTGAGGGAGAGCTACTGTAGCAGAGAGACAGAGGAGAGTGAGGGAGAGCTACTGTAGCAGAGAGACAGAGGAGAGTGAGGGAGAGCTACTGTAGCAGAGAGACAGAGGAGAGTGAGGGAGAGCTACTGTAGCAGAGAGACAGAGGAGAGTGAGGGAGAGCTACTGTAGCAGAGAGACAGAGGAGAGGAGAGATGATTTAGATCAGAATATTTAATATGGAGTGGGAAAGAGAGAGAAGAACAGCTTTGCAACACAAGGAATGAAACATCCTGAGAGAGCAGGACAGAGCAGGAAGAGACTAGTGAGAGCAGCATTGGTGTCTGGTGAGAGCTGAACAGAGAAAGGCAGAGATGAGTGAGAAGAAGTACAAGTGAAAGTCCTGCAATAAACTTCCACCTTAGACCAATGTCCGTACTGTGTCTTCATTGGGATGCTTTAAGGCTTAACATGAACTGCTGCCACAATGGCAAGATTCCTCGCCACCACTTTCTGAGTATCCACAAACACTGCAAGAACTACTTGTGGAAACAGTCAGCCAAGCAAGCAACTGTCAACACTGCATGAGGAAATACAGCACTGACTCCTGCTTCACATCTAACATAGCTACACTATTTTATTAGAGGTGGCACAGGGCAAGCAACTGTCAACACTGCATGAGGAAATGCAGCACTGACTCCTGCTTCACATCTAACATAGCTACACTATTTTATTAGAGGTGGCACAGGGCAAGTAACTGTCAACACTGATGAGGAAATACAGCACTGACTCCTGCTTCACATCTAACATAGCTACACTATTTTATTAGAGGTGGCACAGGGCAAGCAACTGTCAACACTGCATGAGGAAATACAGCACTGCCTCCTGCTTCACATCTAACATAGCTATTAGGAACCTCCCCTGCAATTGTAACCACACCTCCAATTATGACCCCGTCGCTCAGTCTCAGTTGGTTACAATTGTATCCACTCGCTCACTAGGCGTGTTGACAGTTGCTTGCCCTGTGCCACCTCTAATAAAATAGTGTAGCTATGTTAAACTGGGAACTGAGGACAACAGGATAAAGATTCAGGAAAGAATTCTGCGCACCAGCAGGGCTTGAAACGTCAATTTCTGCTTTCCGGGTGAGTTACCCAATTGCTGAGCCACGGGCACTCAAACGACTAGAAGTCCTCCAAACAGGTGCTTGAACTCCTTCTCAACTGCAATCAGTAGTAACCTCACTTCTAATTGTAACCTCCCTTCCAATAGTATTGCAGGTAGATTGGATGGAAGTGAATAGTAACCATGGTTCCCATTTGAGAATATACTGTAGGGTAGGTATGTACATTATTTGAAGCATATTATTTTAAACTCTCAAAGAACTCTCATTATAGGTGGTGTATACATGATGATGTATTCTCAATTATTACTCTCATTATTACTCTCATTATAGGTGGTATATACATGATGTATGCTCAATTATTACTCTCATTATAGGTGGTGTATACATGATGTATGCTCAATTATTACTCTCATTATAGGTGGTGAATACATGATGTATGCTCAATTATTACTCTCATTATAGGTGGTGTATGCTCAATTATTACTCTCATTATAGGTGGTGTATACATGATGTATGCTCAATTATTACTCTCATTATAGGTGGTGTATACATGATGTATGCTCAATTATTACTCTCATTATAGGTGGTGTATACATGATGTATGTTCAATTATTACTCTCATTATAGGTGGTGTATACATGATGTATGCTCAATTATTACTCTCATTATAGGTGGTGTATACATGATGTATGCTCAATTATTACTCTCATTATAGGTGGTATGCACATGATGTATGCTCAATTATTACTCTCATTATAGGTGGTGTATATATGATGTATGCTCAATTATCACTCTCATTATAGGTGGTGTATACATGATGTATGCTCAATTATTACTCTCATTATAGGTGGTGTATACATGATGTATGCTCAATTATTACTCTCATTATAGATGGTGTATACATGATGTATGCTCAATTATTACTCTCATTATAGGTGGTATGCACATGATGTATGCTCAATTATTATTAGATGAGAAAAATAAGTGCAGAGTCACTGCAGGTATCAGCAAGTGCATATAATATATAACAATTAAAAAATAATTTAATGCTGTGGGATTAATATCCATCAGGGCAGATCAAAAAAATTGAAGAGACGGGTTCTTCTGATAAACTTTCTTCCGATAAACTTTATGACTGCCACACTCACTTTATTAAACCACACGCAGTTTTCAAATGATAATGAGCATGCGTGCAGACATTTAATGCAGACATTTACATAAAATTATATCGTTTACTGTGTTAGTAGGCAGGGTAGAGCCATCCTGCGAGGGTGCTTGTGTTAGTAGGCAGGGTAGAGCCATCCAGTGAGGGTGCTTGTGTTAGTAGGCAGGGTAGAGCCATCCTGTGAGGGTGCTTGTGTTAGTAGGCAGGGTAGAGCCATCCTGTGAGGGTGCTTGTGTTAGTAGGCAGGGTAGAGTCATCCTGCGAGGGTGCTTGTGTTAGTAGGCAGGGTAGAGCCATCCAGCGAGGGTGCTTGTGCTAGTAGGCAGGGTAGAGCCATCCTGCGAGGGTGCTTGTGTTAGTAGGCAGGGTAGAGCCATCCTGTGAGGGTGCTTGTGTTAGTAGGCAGGGTAGAGCCATCCTGCGAGGGTGCTTGTGCTAGTAGGCAGGGTAGAGTCATCCTGTGAGGGTGCTTGTGTTAGTAGGCAGGGTAGAGCCATCCTGTGAGGGTGCTTGTGTTAGTAGGCAGGGTAGAGCCATCCTGTGAGGGTGCTTGTGTTAGTAGGCAGGGTAGAGCCATCCAGTGAGGGTGCTTGTGTTAGTAGGAGGGTAGAGCCATCCAGCGAGGGGGCTTGTGCTAGT
The DNA here is from genome assembly GCA_028752905.1 of Cladorhizidae sp. MBARI D1340-BT2. Classification (NCBI taxonomy): domain Eukaryota; kingdom Metazoa; phylum Porifera; class Demospongiae; order Poecilosclerida; family Cladorhizidae; species Cladorhizidae sp. MBARI D1340-BT2. Next base: position 8,752,461 of record JAQNBH010000018.1, on the reverse strand, counting down.
AGGCAGGATAGAGCCATCCTGCGAGGGTGCTTGTGTTAGTAGGCAGGGTAGAGCAATCCAGCGAGGGTGCTTGTGCTAGTAGGCAGGGTAGAGCCATCCTGGGAGGGTGCTTGTGTTAGTTAGTAGGTAGGGTAGAGCCATCCTGCGAGGGTGCTTGTGTTAGTAGGCAGGGTAGAGCCATCCTGCGAGGGTGCTTGTGTTAGTAGGCAGGGTAGAGCCATCCTGCGAGGGTGCTTGTGTTAGTAGGCAGGGTAGAGCCATCCAGCGAGGGTACTTGTGCTAGTAGGCAGGGTAGAGCCATCCTGCGAGGGTGCTTGTGTTAGTAGGCAGGGTAGAGCCATCCTGCGAGGGTGCTTGTGTTAGTAGGCAGGTTAGAGCCATCCAGCGAGGGTGCTTGTGCTAGTAGGCAGGGTAGAGCCATCCTGCGAGGGTGCTTGATTGCAAAGGCTGCAACCAGCAACGTTGAAATTAAGATCTTGGACCATTCTACGATGGCACCAAATCGCTCTTCCGACATTGTAGACCGAAGATATGTCCTCAGCAACTTCAGCTGGCTGTTGGCTCTCTCTGACTCACAGGCAGTAATTGGTAGTGTACATGCTATAACTAGAAGTACTTTTATATTAGGAAAGGCATCGTCATCACAGCATAGTAAAGCTGCTCGAGAGTGTGAGGCCTGTCATCTGGTGACACAGAAATAAATTTTATCTTCCATCTATTAAATTCTGTAGAGAGCAATTTAGGAGAAGGCAAGTCAGACTTGTACAGTTCACCTCATCTTTAATAGAGGAGAAGGAAAGTCAAACTTGTACAGTTCACCTCATCTTTAATGGAGGAGAAGGCAAGTCAGACTTGTACAGTTCACCTCATCTTTAATGGAGGAGAAGGCAAGTCAGACTTGTACAGTTCACCTCATCTTTAATAGAGGAGAAGGAAAGTCAAACTTGTACAGTTCACTTCATCTTTAATGGAGGAGAAGGCAAGTCAGACTTGTACAGTTCACCTCATCTCTAATGGAGGAGAAGGCAAGTCAGACTTGTACAGTTCACCTCATCTTTAATGGAGGAGAAGGCAAGTCAGACTTGTACAGTTCACCTCATCTTTAATGGAGGAGAAGGCAAGTCAGACTTGTACAGTTCACCTCATCTTTAATGGAGGAGAAGGCAAGTCAGACTTGTACAGTTCACCTCATCTTTAATGGAGGAGAAGGCAAGTCAGACTTGTACAGTTCACCTCATCTTTAATGGAGGAGAAGGCAAGTCAGACTTGTACAGTTCACCACATCTTTAATGGAGGAATCAAGTCAGACTTGTACAGTTCACCACATCTTTAATGGAGGAGGAGGCATAAGACAGAGTAGTGGACGGAATGAGACCAAGCAGTTTTATCTTTGTCTGGTGAATTGATCCAAATCTGGTTTCCATTTCTGTGGTTATTGATTCAAGAAAAGGCATCATGATGTTTCTGCGATAGTACACTTCAGGGCTGTCTGCAGAAACATTGGTTCTATGTACTTGCAGGGTTTCATTTAGGGGCAGGGGGGGGGGGGGGGGAACCTTTTTGCTCCCCTTGGAAATTGTATTATTAAAATTCATTATTGATGTTGATAAATGCAGATGGCATTTGTGAAACTTTGTCACATCTTTAACCATCATGCCCCCACTTAAAATCCAGATTCCTCCAGTTGCCCCCCCTTGGACAATTTTCTAAATGAAACCCTGACCTGTCTTGATGTAATCCTGGGAATGGTACATGTACGTTAATGCTGTCAGCAAAAGTTTTGATTTCTTCAACCCAAGCATGGAATTTTGCTTCACAGTTTATGTTAACAGTTCCAGCTCCAGTAGCACATCTGAAATGTGTTCATATGCAGACATAACATCATGAGTCCTCTTTTGAAGATCGAAGACTACTAAAGATTCTCATTGTAATGCTGAAGGAAACAAGAGATTCAAAAGAAGTAAGCTGAAGGAAACTATTTGCTTTTGTCAAGGTTTCTGAATCCCAAGACCAATTGCTATACTCTGAACTACTGGTAGTAATGGATTCCATAGTCAATAATTGCAAGATACAAGTCTTAAAAAATACCTAATAGGAATCTATACTCTGAACCCAGCATGTTCGGGACAAGTCCTTGAGTTTAACTCTTTTCTCTGCAGGTGAAACTGATTCAATAACATGCTAAAAAAATGCTGACACTTTGGGCAATACTTTTTAAAAAACTTAGCAATTTCTGGAATAACACCAGGCATTTCTGATATTGGAAATTGAGCATGCTTTCATAATACAAAAATTCAACTGGTGACTCTGGCAGTGAGTATATCAAGCTAAAGGGCATACGTGACAGATCCTTGCCTAAACACCCACATTGCTGGAAGACATACTGGCTGCACCATCATAGCCTTGACCTCTACAGAATGCAACATCTATGTCATGTGCTTGAAGCCAAGAAAGAAGAGCAGTTAATTAAGATGGAATCACCTGTAATACGTTCTCCAGTAATAAAATCAAGAAACTCTTCTCTGATTTATTTCTCAGCATAAACAAGTCATATCACTATTGAAACCTGCTCCAAATTAGCACAATCTGTTGCCTCATCTGCTAATATGGTGAAATATACTTTGCATCTTTTATTTCTTTGATAATCTTATTCCTGATTGTGCTACCTATTATGGAGATCAATTCATTTTGGATGTTCTTAGAGGCATACACTGCATTTCGAGGTGCATTTTCCAGATGTATGCGCATCACCTCGTCCATCTCAGCCCTAAATTGGATCAGTTCAATAAAGTTACCTTTATTATTGAACTCAGTTGCATAAAATCATCTCTATGATATTGAAAAGAAAGACTTGCATTGCTCAAAAGCAAACACACTCCAGCAGTGACTTCACCACCATTGTATTTCGAGCCACTTGCTCTTCACGTTGCTTGCTGAGCACGCAAGCAACATTCTGGGTTGGTGCAGCAGAACATGAACCTCTGAAAGCAACCATTCTTGTGTTTGAATCATGATGGTAGTGATGATCTTCATGGCTAAGATAAGCTGAAGACTGCTTAGTCCAGACCTGAAAAGGTTAGATTCCTAACTTCTGCTGCCTAATGTCGCTGGGAGCAAACAAAGTACAAGCTTTACAGTAGACACCATCTTGAGAAATGCTGTAATGCAACCACCATCTTGAGAAATGCTGTAATGCAACCATGGATGATGCCTAACCCACTCAGCTTTAAAGCGACTATTGATGCAATAAAAATTCTTAGCAGGATAATTATATATATGAAGAATCTGGCATGCAATTGATGATGTTAATTTTGTGATAGGTGATTTAAATTTCCACTTTGTAGCAAAATGCCAATATCCAGATAGGCAGGAGAAGGGAGGGAAGAAAGAGGTGGAAGAGAAGATGTCACACTTGATGAACTAGGCTCAGGATCCAACTGGGCTGATTCAGTTTGAGGGGAAACTGTAGTAGGCTGATTCACTGCATAGATAGTTGGGAATAAATTATTAAACAAAATAAAAAATCTTAGTTTTCCTCTGAGGACTTCTTTTTCTTTAACCAAGTACCCAGAGAAGTTTGACCAGCAGATCTCTTCATGGCTAGCTTAATTTCAAACACCAAGTCCCACACCGCAAAAAGATGGGCAGGGCTAGACGTCTGTACTGCATGGCTATTGACACACCCACAATTGTGGTATGAGCGACTAAACTGCAGCTCTTGCTTGCAGCGAGTCATCTCCCACACACAGACCCTTTACCAACCGCAGCACTGGCAATGGACCCGTATTGCAATAGCAGCACGCGAACTGAGAAGCATGAGAATCAGACTCAGTGAGTGCATTTTGAGTAAATTAGATAATGCTGAGTTACGGCTGGAGGGGGGTTCTTAAGAACCAAAAGAACGCCCCCCTGGATCCAACACTGTCCATGATGAGAATACTGCACTAAATGTAGTTCAGTTGGCCACTAGGGCATACCCTTTTAAACCACACCCCATTAATTGTTTTGTTGCTACAGAAGGGGAACTCTATGGTAATTACTCTGTCTAGGTATTACTTGCCATGTTCTCCTCCATCAGTCGGAGGTGTTTGTCTTCTATTTCATCCCTGGACAACTCTAAGAGAGCTCTCCTAGCACCAAGGTCATTTTCCACTGTACATAATACAAGCAGTTTGATCATATATACTCTAACACGTTTTGTGTATAACTTCATGAGCTATTGCAACTGCAAGTTGAATGTACTATTACAAGGTAGCTCACCAGCCATGATTATTCCCAGAGCTAGATGCGAGTAAGTTCTTTCCAGATTGAGCTACATATCACTGCAGTTCACTTTTCCAGTGACCACCTTGTCAGCTTCCAAGAGCTGGGTTGAAGTGAGTCCCACTCACTCGACATTAGCTGTATGCTTATATTTCTGTATACATAATATTATATAAGTAGTGCGCATTAAATAGGTTTAGGCGGGTGCTTGTTGCTGCTACGCGGCGAGCAGTTCTCAAGGTTGATTTGTCCCAAGATTCGGAAAGTTCCACTATGGAGGAGGAAGAAGGTTTCTCCCAGGAAGATAACGGCAGCACTACTAATAACAAAGATGTAAGGGTACGTATCTAAATTGTGCGCGTGTATTAATGAAGGTGTATTAGCGTAGTCAAGAAAGCAACCTTTCGAGAAGGTTTGCGGAGCCGTACATGAACACATCCTTCTATTTACTAATAAGCCCGTTTAAAAGTCAGTTCCATGGCCTTATCATATGAATGGTTGCTACATCAAGAGGAAGGTATATCTTTTATGACAAAACTAGCCATAAGGAGTGTGCAAGACTACTCAACACTACTACTTATGATTGTATATAGAGAAACAGGCCATAAGTGTGCACCAGGCTTAGCTGGGCTACGCAGCTCATAAAATGCAATGGTATTGACAACACTAAAACAATACTAGATTGTGTTGGTGAGGAAGGACTGGCATGTCTACTAGGTAAGGCTTCAACCACACTTCCTGAGGTAAATGTTCTCTAGCATGCATGAGCTCATACTGCCTTGTATTTCGATTCATAGGTATATGTTTGCTGACCAACGCTGCAAGTACAAATTCTTCGCCCTATTAATTGATTTCTGATAGCGGGTTGTAGACACACACCATCCGATCCTCTCACATAGTATGGCTTAGCTGGGTTTCCTGTGAAGCGCGGCCTAGGCATCTCCAGCAATAGAGAGCTGTCTAGGACTACTAGTACAAGTTTTGCCGGTCTTGATTTTGAGTGCATTGGATTCGTATGTGCGATTTTGTTTCTGAGACGTTATGGAGTAGCTGATGAGTGGGAATTTACCTTGGCAACAATACTCAGGTTTCAATTCACATATTTGTTAATTAAAAATGCATTCATCGACTAATGCCAGTCATGGATATTTAAATAGGTAGAACTCTGTTAGCGGAAACTTCATGGGGTTCTTGGTAATAATCCAGGGTTTCATAGAGGGGTTGGGGGACCTGGGAATCCCTCCCCCCCCAGGATTTTCAAATTTATGATGTCGTAATTATGTGCTTCTTTTAGCTATGGATAGTTAATTCACAATAGCAGTTATGAACAGTGACAGAAGAGAGTTAATATATGAACTTGGCAATCTTCGAACATGTCCAAAATTGCACTAAAAACCTGTTCAGGCCCTTTGACTGCAATCCGCATGAGCCTAGCAAGGTTGACGTGACTTAGTACAATCTTCACCTGCTAAAAGTCAGGCTAACACTTACGAGCATGCCAGGATGCTAAAACTGGGCGTGGATGAATTCCAAGCCCCAACATTTTCCTCCCCCACCCAACCAAAAGTCCTGCAGAAACCTGTAATGTACATACAAGGCCAGGTAACTCAATCACTTGTGTGCCACATGGTAATGAGTGAACTCTTGTAGTGGCAAGTTACTTGTGGGGTGCCTATTGAACATGCTATGGTAAACTTTTTTCTCTGTGTGGTTACGCATCCTATTTTACTTCTACATGCTCTAGTGAATGTAGGGGAGGCCACTCCCTAGCCAAGAATGGTTATATCATTATTGTCATGCACATGTGAATGTAGGGGAGGCCACTCCCTAGCCAAGAATGGTTATATCATTATTGTCATGCACATGTGAATGTAGGGGAGGCCACTCCCTAGCCAAGAATGTTTATATCGTTATTGTCATGCACATGTGAATGTAGGGGAGGCCACTCCCTAGCCAAGAATGGTTATATCATTATTGTCATGCACATGTGAATGTAGGGGAGGCCACTCCCTAGCCAAGAATGTTTATATCATTATTGTCATGCACATGTGAATGTAGGAGAGGTCACTCCCTAGCCAAGAATGTTTATATCATTATTGTCATGCACATGTGAATGTAGGGGAGGCCACTCCCTAGCCAAGAATGTTTATATCATTATTGTCATGCACATGTGAATGTAGGAGAGGTCACTCCCTAGCCAAGAATGGTTATATCATTATTGTCATGCACATGTGAATGTAGGGGAGGCCACTCCCCAGCCAAGAATGGTTATATCATTATTGTCATGCACATGTGAATGTAGGGGAGGCCACTCCCTAGCCAAGAATGTTTATATCATTATGGTCATGCACATGTGAATGTAGGGGAGGCCACTCCCTAGCCAAGAATGTTTATATCATTATTGTCATGCACATGTGAATGTAGGAGAGGCCACTCCCTAGCCAAGAATGGTTATATCATTATTGTCGTGCACATGTGAATGTTTTAGGGGCAACCAAACATCTCCATCCCCTACCAATGAGTTGATGCTCCACTTACTTGTTAACTCTGGGTTGTTGTTCTTGTAGGCCATTACTCCAATTCGACCTGCCAGAGGAGCCAAAAGGAAGTGCCTCTCGCCTCGGACTCCACTGGGAAAACAGAGCCCAGGACGTATGTCGTACATGTACACCAGACCAATGATACCATGGACAATCCCGGGGGGGGGGGGGGCAACTAAGGGTGTCCAAAGTTCGAAGTTATTGCCCACCAAGCACTGGCTAGGACTGGTGCTAGATGGACACCAACTTTGGAAGGCCATAGTTGGTTAGAGGATTTTCCAGAATGGGTGTGTTGTTATGAACTTGGGGTGCGGTTTGTGTCTGGGCTGTAGATTATGTGGAATTGCACATTTTTTCCTCCTTTTTTCCCCTTTTCTTTTCCATTCACATTTGTATGATTGTCGTAGTGAATAGATGAGACATTTACTTGTACAATTTGACCACTACTCGAGTTACTACATTGTACTATTAATACAGATACATAAGCACAGTACAAAGGGTTTTGTTAAACTCATGATTTGTGAAGTCTATCTCAGGGATAGGCTTGCATTCTAGAGTGTCACTGTTTTGAATCCATTGGGAAAACAGAGGTCGGGATGATGTTGATGTGGTGCTCTGGAATGGGATGTTGTAGTCAAAGCATATGTGGTTTTCGTATTTAGGAATTATCACAAAAGCTGGTTGTTAGACATGGTCAAGTACGTGTTGGTTCTAGCTTCTTCTTTTCTTGACAACAACCACTAAAACTAATGCAAGACACCACATCCACATATGCTTAACATCATCCACTAAAACTAATGCAAGACACCACATCCACATATGCTTAACATCATCCACTAAAACTAATGCAAGACACCACATCCACATTTGCTTAACATCATCCACTAAAACTAATGCAAGACACCACATCCACATATGCTTAACATCATCCACTAAAACTAATGCAAGACTCCACATATGCTTAACAACATCCACTAAAACTAATGCAAGACTCCACATATGCTTAACATCATCCACTAAAACTAATGCAAGACACCACATCCACATATGCTTAACAACATCCACTAAAACTAATGCAAGACACCACATCCACATATGCTTAACATCATCCACTAAAACTAATGCAAGACTCCACATATGCTTAACATCATCTACTAAAACTAATGCAAGACACCATATCCACATATGCTTAACATCATCCACTAAAACTAATGCAAGACACCACGTCCACATATGCTTAACAACATCCACTAAAACTAATGCAAGACACCACGTCCACATATGCTTAACATCATCCACTAAAACTAATGCAAGACACCACATCCACATATGCTTAACATCATCCACTAAAACTAATGCAAGACACCACATCCACATAATGCTTAACATCATCCACTAAAACTAATGCAAGACACCACATCCACATAATGCTTAACATCATCCACTAAAACTAATGCAAGACACCACATCCACATATGCTTAACAACAACCACATCAAGACACCACTTCCAATTTACTGCAGAAGCTGTTCGTTAGGCAGGGCATTGATAGAATCGGCCAGCAGGAAAATGGCCACTTAATACCAAGCAGCCTTAAAAGAGCTGTCTCACACTATCACATTACTTAGTCATAATCAAGTGACCTCTATCTGACCTTGCCATGGTGGAATTCAAGGTTTCCTGCTGGGCTCCTCCCTAAATTTGGAAGAGAAATTGGTCACTTATAGCTGCTGTTTTGACGACCACACTCCGTGGAGGCAAGCTACAGACCTAGTGGCTTTATGAATTTATCACAGCACTTCCTATAGTATACTAGACACCCAGGCCTTAGCTCCATTAATTAAGGGGGGGGGGGGGGCACTTGTGGGGTTTTCTGCCTAAAAAATGAAGCAAAAAAACACATCATAACCTTCAATAGTTTTTCAAAAGATGCCTCTTCTGAGTGTGCCTTGCAATGATATCTACATAGTGGTTTCAATCAACCAATTACTTGCAGTAGACGGAGGTTAATAAACATTTGAGCAATACCACCTTAAGGGTTTAAGGGTGGTCATCAACACTTGCCATTTATGGTGATAGCAGAGTAACCACAGGATACTGGAATGTTTCTTAAAAAAACAATTTATTTCTCCTACTTGCCATTTTCAATACAAGCATGTGAAGTGAGCACACCGACTGGACTGAACTGACAATAAAGGCTATAACAGATGATATAAAAATTAATTTTAAAAAATTGACTCGAGTTAGAAACATTTATGTCAGCAATGCACTTCTGTGGGAAGCCATGTTATTCATGCTTCTTCTCGTCCATTTCTCAGCCAGTGTATAATGAAATGGCAGCATAAAAAGTATCAGAACTCAAGAATGGTTGACAATAATGAGCTGAAACTTGAAACTTGAAACACAGTTAGTATAATAGTGAAGATATAGAAACTTTTTATTTTTATTTTGTTTTTTACCCCCCCCCCCCCCCCCAATGGTCTGGTCCTCCCTTAAGGGGGGACAAGTCTGCGTAAACGGGTGATCAAATATAAAGTACCATATCTGTGCTAGCTAGCATTCACACTAGGGTCCCGATTTATAATATGGCCAGTGGTGTGTGCTTTCTAATGGTATTTTTTGTTTTGTATTTTTGTTTGGCCCAACTTTTTTCCTTTGTGATTATAGGCTCTGCAGTGCAAGTAAAATTGGCGCGTATGCTGTTAAGTAAACTGCATTTCAGCATTGACCATTGCGAGGGGGTTATTAGTCAATCATAACAAGTACTACAAATTTACGTTTTTAAAATCTTGGGAAAAAAATTTTTAGTTTGATTTTATGAACATAGCACATCTGTGCGTATTTTTAAAGATTCTCTCAAACAAAAAATCAACATCAAGTTGTAGAATATAAAATGAGCTTTCAAATGATATTATGAGAGGATGAATATTGAAGTTGAACCATTCTTGAAAAATCACTTCCAAGATATCCAGCCTTCAAGTCCAAGCAGTTTCTAACCACACTGCCAGAAACATCCCTCCATCACTAGAATGCGTCCCTTCATCATTAGAATGCGTCCCTTCATCACTAGATTGCATCCCTTCATCATTAGAATGCGTCCCTTCATCACTAGAATGCGTCCCTCCATCACTAGAATGCGTCCCTTCATCATTAGATTGCATCCCTTCATCATTAGATTGCATCCCTCCATCATTAGATTTCATCCCTTCAACACTAAAATACTTCCCTTCATTACTAAAATTATGTGCTAAAATTATGTGCGTACAAAAAATGTTGAGAGCCACCTGACAAAATAATTGACTTTCACTTTCCTCTATTTTTCTGCAACTGCCAGCGTCCAACCTCCATAACTACAACCTAAAAACTACAAATTATATATACATGTATATATATATATATTTTTTTTTAAGATGAAGATGCATCAGATTTTTTATGTTGCTTTGCTAATATTGAATTAGCAAGCATAAACACGTCATCATTTGCAAGGCTCCCAGGTGCATCCATCGTCATCCTCCACACAAGTCTTCAAGTCATCCTCCAGTAATCCCTGCAAGCTTGACAACACAAAGCAAAACACACATAAACAAAATAAAATAATGTTACAGGTCCCCCATGCCGTTACAGGTCCCCCATGCCAGGACCAACCATACTCCGCCCTCCACCAAACATCTGCCGCCTCCTGCCGGGTCTTCGACATTGCTGTGCCGTCCTTCTCTACCTCGCATCTTCAGTAGCCTTCCTCTCCCGCTTGTCCTCCCTAACTCATCAGAACCTTCAAAGGACATGTTAGCTCGACTACTAGATATACCTAGCTTAGACATAATCTCAACCTTCCTCCCAACATTGCAGCTTGCCACACATAAATTTATGGCAAGCCTGACACTTGTCCCACTCATATGCTCCATCTTATCCACTCGACTCCACACAGACTCTCATTTTGATCTTTTTTTTGTGTAGCCGTCTAAACACTTGTGCAAAAGATCCTCGGACATTAATTTATCAAAAACCTCCTTCACGTAACTAGCCTTGTCCGGAGGAATCATGGATTATGGGTGGGTACTGGTGGTACCTCACCTTTAGCGCAGGCTCGATTAAACTTACACCAATTCAAAATGCCTGTAGGACAATACTCGTGTTGGGGGTGTTCCGCAGTTGACTGAGAGTGATAAAAAAATCACTTTCACATCGCGAATCATCCCCTCTAGGTTGTCCTTGTTATTTATAATTGCTCCCCCATAGTAGGTTTACATTTTAACTATGGACATGTGACTAATTCCCCTAAAGTTACACGCTTGCCATCGTCATCAACAGCGCCTTTTTAATGCATGTCTCAAAACGCTTTAGAAAGCGCTTGCTAACATAATTTATACACTCTACCTTCTCTATTTCAACACTAGGACCATAAGGCTTGACATCCAACAGCCGTTTATGTGCATTTATATTCCCATCACTGATTATGTGTGTACCTAAGCTTCAGTCTCTCCACTGAACGCTCAAAAAGGTTTTGTGTTCCTACAACTTCCATGGAACCAGAAGAGCCTTCAAAATTGGCTTCACAACTTACCTTGTGACCCTCAAACATTCTTTGTAACTTGCCTCCGTCTCATCTTCAGGTCTTCGCACGCAAGCTTGACAGAACTTAGACATAAAATAATAATCTAAAACTTCTCCAGTGTCTCAAGACATCACAGTAACCGAGCCATAATTTGATTTGTGGCCCCGTCTATACCACGTGCCGTCAACAGTAACACTAACATCAATGATGTCTTCATGCCCAACCCCATAAAAAATGTTCCCTATGGGCGGCATCCAATGTATTACTGCATTTATACTCCCTATTGACTTAGTATATATATTTTTTAATATGGTGGCACTAAGAGGGGGCAACATATCGATGACTGTGGTGATTCAGACCAGAATGACTAATTCCAGCAATGCGAGCACCCAACTGACTGGATGTTTAAATAATGGGCTTCTATAGATACAGGGTTTGAGATGTCTTGAGTGTTACCACAATTTGAAAGGGTTGGCTACCACATTGAATACACTTATTACTCCTTTCTATGACCTCTCTAAGCATATCTAAGTTTATTAAATGATGACCCTTACCCAGTTCTCCCGCAACGTCCAAAGAGGTAGATCCAGTAGCAACACCCATAGAAGAAGCTGAACGATCCAAGAGGGCCAACTTTTTCCCAGTGAGGGTCACCACTGGAACTGGCCTCTCTTCAGACATGATTCTAAGGTAAGTGAAGGTTCACAGAAGGCGCTACCCCTCACTTTCAGGATCCAAGAGACCCAGAAGGAAACAGCAAGTAGTACGAGGATAGAGCGTTAAACTTGCCTGACGCTGCTGCTGTACCAGGCTCAACAACAGCCGCCTGCAGGGCTTTTTTCTTGTTGTCCTTCTCACTCTTCTTGCATACGTCCTGTTTCTTGTTAAAATATTTCTCTTGCATGTGATACTTTCAAGCAATTTTGGGGAACTTGCTCACCTTTTCAGTTGCACAATACCCTCCCCCCCCTGGTCAATGGTCAATTCATTGTGCAAATGACTGGTAAGGTAGTCCGTTAAACTCGCTACATTTTAGTATACAAAAAAGGGTATTTGGAGTTGACGATCATCGCCGCCCCCCCCCCCCCCCCCCCAACCCCCCCCCCCGCCCGAGTGTAGACAGGGGGAACCTCTTTCAAATGTGAAGTGAAATGATATGATAATGCACTGTATTGGCTATATCTGCTGATAGAAGTATTCACTTGCTCTGGAACTTGAACTCAACCTGCAGACACATTATATTATAAAACACCTTTGAGCCCCAAAAAATTGCTTTTTCAGCACTCTTCCCCCCCCTTAATTAAGCATATGTGGATGTGGTGTCTTGCATTAGTTTTAGTGGATGATGTTAAGCATATGTGGATGTGGTGTCTTGCATTAGTTTTAGTGGATGATGTTAAGCATATGTGGATATGGTGTCTTGCATTAGTTTTAGTAGATGTTGTTAAGCATATGTGGATGTGGTGTCTTGCATTAGTTTTAGTGGATGATGTTAAGCATATGTGGATGTGGTGTCTTGCATTAGTTTTAGTGGATGATGTTAAGCATATGTGGATATGGTGTCTTGCATTAGTTTTAGTAGATGTTGTTAAGCATATGTGTATATGGTGTCTTGCATTAGTTTTAGTGGATGATGTTAAGCATATGTGGATGTGGTGTCTTGCATTAGTTTATGTTAAGCATATGTGGATGTGGTGTCCTGCATTGGTCTGACATGGTCCCTTGTGCATGTGGATGTCTGCATATACAAATACGTACATGTAGATGGGGAGGTTGCGACCAATTCAGCAAAGAGACGGAGGAAGAGTGCATCCAGCATGCCTCACGGTCGTATTGGCTCCCCGCTCCTTAAGCCTGCCCTCACTGAGCGACAACAAATGGCTTTCATCATGCAGATGACAGACCCTCAGAGGCAGGCCTCTTGTAAGTTGCGTGTGTGAGTGGATGTGTACCACAAACTTTTCCTATGACATTCTGAGATGCTTGGCTATATGCCAGAATATGTCTATTGAAGGCGGACTGACTATACATGTACTTCATGGGTCTTGAAATCAGGTCCAGTGCTACGGGGCTAGGGATATTTTATGGCTTGGTATGTATTCTAGGCTCTGGCAAGGGTGTTCTAGGGTAAAGGCTCTGGCAGAGGTGTTCTAGGGTGAGGCTCTGGCCAGAGGTGTTCTAGGGTGAGGGCTCTGGCAAGAGGTGTTCTAGGGTAAGGGCTCTGGCAAGGGTATTCTAGGGTGAGGCTCTGGCAAGAGGTGTTCTAGGGTAAAGGCTCTGGCAAGGGGTGTTCTCAGGTGAGGGCTCTGGCCAGAGGTGTTCTAGGGTGAGGCTCTGGCAAGGGTGTTCTAGGGTAAAAGCTCTGGCAAGGGTATTCTAGGGTGAGGCTCTGGCAAGAGGTGTTCTAGGGTAAGGGCTCTGGCAAGGGTATTCTAGGGTGAGGCTCTGACAAGAGTGTTCTAGGGTAAAGGCTCTGGCAAGGGGTGTTCTAGGGTGAGGCTCTGGCAAGGGTGTTCTAGGGTAAAGACTCTGGCAAGGGGTGTTCTAGGGTGAGGCTCTGGCAAGGGTGTTCTAGGGTAAAGGCTCTGGCAAGGGGTGTTCTAGGACTAGGGGTAAAGCTAGGGACATCAAAAGATGGTCCCGATGACCTGGGGACAAGTATATATCATGATGCATAGCATCAGAGACATCCTGAGATAGGTTCCAAGGGTTCTGGGAACCACGGGATGTCTAGGAAAGGTTGTTGCAGTACTGGACAGCCCTCTTGTGGTGTGTATGTGTGCTATGTCATTGTACCTGATATTTTCTTCCCTCGGCGTCTCCAGTGTCTGGAGGCGAGGAGAGTGTTAGCAGCACTCCAAAGTCCGAGCTCTCCTGGACACCTCGCTCTCGTCTCCAAAAGAGGAACGATCGAGGAGAGACTCCGCTGCACACATCCTGCATCAAGGGTGACATTAAAATTGTCACCTCTCTCATTGACCAAGGGGCAGATATTAACACCACAGACAATGCTGGTAAGTTGGGTGGACTCTGCCCTACCGTAAGAACTGGTTGTAAGCTGCTATCTATTATTAAGCATCTGCTTTTTGCCATCACTTTTCAATCTATTTTTTTCTTCTTCTTTTGCATGGTATTATGAGCAGCTTGCTTGCCCTCTATGCTTATTGGCAACACAAAACCACACAGACTCTCAGCTGTTCATATGTAGTTACGTGTATCATGATGACTGTGTTTTACATCTAGTGACCTCATACTTTTTTGAGAGGGGGTGGGGGTTCTGTTCCTAACATATAAGTGTTAAGTGCCAAGTTCTTCGTTGTCAGCTGTTAAAAGCAATAAACAACCTGCCTTCATGACAACCACAGAAACAACAAGTGTACATCAAACAGCCAAGCTCAATATTTAAATACTCTCCCCATTAAGTGCTAACCTCATGTCTGGTAAACAGCAACTGATACTTGAGGTCTGTATACACTGGTGTACATGCTGCAACCCCATTTCCCCATTGATAACAAAAAGGACTTTTTGCCCCCCCCATGACCCTGAGATGTGAAACAAGCTCTGAGCAGGGACCAGTATGCCATGACCATAGATTAAAAACCGCTTAGCTGCCCTCAAAAGCTTCCTCAGTGGCTCCTTTGCTTGGAAGCTGAAGGTGTTTGCTAGCACAGAATTCAGCATCATGTCCTTCCCCAGGCGTGTGGGATATTGGTACGAAATATGGACCTGAGGATGGGGAGGTCTAATGCCTTAAGGAGGGCCCGACCATTTTTGTAGTTTCCTTCCTAAAAAATGCCATAACTTTTTAATGCTTCAGCTATCAATAGTTTTTGTCTCAAAAGATGGTCTCTTCTGTGTGCCTTGCAATTGTATTTGTCTAGTGGTGTTTCAATACCATGGCTAATTACTTGCAATAGCCAGAGGTCATTAAAAACACACACACTTAGAAATCACATTACACCCAAAGGTCATCAACACTTGCCAGAGTAACCACAGGTAGTGAATGTTTCTTAAAAAACACTCTCCATTTCCAATAATAGCATGAGAAGTGAGCACACGGACTGGACTCTATCTCATGAGAAAAGGGATGAATTGCCAAACTGATCATTCACAAGATAGAGAAACTAAAGAGCTTTCAGATGATATAAAAACTATTTACCAAGGAAAAAATTGACTGAGTTAGAAATGTTTACATGTCAGCAATGCACTTCTGTGGGAAGCCATGTTATTCATGCTTCTTCTCGGCCATTTCATAGCCAGTGTATAATGAAGTAGCAGCATAAAAATGGTTGACGATAATGAGTTGAAGCTTGAAATGCAGTTAGTGTATAGCAGTGAAGATTGGAATAATGGAAGTAAAAAAAATTGTGTGCTTTTTTTTTTGCCTCCCTCCTCCCTCAAGATGGTTCGTGCTCCATTAACCTATTAATTGCGTCATTCAAAATGCACGGGGTGGAGTTATTTTCAAGTGACCGCCTCATTCAGTATGAATGCCCGAAGCTTGGACTAGAGTTTGAAGAGCTTCGACTATCATCTTCCCTAAAGCAAAGCGGAGCTTGGCTACCAGATTCTGGCTAGTCTGCCACGCTTTATTGGCCATTTGGTGATCGTACTTCTCGAACTCAAAGACTACAGTATCTTCGATGTTGAGGCAATGTTTAGCTAATGATCGGCTTTTGTGATGCTCCTTCTACTATAGAAACATGCAGAAATGGAGTGTAGAAGCTTTACCCGAGCTTAAGGAAGCTCCTCGACGGTGGATGACCCCAAGCACTAGCAATGAAGGTAGGAAAAAGCAAACTATAATTTTGTGCAGAAATAATTTTCGATGAGTAAGCTAGCTAGCTAATGTTGTTAGATGGAGCTATAGGGCTGAGTCATGCTAGTAATAAGAGGGCATCCTATTTTCTAGAAGTGCAATACTACCATATAAACACGTTTAAAACCAACTAGCTATTCTTTTAGTGGACCAGTCTTCACTAAAATTGCTATTGACACTAATTGTCACCAACCGCCGTTCAAAGCCTGCGCACACGTGATGCCAATTGGCATCTACCGCGGTTAATCAGTTAAGAACAGCTTTTTAAATACACGTGACAGAAAACGGTTAAAGACACTCTTATCTGTCTTTGTTCCACTTTTGTATTGCATGTGCATGGTCAGGGCTAAAAACACAGCAAATATAAATGATCAAGCTATGCGCTTATAGCACAGTTGGCAAGACAATGGGTGCTTAGCATCGACAAGCTGCTTAGCAAGGAGCTCCCCCATGTGTAGATTTAGCCAGTATCAGGCTAAGCTAGAAGGGAGGGTCAATGGTTGAATTATTGGAGAGCAAATTGTGGAGAAGTATCAGATGTGGACATTATACGATTCTCAAGCGGGAAGAAACATGGTCACTTCACAAGTCAAGGCTAGCACCAACAGTGAAGCAGGTACGTGTGAGGAGAGAGGGGGCCGGGTCAAAAGTTGGAAATCTGGCTTGTCCATACTTCAGAACTCCATCCACATGGTACATAGTTAAGGAGTACGCAATGTGTACAGGGATGGCTAGAAGGACGGTAGAGATCAAGCTATTGCATGGCACAGCCTACGTAGATCAAGCTATTGCATGACACAGCCTACGTAGATCAAGCTATTGCATGGCACAGCCTAGATCAAGCTATTGCATGGCACAGCCTACGTAGATCAAGCTATTGCATGACACAGCCTACGTAGATCAAGCTATTGCATGGCACAGCCTAGATCAAGCTGTTGCATGGCACAGCCTAGATCAAGCTATTGCATGGCACAGCCTAGATCAAGCTATTGCATGGCAGAGCCTAGATCAAGCTATTGCATGGCACAGCCTAGATCAAGCTATTGCATGGCAGAGCCTAGATCAAGCTATTGCATGGCACAGCCTAGATCAAGCTATTGCATGGCACAGCCTAGATCAAGCTAGTGCATGGCACAGCCTAGATCAAGCTATTGCATAGCACAGCCTGGGGTGTGTTATCGTTGGGGACCAGTGTACAAGGGGTCAGGTCTTTGGTCCCCAGTAATGGAAGAAACTGAATCTCAAGCAGAAGGAGACATGGTCATGGACTGCACTTATCATGCGATGGTTTAAAGCATTGTTTCCCAAAGTCCGGATCTGGCCACCGGAGGCCCTGAGTCCGGCCCTCGGACGATTATCAGCATTTTTTTACAAATTAAATTAAACATAATACCCTCCCCAACTGAACAGTGCCCGGCTCATCATGTCTTGCATAGCTAATGCACAAACTGTGATTAACACACCACATTACAAGATAACACTGTGCATACAAATACATGCTCATGTCTAACACATAACATGACCACTTTGGTTGTAATTGGTCTCGGCCAAAAACCTATTTAAAGGAGCTGGCCTCAAGTCCCTGATTTCCCCGAGATCCACTCCAATTTGCAACATTCACATCCTGTGTTTGGACTTCTCCACCTTGGATTTGGACTCCTTGGACCTTGCTGCCTCCTCCAACAGTGCAGCGTCAGGATGGCAGTGCCAAAGAAGTGGAAGGTGGATGCGGAAAATTGAGCCTTCAATGAAGAATGGACATGGACCAAGGAATTCTTCTTTATCTCAGACAGGAGCAAGTGTCTCTGCCTCATCTGTCAAGAAAGCCTCGCTGTTATAAAGCTATTTAACATCCGGCAACACTACCAGTCAAAGCATTCAGACAGGTAACTTCATCTTTCAGAGCAAAAACAATGCGCTAGGCTGCCTGCTTTCTGTATTACAGGTAGATGGACTGAGGAGAACAACGAGTTGCCAAGGCCAAAGAGCTCAAGTCCAAGCTGTCCAGAGAGCAGAACGTCTTCACCAGACCAGTCAACTAGGCTAGGCTGCCACAATGGCCAGCTTCATGGTGTCACAGATCATTGCCAAGCAAATAGCCCTTCAGAGCTGGAAAGTCCATCAAGGAATGCCTGCAAGCAGTCGTTGAAGTGATGTGCCCTGAGAAAGCCTCCTCCTTCACTGCTGTCAGCCTGAGCAACACGACAGTCACCAGGCGGGTGGAAGATCTGTCCAAGAACTTGAAAGAGCAGCTGCACAGCCTGGCCTTGGAGTTCACCCTTCTCTCTTGCCCTTCATGAGAGCACAGACATCACCGACACTGCACAGCTGGCCATCTTCATTAGGGGAGTTGATGCAGAGTGCAACATCTCAGAGGAGCTCCTCTCTCTCTGCCCCATGAAGAACACATGCACTGAAGAGAATGTCTTCCTTGAGCTCAACACGGCCATGCAGGAGCGAAAGCTAGACTTCAAGAGGCTGGTAAGCATTGCCACAGATGGCGCACCATCCATGCTGGGGACCAGACGAGGACTGCAAGGCCAAGTCATGGCTGAGCTGGACAAGAGGGGTCTGCCACGTGACCTGATCTGGTGCCATTGCATCATCCACCAGGAGCAAGGTCATCTCGCATGTCAACTTTATCAGAGCGCATGCCCTCAACCACAGACAGTTGAAGGAACTGTTGGAAGAGCTCGAGGCCAGCTATGGAGATGTACTCTACTTCGCTTCTGTCCATTGGCTCAGCAGGGGAAGCACTCTGAAATGTTTTTGGAACTCGGAGAAGAGTGGAGATGTTCCTTGGCATGAAGGGCCAGCCAGTCCAAGAACTCTCCGATCCCCAGTGGCTGTGCGACTTGTCCTTTCTGGTGGACATTACAGAGAAGCTGAACTTGCTCAATGTCTGCATGCAGGGCAAGGAAAAGCTCGTTCACAACCTGTTCGGGTGTGTGCAAGCATTAGGTGAAGCTGCAGCTCTGGCAGACTCAGTTGGAGGCTGGTAACCTCGACCACTTCACTGCCATGAAGAGTCTGCACTGTGAGGACAGAGCTGATGATTTTGATTGGCAGAGATATGCTGCAGAAGTTGGAAACCTGAAGACATAGTTTAAGCACTGCTTTGAGGAGTTCAGGTCGAGAAGCATGGTCTTTGAAATATTCTCTATGCCATTCACAATTGACCCAAACAAAGCTCCAGTCCAGCTTCAGCTGGAGCCGATGGAGCTGCAGAGCAACATGGACATCAAGTCCCAGTTTCTGGAGAAGGAGCTGAAGGAATTCTACAAGGCCCTGCCACGCAACATGTTCCCGAACCTAGCTGCCAATGGCCAGAGGTTCCTTGCCATGTTTGGCAGTACATACATCTGTGAGCAGCTTTTCTCCAAGATCAAGTACGCCAAGTCCATGTACTGGAATTTGATCTCTGATGTGCACTTGGAAGACACTGTGAGAGTGGCTTCTTCCCATCTCAAGCCTGATAACGATGTCATCATGGAACAGCAGAAGCAATTCCATGTTTCACATGATTGTGATTACTTTGTGCAACTGCCATGTGTTTTCTGCTTCACATGTTACCAGAAATACAGAAGCAAAATTGTTCTTGTCCTATCCCCCCCCCAGCAATGGCCTCTGGCCCTCGACACACTCAGGGTAGTCCCCACCGGCCCCTAGGCTAAAAAGTTTGGGAAACACTGGTTTAAAGTAACAGGAAGTTAGTGCATAGCAAACCCTATTTACTAAACCATGAATGGGTTTAGCTCGACAAGCAGCGTCTATAATATGCCACGTCATTATGATTGCCTGTGACTTGTTACTGACTTGAAGTTTCCTCCTCTTTCATCCCTTACCTCACAGGTTGGACACCTCTGCACGAGGCCTGCAACCACGGTCACCTCAAGGTGGTGTCGCTGCTCTTGAAGCACCGTGCTGATGCTAACTCTCGTGGGATGGATGGAGACACACCCCTTCATGATGCCGCCATGAATGGACACTTGGCGGTAAGGACATAGTTCTCATGGTGGTGATAGATAGTGATTCAGTGCTAAGTGGAGGTCGTTGCCGTGCCATCTGGACCATGTTGCCAGGCTACGTAAAAGTCTCATGTCCAGTGGTGTTATTAATAACTAACAGCAGGGGCACTGAGCGAATAGAGTAATGAGCGTGGATCGTTCATGTATGGAGTTCGTTTTCCTACCGATGAATGATCCACGAAGAATGGTGGCCGGATGAACTGAGAGTATGGCTGGAAAGTGTTATACACGTGGATATTACGTTTAAGAATGTTTGTAGTTCCCAATGGTGGCAGGTATGCTGACCATGGGCCAGGAGGATCATCTAGGCACGCTATCCTGGTAAGGCTAGAACCAACAACATCGAGCGTCATCGTGATGATGCGTGTGCATTGTTCCTATGCCAGTTGATCGTGTCAATAAGGGGTGTGGTTAGAGGGAAGCAATAAGCTCTTGGGCCGTCTTAAACTAGACTGGACGAGTATATCTTTCTCGTATGTCAGCGGATTGTCGGCATTCTAGACAAGTGTGATATTCCTGATGAGGGCTAGAGCATCTAGTCGAAATGTCGAGTGAATACAATTTGAAGTTGATTATTGAGAAGGTGATTATAAGTGTGATATTTTATTTTTTATATTTATTTTATTTATGATTACTTCACAAGCCGCACCTGACCATGGTGTGATTGATATCCATCCTATCCATGAAAATGTCCTCTGTGAGTTATGCCTGAATATATAGCCCTTGAAAAGTCCTGTTGTGCATTGTTGCTGGGCTAACTGCGTAGGCAGGGTTTCATTTAGGGGGGGGTGGGGGGGTGGCGGGTGAACTGCCCCCCCCCCCTTGGAAATTGTATTATTAAAATTCATTAGAAACTTTGTCATATTTTAACCATCACGCCCCCCTCCCCCTTAAAATCTAGATTCTTCCAGTTGCCCCCCCCCCCCCCCCTTGGACAATTTCTAAATGAATCCCTGATACGTGCAAATGTGTGCAGGGGCTGCCGTAATGCTCATCTTGTGTCTTTCCTAGACTGTCCACGTACTGCTGAAGTATGGCGCTGATCCTTACCAGATGAACGACCGGGAGCTCAACGCCATAGATACCTGCAAGAACGAGGAGGTAGTTTGTCTCATGAAGGAGTGGCCTAGCCGTCACAGACCCTCCCACGAGGACAGCGAAGATGAAGATGTCTTTACTCCCTGTAAGGAAACTAGACTCAGAAGACGCAATTCCCAATTGAGGGCGGGGTCAAAAGGGAGTTCTCACTCAAGCATTGGAGATGAAGAATCTGATGGGGGAGTAGTCAAAGGGATCCGAGGAAAATGCACGACTCCCGAGGGTGTTGTCAACACGAGCTACGAGATCAGTCGAAGTGTTATCAACACACCCACATCCAGACCACGGGCTGTACTCTACAGTGAACTCTCATCTAGCGACAATGAATTGCCTCCTGGCCAAGCTTCGGGTCCAAAGAAGAGGTACCACCTGAGTAAGATGGGAGAGGCCAAGCAGAGGTTGCTCGGGAAGCTCGAGGAGTCTGGAGCCGTGAACGAGAAGATGAGGAGGGAAAAGGATAGCGATGAGCACGGACGCGAGGAGGGATTGGTGGTGTGCGCTCCGGACAATGCAGAAAGGTGTGGCTCTTCCGGAGACAAGACGTGTGGTGAGGAAGAGAAAGAGGAGGAGTGGAGCGATGCTGGTACGTACCTACATGTACACGCATGCATACATACATACATGCATACATACATACATACATACATACACTGTGCATGCATACATACATAGGCTGTACATACATACACATACACTGTACATGCATACATACATGCATACATACATGCATAGAGCTGTAGAAGAATGTGTTTGTTTAGCTTTGGGGGACTATTACAAACACTAACAAAGTTCTAGTTACAGCTTTAGAGCTCCATAGATTCTACATACTTACTGCTCTCTGTGCTCTCTCTTGACAGGTATAAACCATGCCTAAGTTATTTGCAGGTGAAGTGAGATACTTCAGAGTCTGCATGGGTGAATTTGCTGAAGTGGGGCACCTGATTGGAAAGTGATATACTAGACGAGTGTTTTTATTAGGCACTAAAATATGCCGAGCTGGTCAAGCGAGCGAGCCATTGAATTTTCTTCTTTTCTTCCATTGCAAGAAAATCTATTTTTAGCGCTGACACTTGACCACCATCATAGAGTAGGGCTTCCTTTTGCCACAGAAACCAATTTCAACTCTATCTAATCAGGAGCTCCGTCTGCTAGTGTAGTGTGTGCACGGGTGATTGACGTGGGGGAGTTCCTTTTCAAAAGAAGGGTCCAAACCCTTCTTGGCTACCGGTCGGCCTGATTAGTTACAAGTTGTGTGAAGATGTATAGGTGTGTAATTGGTTGCCTAGTTTGGCCTTGTCAAGCTGTGTGAAGATGTATAGGTGTATAATTGGTTACCTAATTTGGCATTGTCAAGCTGTGTGAAGATGTATTGGTGTATAATTAACCAAAGCCACAGTTTAAGATACTATAGACATGCCAAACTGAGTTTAAGCCAAGATAAAATGATTTTTTAATATTTTTAATGCCATTTTTAAAAGAATGGGTCAAACCAAATATACGTATAGTGTGTACCCTATTTACCAATTTTTGTTTTTAATCAATGTATTATGTGTGTGGGCATAGATCCTTCTAATATGTGGTTGCTTATCTTATAGGTGAAAGTGAAGACAGAAAACCTTCACAACTCACAGGACGACCGCAACAACAACTGGAGGTGGAGAATGTGTGCTCTTCTCTCGCTGCCTCCTCTCCTCCCTGCCCGCGTCTTCTTCCCACGTCTCCAAACCTGGACCACTCCCCTTCCTCTCTCCCCTCCTCCCCACCTCTCTTTCACCACCCGCCACCAGGTGGCGCAGAGTTGGAGGAAGGTGACGCAGGAGTCCCTGTGGACGAACAATCACCTATGGAACAGTCTAGTGGATCACCCGATTCTAGTTCCCCAGAGGAATATGTGGATAAGGAAGAGGCCAAGTCGACTGAGGCCCAGGAGCCAAGCCCAACCGAGATAGTGGACAAAGAGGATGGAGAGGAGGAGAACGACCATCGATCGTTATCTCAATCTACGCCAGACCCTGCCCCCGAGGGTGTGATGTCTCAGATAGCTGATCCACCATTGACTTCTTCTCCTCCTTCTTCTCCTCCTCCTCCTGATGATGATGTCGCTCATACCAATGATCCACCTGCCCCGTTAGTGCCACCGGAAAATACCCAAGAAACTCCTCCCACCAAAGAAAGAGAGCCGAGTTCGTCCGAGGTGGAGAGTTTTGATCGTGTGCTCCGGTCTGCCGTGAGACGGTCTCATATTGCAGTCAAAGAGAAAGAACGGGAGCAGTTCCTGGTGTCGTGGAATTTGAAGATGTTGAAGAGGTCATTAACAAGTGGTGAGGCAGGACCTGAGGGTGTGTGGTGATGTTGACAGCTAGTCCTGTGCATCCCTATTGACTGTAGTGCTATTTGGTTACTAGGCAGTGCAGATGCAATGTAGGGCCTCGTTATGCATTATGAAACATTAGGGGGTGTGATCAATGTTACTACACCTGTAGATGATGTGTGAAGGAAATTCACACTTCTTGAGACAAAAAGGTTCTGGTTCCATTGCATTAATACTCCATTGGCTTTTCTGAGCAACATCATTCCAATGCCGTTAAATAACAAACCCGTTCCAATGGCGAAGAATTTTTTATCAGTTCCTCGTCCTTGTTCGCGCTTACCTCATGTGCTTCAAGTTCAATCGTGCTTCCAGTTCGTTTGTCGTTCAGCAGCCTCTCGCTTCTTTACCGTTCATAATATCGTTCAGCAGCGAAAGGCCCTTGATATTAATTCCAGCCTCGAAGAAATAGAGGAGCAGATGAAGCTGACCGACGAAACGACTAATGCCAGCGTCTACTACAGACCAAACAAGGGCTGCAGCATTTCACTGCGCACCATTTTGCTGTGCCAGGGCCACTCTAGGATAGACCTTCCGAGGTAAGCTCTACTGTGAGCTTGTCAGACTCACGCCTGGCTGTCATTTATAAAGCTTGCTAAGCTTAGTTTAGCTAATTTAAACTGACAACCCGGTTTATATTTACAGCTTGTTTGTCTTAGCTTAAGTAAGCTTGAATGATGAGCTTATTTTAAATTTGAAGGATAAGCTAAAGAGCATAGCTTTGCCTTGGCTGTGGCTTTGAGTTTAGCTTGGGGGCTTGAGGAACCAGCTTAACAAAGGCTAAGACTTTTTAAGACATAGTCTTTTGACTGCTTAGCTTACTCCTTAGCAAGCTTACCTTGAGTCAGTGAAACATTTGGCAGGGTAAGACATAGTCTTTTGACTGCTTAGCTTACTCCTTGAGCCAGTGAAACATTTGATTTCCAAATCTTAAAGGCAAGGTAATATTACAATAATATCTCTTCCCTTCCTTACCTTTCCTGATGAAAAGATTTGAGTGATTCTGGCATTTTCTTGGGGAGGTGACTTGTGGCTTAGAGGACCTTATATGGACTGATGAATGCAGTCTAACTCGAGATCCATAGACTGCACTCAATTCTTCCAAGGATTACTGAACTACAAGGAGCAGCAACTGGCTATTGAATGTTGTTGTACTTATTCACTGGTAGTTCATGTATTATTGCTCGATTTTTGTTCACTTGTAGTAAGGTTACCATAATCATTGAGCAATGAGCATTCATAACTACAATGAGCATTCATAACTATCGCCAGTGAACTTTCATGACAATTAACACCGTATCATGTAAGGCTTGTGTTATGGTTAGCTTTCACAACCAAGACGACAATTGGCAGGACACATTTTTGGTTTGAAGATGGTCTCTTATATTTGAAAGCTACAACCAAGTGTTTGTGTGTCTCAGTGTGTCACCATTTCTCTGACATTTGCAAAAAAAAATTGTGTGAAGCATCGAGAACTTGCCCGTTAGTAGTTTATTAAAAGACATCAAAAGATGACAGTCGGTTACAAAACTAACACTGTAAACATGTCATTGCTTATTTTGCGAACATAAACACTTATGCTTGCTGGATCGACTCCAAACACTTCTCCCATACAAGCTCAAATTCAATAGGGTCCATGAAGAGGTAAGTAGTTGGAACCATCAAATGTAGGGGAGATATAGACTGGTATGTGTAGGTCGATGGGGCCATCAAGGACAAACTTATCTTATAACTCCACCATAGAAGTCTGAGGTCCTGTTGCATGTACAACAAAACGTAACAAAGAATTAACTATGCAATAGAGTAATGCATTGCAGAAATTTTAAAACTCCTGGCGGAATTTTCCACTTTTATAGTACATCTGTCACCAAACACACGACCCATCCTCCACCATACTTTGGGGCACCACTGACACCGAGTTCTCCGTAGGGCAAAATATCAATACGTAAATGTATCAGCTCTTGGTCTATACATGGTTGACCTATATAATTAGACGTGGGCTTGTTACATACAAAAGCTTATCCTGGGGGGTTAGAGGTTAAGTTTTCTAAGGCAAGTCCTGCTAAGCTACTAGACGTTCTGTAAAATCTTCAACCTTTCTAATGCAAGGCCTGTTAAGTTACTCTGTGAAGTCTCTCTAAGGCAAGACTTGCTAGCTACTAGAAGTTCTGTGAGGGCTTTAAAAAGGGGGCTTGTTTTACAAGCCTTAGTCGACACTAGGCTTTGCCTAACACTATGCTTAGGAAACCTAACCTCTACAAAACTATATAGCAAGCTTTGTCTAATGCATCTTAGCTACACAGTGTAGCAATGAACTAGAAGGCAAAACTACTAATACTAAGTTGAGAGCTAGACCTGAAGGACAGGCACTAGTGGGCACAGGCCAAAAGGTGAGGAAGAGAAATAACTAATACTTCAGTGAGCAATAAACTTCTTGATGGGCAAATTGACATCTGGGAAGAAGGGAAAAAAGTGGAGCAAAAAAAACACTCGCTAGATTTAGCTTGTTGTAAACAACTGTGGCGCCCACCCCGTGTGAACGCATGCGCGCACATTTATTTTTTAAAGCACAAGATTTTTTTAATGTGAAATGTAAACTTAATGGCATTTGTTTTTCTTTAATCCATCGGGTTTTCTACACGTTGATTCCACGTTTCAACCTTCCTTGACATCGTAACATTAGCGTTGGAACGGATACAGAACCGGAACTTTTTTTGTCTTGTACTGTATACAAAACTAACCTACCCACACCACACCACACCACACCACACACACCACACCACACCACACACACATGCATACACCACACATATGGGTTCCCCTCCTTCTTGTCACCCCTTAGTTGATGCATATAACATGGACATGGTCTATAAGATTTAGTGCCAGCTACTTTGTGTGCATATTCATGAACTGTACAGGCACATCTGATAGACCACATCATTCAGGTTAGACACCATAGACCTAGTTGGCATGCATTCACCTCACTATCCTAGCATGACATTAAAAGGGGGCTATACCATGAACTAGTAGGTGCTAAAAAACGTGTGGTTACCACTTTATATATAGCTGCATAGATTCTGCACACTTCATGGTATGGACTTGATATCTAGCTCAAAGGATCGGTCTCTCTGTGTGCTCTCTTTTGATACTGAAATATTTTTCATTATACCCAAGTTACTGGAGCTAAAGTGGGGGTACCTCAAAACCCGAGTGCCTGATTTTGCGACACAGATTGCCAAGAGTTGAAATTAACACCAGTGGCTAGGGGAA
Source organism: Cladorhizidae sp. MBARI D1340-BT2 (assembly GCA_028752905.1). Classification (NCBI taxonomy): domain Eukaryota; kingdom Metazoa; phylum Porifera; class Demospongiae; order Poecilosclerida; family Cladorhizidae; species Cladorhizidae sp. MBARI D1340-BT2. The sequence continues at coordinate 8,725,521 of JAQNBH010000018.1, read as the reverse complement.
GCCCTACGTGTTTGTTTTTTCGGTTGGAAAAGGAATTTTAAGGAATTTTAAGGAAATTCATTTTCCAACCACACACTTGACCATGTACTTAATTAAGTTTTAGTGCCTAATGAAAAAACAATGTTGTATGCAGTAAGGCTTCTCTAGACACTGGTGCTAATTTCAGCTTCTATATATATAGCACTTGAGAAATTTGTGTCGCTGGTACCCCCACTTTAACTTGGGCATGGGTTATACCTATGAGAAATGTTTTAGTATCAAAAGAGAGCACACAGAGAGACCTATCTTTTGAGAAGTCCATACCACCATGAAGTGTGCAGAGCTATAAAGTGGTAACCACAAAAAAAAATAGCACTTGCTATTTTATGGTATTGACCCTCCCCCTGGTTAACTCTTTCACCACCAACTTTAGCCCAAAACCTTTTTTTAATTTTTTTAAAATATTTTTGAATTTCATAACTTTTTTGGTAACCATTTAATTTTGAAACAAAGCGTATCATTCGATTGCAAATTGAAAGAGCTATAACTTGGTATACGAATCAGCTCTATTGAAGCAGGCAAACAAAAGTTACGAATCTCTATGTCTACAACAGTTTAAAAAAAAAATCACTAACAACAGAGATCCATCCAGGAGCGACTTTTTTCCTCTACTCCGTAGGATTTTGATTGATAGCGAGTCTGCAGTAGATGGCTCTGCAGCTTTCCACCGAAGAAGAGCCTCCAGAAGCTATCGGGACGGTCACAGTCAAGTAAAGTCATCATTGTCAAAAAAAATTAATATTTTTTTGTTGCCGTGACCAGTTCGGAATCACGTGCTACCTGGAATTTTTCTTTGGTTGTATTTTTAACGTTTAGAGCTATCTTTCGCGCACCCCCTGGTTAAAAAATTTAAATCTGTAGCTTGTTCGCATAATTTTTAATTAATGTTTATGCGAGCGATGTCGAGTTTGCGCCTGTGGCGGTGAAACGGTTAAGGTATATCCAATAGTGATATGTATAGTATTATCACTGCAATGCTGAGCTTGTGGCCTAAATTGGGACAGAGCACATGCAATTGCCAACATCACAAGGTTTGCTTATGTCCGACGTCTTTATCTGGAGGTTTGTGTGTTTGCATTGATCAGTGTTATCATTCCTCTTCTCTGAATGGTCCTCATGGCCAATAAGTGTAATAGTGTGGAGTGTGGTAGGTGTTGATATATACTCATTAATCTGCTGTAGAGGCCTACATCATGTCTTGCTCTCTGCCAAGGCTGGACTTGGAGTCCTCCTTCAAGCATGGCCATAGAAAAGTTCTCTGTGAGAGGCAAGACTCGACCCACAGCAGCAGTGACTACGCCTGTGACTCGCCTAACTCCAATGCCCTTGGACGAATGCCCAATGAGCATGCCCACACCAAGCAGCAGGGTCTTTTCAACAGCAGCATCATCAAGGAGACGGAAACGAAGCTGGAGGGGAAAGTTCGGAGTGATTCGCTAAGTGTCAGCCTTAGTCTAGACAAAGCTGTCGTTCCTTCTCCCCAAGGAGTCAGTCACAGTGCTCCATGTAGCACTGTAGCCTCCCCTCAGAGGCTAACGCTGCAACCGGAGACCAAGGGAGAGGACGGAATGGAGGAAGATGAAGAGGAAGGGGAAGGAGGAGGGTCCACTTCCACGCTCGTCTCATTTCCACTGACATTTTCGGATGCTCTTGAAAGTGCTGATTCGTCTGACTTTGCTTCTCAGCATTTGCACAGGGATGGTGACGACGACATTGATGGCGTGGAGTTTGTGGGAGGGACCTCGGGTGGTGGTGTGCTAACCCACAAGACCAATATGCAGCCTCTGTCTGTGGACACTGTGAAGCCAGTTCTAGCTGTAAGCAGGGCCACTCCCTGCAAGAGAGAGAAAGGTGAGTTCAGTGGCAATCATGAGATGTATGTGAATCTAGAGCAACATTTCCATTGTATGTGATGACAGGATGAAGAAGGATGTAATAATTATTATGAATGATAGTGACAATATATTATTATGAAGAAATAGGAATGATAATGATGTGGTATATAATTGGGGGGGGGGGTTGATTGACGGTAGGATGCATGTATAATGATTGATGTGTTGTATTAAATGCAGGCTTTCTCCAGCAGCAGAACACGGTCCTAGTAAGTGTATAATTGCATTATATACAGTAGACCCTCAGCATAACTGCCTCATTCATTCGAGCCCAACTACTCCAGAACTTGTGCATTGCATTGTACAAGCAGCAAACTCTGCAGCAATCACGTCATTAGATTAAAATAATGGTGCAGTAGTCTTTTAGTGCAGCTGCATGTTTTGACTGCTTCTTTTCAAAAATATCAAAGAACAGGCTCCTTGTTTGTAGAAGACCTTCTCCCTCATGAGGACCTCCGCAGGCAGGTCATGGTCCCTCACGCCCAACTGCAAGATGGGCAGGGACGTGTAGACAAGGTTGAGGATAATGAGGTTGGGGGAGTCAATCGCATTTGAACTAGAGAATCCGAAGACATTGCCCAACTTCTCTTCTGTGCTTATCTTCCACTTGAGCTATTGATGACCAGCAAAGTTAAAACAGCTGTGCTACACTCCAATCCTGAGCACACTCCATTCCTGAGCTTAATAATTATATGTAACACTTCGCATATCCAGAAATTTCACTTAAAACCAAGCAGGATTGGTTCCCATAGGTTTGGATATGCATGAGGGTCTACTATATATACATGATGTACTAGGGCAAGATGATAGCATACCCACCTTCAGTGATATTCCTCTTTTGTTCTGTCTAGCCTCTCAAGAAGCGTTATTATCGTCCAGTGCTGAAGTCGGCTGTGATCCAGCAGAGACAAAAAAGCCACCACACCCAATCTGTGATGGGCCCTGCCCATTTGTTCTCGTTCCTCATGTATTCCAGGCAGTATCGCTCCAATCAGAAACTTGATGTCACCGACCCCAAGGTACATTGGAGGTTTCATATTCGCATAAGCTCATTGTTGTGTATATCGTAGGTGTAGATTTTTTTGTGGGGGAGGGGTAGGGGAAGATCATTCTCCCCAATTATTAACCACCTGAAGTTGATAACTGGTGTACAGACTGCTGATGGAAAATCCAGCCATTAGAGGAGATTGCAAACTTATATATAGCATCTACGGTACTTGGCTAACCTACTGTTTCCTTCCCATGTATGACCTTACTAAGGTGTTGTAGCTAGTAGTGCACTGCCGCGCATGCAAGGCATTGAGATGATTAGTGATGGGGACGGGTACGACCCAGCATTTTTATTGACAAAAACATTGGTTCCCCGCCAGCTTTGAGATCGTGCGACAGTTTTCTCCCGGCTACCAGTGTACGAAGAGGAACCTAGATGTCAATCAACCAGTGAGCATGTCAATCAACCAGTGAGCATTAACTTCCTCTGTTAATCAGCTTGAACTTTGTTACAAGACATTTCAGGTAGTGGATGCTTGTGATGAAGGACTTTTACCATTAGCTACCAAACAAACTGACGGACACTCAGATACCCACGCAGGCATGCCCATTACTAAAATTTCACAGTGCCACGTGGCTCAACTTGTTACTGCATTAACATCAATAGACTGGGTGGTGGCAACCAAGGGAATTGGGGGGGGGGGGGTTCTCGCAGCATGCAGACGTATTTCACGGGAGGGGAAGGGAAAAGACACTGGCACGATATTGCAGGACTTGGTAAAGGATAGAAAAACTGTCCCCCCCCTCCCCACTCCCCAAAAGTTTAAATGAAACCTACGCCCATTGTCTATACCATATATATGAAAACTTTCGGGATTAAAATAATCTGTGTTGCTATTATCTTGTTGAAGTTTTGAAGTAGAGGTCCATAGATTATTTTTGACAGTGTCTTTTCTGACTGCGCAGCATCAGAATTCTTAGTTACTAGAGTGTACATCAGTTCCGGTGAGAACTGGTACTAGATGATTGCTGGATGATTGCTAGGCAATCCAGTTCACTTCTCATTGCTAGCTTCTCTCCTCTTTGCCACTGGTGTGCGCACAATCTCCACGGCTCCCTTTTCTTTCCCTTCTTTGTTATTGTTGTTCTCATTCTTCCCTTTTTCCTCTCCGTAGGTTACAGGACTACAGATATTTATAAACAGGGTGGAATTCCATATAAGTACATCTATTTGTCTCCTTGTAGCTGGTCTATCCTCCACTGGTTTCTGTCATGCACAAACTCTTCTCTGAGCAAGAGGCTGAGAGGATCCAGATGATAGCTACTCACCTCACTGAACAGGTTAGCAACCAGTTCACTAACTAAACTGTGGACTAGGAGTAAACTCCATTTGAGTTTTTGGTATCAATCTATTGTTGTTGTTGTTGTTGTTGTTTTGGGGGGGGTTGTTGTTGTTTTCCGTCACCTCGTTGTCGCTGTTTAAGTTTTCTTGCACCTTCTTCTTTTTTTAATTAATTTATTATTATTTATTTTATTTTATTCCCCCAAATCTAGTGGTGCTGCTGTCTTACTCTCAGCCTCTGCTCTCACTGGGTTCCCCTCAGTCTCATCAACCTATTTCTTACATGCCTCTAGGTAATAGCTGAACTGATCAGTGCAGGCTCCTCCAGCTTCTTCGAGCTTCTCACTCATAAAATGTGGATAGCCACGTCATGTTTGTCTTTTCCATTTTTGGTCAATAAGTGAGATATTCCTGCCGCTGATTTGTGCATGCACCCTCAGAGGGGCATCATGTATAGAACGTTGGGTGCTATTGCCTTCAAAAGGAAGTCCCAGAAGTCAAAGGGTGAAAATGCTAACCAGTGTGTCAGCGCTTTTGGTGCCGAGACAGGTAGAAAGGAAAATAATTCTCTAAGTTGGTTGAATGGATAATGTCTATGCCAGCCAGCAGGTATGACTATGTGTCTTATGGTGCAGGATCGTGTCGTGCTGTGCATGGAGCAGGAGCTGCTGCGGGCACACCAACGAGCCACCAGAGACCACGTCCCTCTCAGTGCATGTTCCTTCCTCTTGGAAAACATGCAAAACCAGGCACAGAGAAGGACAGGGGCAGGCGTGACTGATAGGTGTGGCCAATATGACCCTTTCCTTGCCAACGAGAACAGGGAGGGAATGACCAGGTACGTGTGTTTTGGAGTCTTACATAAGGTAACGGGTATTGTTATACATTGACAAGGGACCTGGTCAACTTATATATATTCTTTCCTCTCTTTTCGTCCGTTTTGACATTTTCTCTGTGTGTGTTGTTGTTGTTGTGTTGTTGTTGTTATTTGGGGGGGGGAGGTTATTGGTGAAGGAAAGTGGAAGATAGAGATGCCATATTGTTATGCCAATAAGATATGGATAGGACTGGACCGACCATGCCCAACATTTGCATTTGAGACTAGATTTGTATAGTTGAAAGTCTTTGTTGTTCTTCAAAATATGTCCAAAGTATATATATATATGTAGGTCTAGATGCAGCATATATATATATATATATGTAGGTCTAGATGCAGTGATGAGGACATATATATATGTGTGTGTGTGTAGGTCTAGATGCAGTGATGTGGACATATGTATATATATATATACATGTATATACTGTATATATGACCTGCACTCAGTTCTGCTGGTTGGTTGTGGAGTTGTCACTCCTGGGCGATTGCTACGACGTCCAAAGGAGAATCTAGCTGATTCTCTATTTGGTTGGAGTTCTCTTGTGAAACTCTTACCAAGTCCTTGAAGGAGGCAGTAGCTGACCCTACATGAATATACCGTCATAATACCAACAAGACATGGCATGAGCTGCTATCTGCTGTGTACAACAGCAATAAACAAGTTTGAAAAGTGTTGCACTTTGTAGAACTCTGACTTGAGTAGCGCTCAACTAAATGATACACAGGAAATGCAAAAAAAAAAAAAAGACCTTCTAAAACAAGGGGGGCATATTTTATTTAAAACCATTTACTTTGGTTCAATGTTGTATGTCTTCTTGGATCTGGGATCCTTGGGGGAATTGACCCCTGGGTCATCCCTCCGGCTCCCCCTTCCCCCATACCAAACTGCATGCTGTATCTATCCAATGTCCCCACAGCTTTTAAGCGTACAGGCCTTTGAAATTGATGGCGTATTGGTCGATACTTACTGTTACAGTTAAGGTTCATTTTTGCACAGTTAAAATTAATGCAGAATTTAATTGTGTGATGGTAGTAACTTGCAAAAAAATGAACATAATTAAAAACCATGCATTATGAATAGCGCTACATGTGCTAGTTGACTTCATATTTTATTGCTTGATGTGTCTTCCATATTGCCACTCCTCAGCCCATCTCGTGATGGAGAGGGTCCTATGGACTACCGCCTGCTGGCTGGTCTGATCCAGGATGTGTGGGACAAGTTCAAGGAGCTTCGCCTCCATCTTTTATCTCGTCAGCATCAAGAAGCAGAGTCCTTGTGGGCCATCCAGCACTCCCAGTGGATGCATAAAACCAGGGAGATGGGTAAGAGCTTCATTAGTTTTTTACGTTACCATGACAGTGGATTAATGGTGATAATTATTTTCGCAGGGCTTTCTCCGTCGATTTTCTCTTGCAGTCTTCCTAATCCTCACATACCTCTGGCCACACCCATCAGACAACACTGACCACATGTTGATATTGTCACTCCCACCCGGCTTTATGGTGCTAACTACACCCACTATATGCATGTCATATATTCTATTCAATGACACTTTCACACCTTGAAATGTTCAGCCTGTGTTTCTGACCGTAATGAAAGGTCATTGGAGATCATGCAGGACGCCCTGTTGTTTTCTCAAAACCTGAAGGCACTGTTGTTTCTTGATAGAAATTGCGACTTTCCTCTCTCACCAACCCAATGTGGCCTTGCTGAGAGTGAACAATGTTAGGGAGAAAGCCTGGTGTGGGACTGCTGCAACACAACCTGTCGAGGAGGGTTCTTCGAGTTGACAAAGAGTGTATGTTTCCTTGACGGCTTGGTTTTGAAGTATTTTTCTACACAAAATAGTATTTCTCCATTGAGAGCATGTTTAGTCTGAGCTGTTTGTATGAGTATTAGGTCTTGAATCCGAAATGCAAAACACAATATGTGTGCTGTTGCCTCTTGCACAAAAATCCACATGCAAACGACCTTTATGGCTAGCAATGGGGAGGGTGATGGCTGCTTACAGGTGTGTCATTTCTTCCCCTTTGCTTTGTCGTTTTTCCTCTTAGTGGGGAAGCCTAGCAAACATTATGTACAATTTCTGATAAAAGCAAAAAAAATTGGCACAATGTAGCATGTATCACAAACAAATGAATATTTTTTACTTGTGGCGACTTTGGTAGTCATTTTCCAAAAGACAGCCTGGGGGCACTGTTATATTACATATATACTGGTGTGGACAACTGGTTGATATTGAAGGTTAAATGCTAAGCATGTCTTGAGCTTGTCCATACTTTCTAAATACCAGCCATTACTAGTCAAACTTGAACATTGGGAGGGTGAGGTTGAGTCGAGCCTTCTACTTCAAAATTGGCAAAATTCAAGTGTAAGTCCTTATACCTACACGTATAATACCCTGATTTCATATTCACTCAGATAATATATAGTGTCCACTAATGAACTATACCAGGACAGTCATGTCCGACCCTGAGCATCGTACACCAACAACTTCTCTGCATTCTTCTCAGACTCAATGGAAGTGGTGAATCATTTGCCAAGACTGAAGAGGACAAGATAGAGAAACTAACATGCCCTCAAAGTCTAAATGACAGAGGTGAGGAGTGGATACAATTCATTTGCTGATATATAACTTGATTAAATGAGCTTGGATTTTTAGGGACACTAAAAGTTGGAAAGGCGCCATGGCATTGAAGTGTCGATGGTTTCAAACAGAGCAGCACATGACTGCAAAGAACAGAAATGTGAAATGAGCCAAGGCATGTTGGTGTAATAAAGCACACCAGATCACGGTCATCCTATCAACAATGGAACATTTGTACAAGAAGTCTTCATACTATCTACATTTCAAATAGACTGCTGATATGGGCCTGTCCAACCTTTCATGAAGACAGAGAACTGCTGGTTCATATCAGAGTGGGAGACATATATATTGCCTTGGAAGCCAAATACCATACCAACTGCTTAGTGGGACATGGGAAGGAAGGCCAAGTCTGAAGGTAAGGACCCAGACCAGGAGCAAAGAGTGTCGGCCATTGGATTCACTGAACTACTTCTTTACATCAGAGGCTAGATGAGGTGATGGTAACTTGGCTGATCCTGTGAGAATGTATCAGCTGTAAGTCTAGATTGACTAAAGGGTATATACACTTCACATGACTTAATACAAAGCCCAGTTCCCTGACATGTAGACTCATAACAAATCTTAATAGTATTTGTATTGCCACTCCTGCTACTGTATATACTTGCCCCCAAAAATCTCCTACCCACTCTCATCTGTGCAGACTTCAACTTGTTGCAAGCATTATGTCCTCCTGTCCACCACACTTCTGCTTCATACTCCAAACTAGGTCTCACTGGAAGCTCCCCCACCATTCTTCCTCTGTCTACTTCCACCTGCCCATTCACTCTACTCATCCATGTCACCTTTCCGACCCATCGTTCTGCCTTCTTTGCTATTTTCTCTAAGAACATTATCCCACCAAACCACACTCCCAGGTACTTGAATTCTTTGACCTCTTCCAAAATCTCCTCACTAATCCTCCAATTCACTCCTGCTTCCTTCTTCCCTACTACCATGACCTTGCTCTTCTTGCTATTAAACTTCATCTCCCACCTTAACACATACGCCTGTACCACATCCAACATAGCTTGCAGTTCCACCCGAGTCCACTGGAAGAACAACATCATCTGCATACATAAGTGCCCCATACCAAGAGCCTTCCACCTTGACTCCTAGCTCAGCTCTCTCCAACTCCCCCATCTAAATATTGAAAAGAAGTAGCGACAAAGGATATCCCTGCCTAAGTCCATTCTCCACAGCGAACAACCTTGACCTCCTTCCGTTCAATATCACCGTCGTCTCCACCCCACTATACAATCCTACACATGTCCTCACAAGTTTCTCCTCTACTCCATACTGCCTCAACTTCTGCCAAAGTCCCTCCCTCCACACACTGTCATATGCCTTACTTGTGTCCAGGAAAGCCAGATATGAAGCACTCTTCCTCACTTAACAAACTCCTCCAACCACTGATCTGAACATCTCCTCTGTCTCCTAAATCCTCCTTGTGCTTCCATCAAAATCCTATCCTCAGCGAACACTCCCAACCTCCTTGCCAACACTCGCAAACACCTTCACCACACTACAACACAATGAAATTCCCCTATAATTCCCTACTTCATCCTCGTCACCATCCTTGTGGAGAGGTACTAGTAAACTCCTTTTCCAGTCCACTGGACAGCACTCAATCCTCATTACCACATTCATCACCTCCACCAACCTTCTACCTCCATAATCAGCATCTCATTCAACATTCCATCAGGGCCTGGTGCCTTTCCTCTCTCAAACAATTCATTACCTCTACTACTTCTTCCCAACTTACTTCTTCACACATACTCAACTCATGCCCACTCACATCTCTAATTCTGGTACTGTGGCATCCTCATTTTTCCTCCCCAGCTCTTCCCAGTGTTTTGCCATCACCTCCAACACCTCGTCTTCCTCCTCCAACACCTTGTCTTCCTCCTCCACCATCCTTCCCTCGATCATCTTTCACTCCTTTTATCCTTCTCTCCTTCCTCTTTGCTCTTAAATCATTCCAAAACAGCTTACAACTAGTCCCAACCTGCTCTCTAATCTCTTTATAGTTATCTTCCTCAATTCTTTCTCTTTATTGCTTCTCTATAGTCATCCCATAGTTGTCTTAATGTAGCCTCTCTCTCCCCTCTCTTCCTGGCTTCCCTCAACCTCTTACATTTCTCCTTCCTAACACCAATTAACCTCTCCACATCCTCTGACCACCATCCTCTGACCTCTTCTTCCTTCCAATTCCTTTCTCCGCTGCAGCCAAAACTTTCTCCTTCCACCTACCCCAAACCTCTTCAACTATGTTTCCTCTCACCTCCTCTTCCCACCCCATCATTTCCTCCGCTGCCTCCTGATACTCCTCCCAGTCTAGCCTATTGTCAACTCTCCATTTATGTCGCTCTCTTCTCACTTGTACCTCTCTCTTACCCCACATAATCACTCGCCAAATAATGTTATGATCCGACCCCACATCCAGCTTGTCTGAGTCCTCAACTACCACCCTAGCTACATCCATGTCCTCACTAAACAACATATAGTCTATGACTGAATTTCTCTCCCCACATTCCCATGTCCACCTGCCCTCTCAGCACTGCAACTCGTTCCCCACAACCAGATCTCCAGCCCTAACCAACTCCAACAACCTCCTTCCATTACTGTTTGGATTGTCCTCCACTCCTATCCAATCTAATTCTTTGCATTGTTGAAGTCCCCCATCATAACAACATCGAAACCTTTCTGTTCCTACTTCACCACATCCTCCTGCAATACCTCAAACAATCCATCTCTCTCACTCTCACTCCTTCTGTGTTCACATACACTACCCCTACCATAGTTTTCTTTCTCCCCACTCTGCTCAACTCCACCCAGCAAACCTTCTCTTGACTTCCTCGCCCTACAATCCAAACTCTCATGCACCAGAACTCCCACCTCCACTCACCCGCCTGCCACCCTCTCTATTCCTGCCGTACCCCTCATACCCTGCCACGCTCACCTCATCCTCCTTCTACAAAAATGTCTCCGCTAACCCCAGCACATCAAACTTCTTCGTTCCCAACGCTACCATCAAATCCACCTCCCTTGACAACCATCCTCTACAATTAACAAATGCCACACTGAACCGCCCAGTTTCCTTATCTTTGGTCCCTCTCCCCCCCACCCCCCTCCTTAACAAACTTTTTGCACTCACAACTGAGATTTGTAATCTTGTGGTTACAAGTTGAGCTTACTGTATGAATTGATGAGATAAATCTCTCTTTTGGTACTAAAAATGTTGAACAGCTCTTAACTATGTCAAAGTTAACTGCAGCCAAACTGTGGCCCCTCAAAATCTTGAAGGCGTGGATTCATAACCAGGGGCTCCATATTGATGTTGATCTGTGGCTATAGGGGGGGGGGGGCTAGTTTTCATTTAGTGGTCATGTGCATTGGTTGATCCCGGATTTTTTTCCACAGATACCTATATCAACTGTCCAGAACTTTCCTATGAGGAGCCACACTTGTTATAAAAGATTTTGAGGTAACACAGTTCGGATATAGTTACATAGTTACTCTCAATGAACTCTCAGTTGACATAATAACATTACATTCCTGATGAAGGCTAGAGCAGCTATATATTTTCAAGTTGCTTATTGAGAAGGTTATTGTAACTTTGACATAGTTATATATAGCTGTGTATCATTTTAGTGCCAAAAGAAAGCAAACAGAGAGATCTATCTTTTGAGCTATATATACATCAAGTTTGTATAGTGAAGCTAGCAGAATCTATGGAGCTCTAAAGTTGTAACCACAGTGTTTTAACGCTTTATTTTAAGAAATGGTTTATTCCCCCCAGAAGAAATGGTTTAGTCCCCCCTGAAGCTAGAACAAGACCATTAGGAACAGCCTAGATCAGGTGTAGAGTAGCAGCCTAATTAGTGGGTAGAAGTGAATGGTGTATTTTGATAGATGTAGGTACAGTACTTGATTTATGTATAGAAATATGGGTAGAATAACAAGTTCCTATATATATATATAAGTTGCTATCCTGTGGAGTTAAAATAAACCTATTAAGAACTGAAACTTGCCAGGGTCAGTGAAGGATAAGCCAGCAGCAATAAGGCTAACCTGAGTAGATGTAAAACATCTTGAGAACGAACCCCAACAACATTACAGTATATAGTTCTGTTTTCTGCATAAGCAGCGCCATAATCGCTTGCCTGTAGCCAGCTTTCAGTTAAGTTTGGTCTCCACGACCATTCCTGATTTAAAATAAGCCCGCATTCTGAGTGTCTGTACGATGGTACGAAGATTTTTTAAATTTTATATATAATTATTATGCCAAGAAATGCTTACAGGAACAGAGGAAGGGAAGAGGAGGCTTGGGTAGAAGACTGTGGACCAATGAAATATGACAGACTTCTGACAAGCACCATTGCGGGAAAGCAGACAGTTTATGCAGAGTTTCTTCTGTCTGCAGCAGGAGCAAGCTGACACAGCGACCCCTGTGATTGCACCGGCAGCAAAACTAACTAACAATCACTAGCTAGGTAGCTATATAGCTGGGAGGTAACTATGTAGCTGAGAGATAACTAATAACACAAGCGACTGACTAGCGCCTCAATACTATATATAATCAATACTATATATAATCACCGGGAGTGCAAGTTGCACACCATTACAAAGAGTCTATAATTACTGGAGTATAAATCGCACACCATTACAAAGAGTCTATAATTACTGGAGTATAAATCGCACACCATTACAAAGAGTCTATAATTACTGGAGTATAAATCGCACACCATTACAAAGAGTCTATAATTACTGGGGTACAAATCGCACACCATTACAAATAGTCTATAATTACTGGAGTATAAATCGCACACCATTACAAAGAGTCTATAATTACTGGAGTATAAATCGCACACCATTACAACGAGTCTATAATTACTGGAGTATAAATCGCACACCATTACAAAGATTCTATAATTACTGGAGTATAAATCGCACACCATTACAAAGATTCTATAATTACTGGAGTATAAATCGCACACCATTACAAAGAGTCTATAATTACTGGAGTATAAATCGCACACCATTACAAAGAGTCTATAATTACTGGAGTATAAATCGCACACCATTACAAAGATTCTATAATTACTGGAGTACAAAGAGTCTATAATTACAGGAGTATAAATCGCACACCATTACAAAGATTCTATAATTACTGGAGTATAAATCGCACACCATTACAAAGAGTATAATTACTGGAGTATAAATCGCACACCATTACAATGATTCTATAATTACTGGAGTATAAATCGCACACCATTACAAAGAGTCTATAATTACAGGAGTATAAATCGCACACCATTACAAAGAGTCTATAATTACTGAAGTATAAATCACACACCATTATAGAGTGCACATCTACCAAGCATGCAGGAGCTATAAATCAATGAGTTCTAGCTTTTCTAGTAGAAATTGTCAATTTGATCTTTTTTCTGGTCTTTGTCTCGCACTGTCCCCCTATAATTTCACAAACACTGACCCCCCCTCCCCCTACACCTAAAAGAAACCATGAAGGCACACATCAGATCAGTTTAGAGAACTATATCGCAGGCTGTGTGCCAGATGGAACCAACCAACATGAACTGAGGAGATGGAACCAACCAACATGAGCACACTACACTGAGGAGATGGAACCAACCAACATGAACACACTACACTGAGGAGATGGAACCAACCAACCAGAACACACTACACTGAGGAGATGGAACCAACCAACATGAGCACACTACACTGAGGAGATGGAACCAACCAACATGAACACACTACACTGAGGAGATGGAACCAACCAACATGAGCACACTACACTGAGGAGATGGAACCAACCAACATGAGCACACTACACTGAGGAGATGGAACCAACCAACCTGAACACACTACACTGAGGAGATGGAACCAACCAACATGAGCACACTACACTGAGGAGATGGAACCAACCAACATGAACACACTACACTGAGGAGATGGAACCAACCAACATGAACACACTACACTGAGGAGATGGAACCAACCAACATGAGCACACTACACTGAGGAGATGGAACCAACCAACATGAACATACTACACTGAGGAGATGGAACTAACCAACATGAGCACACTACACTGAGGAGATGGAACCAACCAACATGAACACACTACACTGAGGAGATGGAACCAACCAACATGAACACACTACACTGAGGAGATGGAACCAACCAACATGAGCACACTACACTGAGGAGATGGAACCAACCAACATGAACATACTACACTGAGGAGATGGAACTAACCAACATGAGCACACTACACTGAGGAGATGGAACCAACCAACATGAGCACACTACACTTAGGAGATGGAACCAACCAACATGAACACACTACACTGAGGAGATGGAACCAACCAACATGAGCACAGCTACACTGAGGAGATGGAACCAACCAACATGAACACACTACACTGAGGAGATGGAACCAACCAACATGAACACACTACACTGAGGAGATGGAACCAACCAACATGAGCACAGCTACACTGAGGAGATGGAACCAACCAACATGAACACACTACACTGAGGAGATGGAACCAACCAACATGAACACACTACACTGAGGAGATGGAACCAACTAACATGAACACACTACACTGAGGAGATGGAACCAACCAACATGAACACACTACACTGAGGAGATGGAAACAACCAACATGAGCACATTACACTGAGAAGATGGAACCAACCAACATGAACACACTACACTGAGGAGATGGAAACAACCAACATGAATACAGCTACACTGATGAAATGCTACACCTCGGAGGCATTCCTGCTCCTTCCTCTACCACATCCATTAAAAACATTAGCTGGTGTGGCAATAGCATCTAATAACTCCCTAATGAGGCCACAGTCGCTCACAATTAAAAAAGACTAAAATTGTACAAACCTGCTACTTCTGTGCAAGCTCATTAGAACTACATAAATTAGTCCTTGCAGCATCAAAGTGGAGCCACTTCCAATGCCAGAATGAGATGTACAAGCAGTCATTGTCTTTCCAAAAAGCCTCCTTGGAAAAGCAATACTTGCAAGGGATGTTCAGGAATCTCAAGTAAATCTACTGACGACATCTGCCTGAATTACTTGCCGTGATGGTAAGCCAGTGAAACTGTCTTTGAAATGCGAATGCGCACTATTTGACCACACCCTCATCTCCTTAGACTGCACCACTCATAATTGCACATATTGTTTGATGATCCTTTCAATTTGAAATACTCTTGTTCTTAAATATCTAAGCAACATGTATATAGCTACATATATTTATAATCCAATGCACTTGAAGGAATTTGGCCCAAAACAGACACAGTTTGGCTTGTTTTCTCAGAAGGCTTACACTGGATCAAGACAATCTGGGCTATTTTTCCCCCAAGGTGCCATTTTTTCATCTAGTATATAACAATACACAATAATTCCTTGTAAATAACAGTTTAGAATATCCACTTGAAGTTACTAGTTTCTCAGGATAGGCAGTTCTGAACTCCATTTTTTCCTCCGCAATTTAAAAAAAAGTTTTTGCAGCCTCCAGGGACCAAACATGCAATTGCTCAATATTTACATTTGTTTTGTTTTATATAAGTGCACCAAATTTGGTGTTTGTATGACAAACAGCACAATTAAATAGTCGCTCACTATACTGGGCATGCAGTGAATCAAGTTTGCATTGTGAGAGTGTGAATATAATTTCCAGCCGTTATTTTTTTCATGTTCACACAGAGGATATGCCACTTTCGATTAACCGGAACAAATTAGCATCATGTGAGTGTGTGGGTGTAGTAATTGTGTGTGTCATCATCACAATATTTGCCATTTCAGTACAAATTAAGGTGTATATATATCAATTGCGCATGCCACTAGAGTCACAGGCTATAATTATTGCTAGTAGATTATCACCTAGTCTTCAAATCTTCTCAGTATTCAGTATATACCTCTTTACCAAGTCAGATCTTTCAGCACTCTCACCTCAACTGAAGCCATGAGCATCCAGATGGCACACAGCAGAATATGTATCATTTTTGTTGTTGTAATTGTGTAAAAGTTCTCCAGTATATATACACAACAATAAAGAACTGTACACATGCACACAACATGTTAAGTTGTGAAAATCTGTCATCTCCAAGTTTTAAGCTGTAAGATTAATGTATGCTTCAAATTTTGTATACAAGACTATATGTAAAAATGTTCTGTGTGACAATCTATAAAACAAATACTGAAAAAACATAAATTCCAACTGCATCTCATCATTACAGACTTAGTTGACAAGTTTGGAGAATGGCATTCTAGCTACTGGTGTTTTTGTCTTCGGTCATGGAAAGGTTTCATAAGATTAGTGTAAAGCTGCAAAGTACAGATATTGACTGCAATGAGGCCGCTAACCTGCTCAGATCATTAAGTACTTATGTTTCTAACTTGAGAGACAGCTTCGATGATTTTGAAGAAATGGAGAAAACGAAAGTGGGTCATTCCACTACTGAGAAAATTCTGAGAGAAAGAGAAGCATCAGAATCCAACGAAATGATGGTCCTCGGGAAACAACGGAGTTTTCGGGAAAAGAAGGCTTTAAAATCTGAGTGATTATAGATCAGCTTTTATCCGCCCTTAAAAAGAGGCTTGAAGCGTTTGATGCTATCTCCAGCAAGTTTGTTTTTCTCAGCAAGATGCCTCATATGAATTGTGATGAACTGTCAGAACTGAAGATAGCAACTAAGAAGTTAGTAAACATTTACCAAATTGATCTTGACAGCACTTCCCTGAGGAAATGGTTCATTTACAAGAGCACATGCGCGAAAACTGGGTGTAGGCCTAGATCATGCAGGTGAGAGCGGAAAAGAAGAAAGTGACTCTGCCACTGCTAATGCTAAGCCTTCGATTAGCTTGCAGATATTTAGAATGCTTTTATCCAACAACTTGTAGGACGTCTTCCCCAATGTGTTTACATGTCTATGCATATATTTGTCCATTTTGGTGACAAGACGAGTGTTCTTTCTCTGCCCTCAAATATGTGAAAAACTATTTATGCTC
This sequence comes from Cladorhizidae sp. MBARI D1340-BT2, assembly GCA_028752905.1. Lineage (NCBI taxonomy): Eukaryota > Metazoa > Porifera > Demospongiae > Poecilosclerida > Cladorhizidae > Cladorhizidae sp. MBARI D1340-BT2. Next base: position 8,708,694 of record JAQNBH010000018.1, on the reverse strand, counting down.
TACTCTGAAAAATGAAAAATGAACATTCTAGCTCTGATGCACATGGAATCGTCTGTGCTTAGGAAAACCGATTTCAGTCCTGTTCTTGATCAGTTTGTTGACCAAATTATTAGGAAAGTGAAGGTTGGTTTTTTGTATGATCTCATCGGGAAAATAATTTTAGAATTGACTGGTAGGATCAGGCTGTCAGCTGTGGATGGGTGAAAGATTGAAATACCTGAGGGGTGTCCCGAATGCAGACCCGGCCATGAGTGAATACGGCCCTGGTGTAGCATGGCCTTTTGGAGCTTTGTGATGACTTCCAACTCACCATTGGGTCCTGTGTTGTTCATGGCCACACATTTGCATGTCTCGACACCTATTTCTGCTCTGCAATTTGAATGAGGAAATGCAACTGATGGAAGGCGATGTCGGAATCTCCACATCTTGAGGAATTTCTGGGTGGCAGTAGCCGTGAATTCTGGTCCATCATAACTGCACAGTTCCTGCAGGAATGCTATATGTCACAAACCCATTGCATAGTTCTCCTCATTAATCCATCCATTGATTCTTGTGATAATTGGCCAGTTCTAGTGCCAATCTACGATGAACAGGTAGTTTGCTCCTTTGTAATGAAAAGTGTCCGAGCAAATGCACTGGAAAAGGTACTCGGCATTGACAGGTGAGGTAGCAGGTCCCGTTGGGTTGGCTCGATGCAATTCTGTTACAGTCCCCACAGTGTTCTCAAAGACAGGCTATCTGTGGGGTGATATCTGGCCAGAAAATGGAGGTATACATATTCACCGTCGTTGAAGTCATATTCTGATACGCAGCAGCATGTAGGAACTTGAGCACTTCTGCATGCAGTGATGATGGGATAACGACTCTGTCCTCGTATAAGATTTCACCATCTGTCATTGATAGGTGTTCCTGGAAAGGGAAATATTCCCTGCACATCAGAGGTAGTAGAAGTTTGGAGTCTGGCATTCCATCTTCAATGGTTTCCAGTAGTTCCATCATGATTGGGTCAATCGTGGTCACCTCACAAACCATGTTCCAAGTGATTTGCCGCATGTTGTCCATTGCATGGGCGGCAGAGATTGTAATATCCATGACTATGGTGTACGCTCATCATCATCTGACTGCAGTTTTCCAAGGATATCCTCCCCGAGACATTTTGATGATGCAAATTCACAAGAGTGAATGGATGCTACATGGGCGTGATCGGGTAGCTCCAATTTTTCAGGGTTCACGAGCCTTACAGTGCCTGGAGGTGGCATCTGTGACCAAGTGTTTCTTCCCTGGATTGAACAATTATAATTGTCTTCTCCTTAAGATTGAGCAGTCGTAGGGTCTTGATATCGTCTAGTTTTCTGTCTCCCATGATTTTGAGTAGTGGTTAGTGTTCTACCGCAACAACTACAAGGCCATTACGTCCATGAAAAAGTGGCATTTATTTTCTGAGCACATCTGACATTGCAATTACTTCGATGGGGGTGTATCTGGACTCAGCTGAATTGGCTTCCTACCAGGGTGATCTTCCATCCAGCCGGGCAGTAGAAGGGGCTATCAACTTGACTTGAGCAATGTTTCTGTTGGAGAAAAATCTGAGGCCATCCTTCGACCAATCTGTAGTTAAGCATGTCTTCCTGCCCTTATCAAAGATTCGCACACCATGTTTGATTGTCTCAACAATGATTTATTTTGAATGGTCAAAGATTTGCTGCAGTTAGTCTGTTTCAGAAGGTCCCTGAATGGGTTCATCTTTTCTGTCATAGATGCGTAGTAGCTGATGTGATGTTCAAGGGTGTTGGAAACTTCCGTATGTCATCCAGATATTTAGTGTATGGTTTCACATGGGACATTGTGATCTCGAAACCTGCAAACTCAACCACATCTTGAGTAAAGTGGAACACCATTTTGTCCACAAATGTCTAGCCATTTGCATGCCAGGCAAAAGCTTTCCTCTATGATGTCAGCTCACACGCACGTATCATCAATACATCTCATCCAACCATCTGCTATAACCGTCACCTGCTGCAATATAACCTAGGAGTAGTGTGTTATGAATGAGGTAAGGGGTCCATCACATTCCCTGGTTGGGAACAGAATGATAGCCATTCCATGCATCAAAGACACTCTTCTTGTTGTTACTAGGAATGGCTCTGTCCTGGTGATAGTGTGATTGGGTGTGGTGGGTGCAGTGGGTGCTTTCATCGTGGTTTGCCATTCTTTTTGCAACACACAACCAGCCTGTGGCACCATGTAATGGGCTCACCAATCGGATGCCAAGGCAGACATCTTGGTCTATCGCCGATTTGAACTCCTCTAGCCAGTGCAATGGTACAGATATAGGTGTGTGAACCATCACATGTGCATTGAGATCTATCATGAGGGTTAGTGATGGGGTTTTGTCATCATGGGTAAATGGCTGTGTGGGAAGATGTTGAATGGGCTGGTGGCATAGTAGTCGAGCAGCAAATCCTTTATTTTCTCAGTGCTTTCCTCCATGGGTGGGAATGGCAACTGAGTTGGAATGGGCAGTGAATTCCACCTCTGGGAGCAATCACAATCTTTGGTCTATGGGTTGAACACATCGGTGCCAGAAGTGTATGCTAAGACTTGCTCCTTGTGCAGAAGTTTTGTTTGATTTGTTCATGTCCTATTGATGGGAAATTTGTTGTAATTAGGCCTAGATCAACACAGGCTTCCCCACTGGCCACCGAGCAATCGCAGAAGAACTGCCTTGATGATGCTGATGGGGTTCTGATTAATGACAGCCATTTTGTGACCGAATCAGGTCAGATTTTTGGAACCCCAGCCGGTACATAATAACAACTTTGGCAGCTGGTGTCTGCAACCGCTATTGTTGACCCTCCATGTGGAATGGTTTGCAGTGTCACCCCAAAGTTGGAGTAGTCATTCCTGTCCACCTTTGCCATTACAATCACTGTTGGTTGTGGCCGAGAGCATCACTGGCACCTGTCATGTGGTGGTGGACTATGGTGATCATTTTCACACCACAACGCCTCTCAGTCTTGATGATAGCCACGCAGGTCCTATCGAAAATGGCGGAGCCTTTGTAAAATTCCAATTCCACTACCTACTCAAATCTTAACTTCTCTGCGAGTTGAGGGGTGGCACTTCTTGCAGTATTTGTTAGCTCTTGCCCTTCCATCATGGCCCAGCTCTTGCCCTTCCATCATGGCACAGCTCTTGCCCTTCCATCATGGTCCAGCTCTTGCCCTTCCATCATGGCCCAGCTCTTGCCTTCCATCATGGCCCAGCTCTTGCCCTTCCATCATGACCCAGCTCTTGCCCTTCCATCATGGCCCAGGGGTTGCCCTTCCATCATGGCCCAGGGGTTGAACGAATTGTTTTCTGCACCTCTCACATTTTGTGTCTGTGAACATTGACCTCTTGTATTGGCTAACCCCATGTGACCCATCAGCCGTGAGCACAGCCTGTGAATTTCAGCATGCCTCTTTGCCTCAATCAGCGTCACGGTAGTTTCCAGGTCCATGTCCTGGTTCTCATACCCAAGAGCTGTTGGGTTTCCTGATCAATGAGCTCATGTATTAGCACATCATGGACCACCTCATCTGTAAAGTTGACATCCATAGGGATATCGCAAGAGCACCTAACTGTGAAGCAGCAGATGTTGGCTTCCCCGAGAAATCAGGCAGCAAAATTCCAGACACCTTCATCTCTGTCTTGAGACATGCCCTGCCCTGCAACATCACTCTCGAGACCATGGTGTTCTCTCGTCGTACCACTAGGTTTCTGATGGGGGGCAGTCTAACATCAATCCATAATATTATGCAATGTCTTAGTTGCTGTGTCTGACTGTGGTATATATATGTACCTGAAGATGGATAGCTTCCTCACTTTCTTCTGTGGTGCCATGCACAACTAAGTCTTGAGACTGAGAAAGTAGGTCTGTAGGAGATAAGACTAGAGCACTGTAGGTCTTTATAACACCAAAAAGGCTAGAAGAAAGAAGTAGTAAGAAGCACCCTCGTGTTTTGCCTGTCTCAGAAAAATAGAGCTCACCAAGTGCAGTGCAGTAGAGATCACACAATTTGTTCATATTACTGAAAGTGATAATTTGTAAGTGGATTGCTAGCACTCCACAAGAGGATGTATATATATACTGATACATGGTTTGTACATGCTAGTCAAAAGAGCTGTAAGAGGTCCTGGAATAAATAGGGCTGGCAACAGAGAGCACTTGGCTGGCAATTATGACCTAACTTGCAATAACTAATCTCTTCTCAAGGGGGGGGGGGGGGGGGAGGAGGGCTTGGATAGCCACAGCATTCTTTGTTTTGAGTCCAGCAAAATCAGTAAAGCTGACAACTGCAACCTCCCATGTGGGCAAGTCTAGATGATTGGCACAGACCACGCCCCAGAGTGGCAAACTCGTTGCATCATCAATGTCATAACTGTATCCATCCTGAATCCAATGTGAGAGTAAGCAGTTGAGGAGTGAAGACGAGGGAGGCATACTCAGAAGTCCACTGGTGAGTGCAAAGTTTGAGTGCAGAGAGCTGAATGTGTTCTAGAGCTTTGAAGTTGCAGGAACAGGGGGGAGGAGTTGCATGAACAGGTGGGGAGGAGTTGCAGGAACAGGGGGGAGGAGTTGTAGGAACAGGGGGGGAGGAGTTGCAGGAACAGGGGTGGAGGAGTTGCAAGAACAAGGGGGAGGAGTTGCAAGAACAGGGGGGGGGAGTTGCAGGAACAGGGGGAGGAGTTTCAGGAACCAGGGGGGTTCCAGGAACATGGGGGAGGAGTTGTAGGAACAGGGGGAGGGGAGTTGCAGGAACAGGTAGGAGGAGTTTCAGGGGGCAGGAGTTGTAGGAACGGGGGGGAGTTGCAGGAACATAGGGGAGGAGTTTCAGGAACCGGGGGGGGGGGGGGGGTTGCAGGAACATGGAGGAGGAGTTTCAGGAACCAGGGGGGCAGGAGTTGTAGGAACAGGGGGAGGAGTTGCAGGAACAGAGGGGAGGAGTTTCAGGAACAGTGGGGGGAGTTGCAGGAACAGGGAGGAGGAGTTTCAGGAACCAGGGGGCAGGAGTTGTAGGAACAGGGGGGAGGAGTTTCAGGAACAGGGGGAGGAGTTGCAGGAACAGGGGGAGGAGTTTCAGGAACCAGGGGGCAGGAGTTGTAGGAACAGGGGGGAGGAGTTGCAGGAACATGGGGGAGTTGCAGGAACATGGGGAGGAGTTTCAGGAACAGGGAGGAGTTGCAGGAACATGGGGGCGGAGTTGCAGGAACAGGGAGGAGTTTTAGGAACAGGGGAGGAGTTGCAGGAACAGGGAGGAGGAGTTTCAGGAACCAGGGGGGGCAGGAGTTGTAGGAACAGGGGGGAGGGAGTTACAGGAACAGGGGGAGGAGTTGCAGGAACAGGGGGGAGGAGTTGCAGGAACAGGGGGGAGTTGTAGGAACAGGGGGGAGGAGTTGCAGGAACAGGGAGGAGGAGTTGCAGGAACAGGGGGAGGAGTTGCATGAATGGGGAGGAGTTTCAGGAACATGGGGGTGGAGTTGCAGGAACAGGGAGGAGTTTCAGGAACCTGGGGGGGAGTTGCAGGAACAGGGGGAGTTGCAGGAAAAGGGAGGAGTTTCAGGAACAGGAGGAGTTGCAGGAACAGGGGGGAGGAGTTGCAAGGACAGGGGGAGGAGTTGCAGGAACAGGGGGAGGAGTTGCATGAACGGGGAGGAGTTTCAGGAACATGGGGGGGGAGTTGCAGGAACAGGGGGAGGAGTTGCAGGAACAGGGAGGAGTTGCAGGAACAGGGAGGAGTTGCAGGAATATGGGGGCGGAGTTGCAGGAACAGGGGGGGTTGCAAGGAACAGGGAGGAGTTTCAGGAACAGGGAGGAGTTGCAGGAACAGGGAGGAGTTGCAGGAACAGGGGGGAGGAGTTGCAAGGACAGGGGGGTGGAGTTGCTGGAACAGGGGGGAGGTGCCCACACAGAAGAGCAGTAAATGAAATGAGGAAGTACTAGAGTAGTGTAAAGTGACTAGTGCACTAGTAGAGAAGTAGTGACAGCCTATTAATTTCCCTATCAAGTACAAGATGTGAGCTGCTACTGCCATTACATCTTCCATTATTTCTGTACCCAGAATTCTCCCTTCATAAGGTCTGCTGACAGAATTACAACTTTCGTTTCCACTCCCTGGGTCAGGTGACTCCTCCCAAGTAATGGGTAAACGAGATGTCTGCATAAATTCACAGGACACCTGTTTGGGTCAGACCCTGGATTGACTGCAAGGAGGATTGCTGTCTGCATGATTAATACAAGAAGCTTAGCTAACAAACCTTCTAGCCTCATGGTTGTCATTCACCCTACCAGCTTTTCTGTCTTCTGTTGCACTGAAACATGGACGACTGGGAACATATAAGACAATGAGATATTGCCATTTAATTATTCAATCTATAGGTAAGACAGATTTCCACATGGTGGGGGTGTTATGATCGCCGTGAAGGATTCAATACCGAGTTCTCTTGTTACTTCTCCAAATTATATCAAAGTGTGACTTGCTGTTGGTTCACTTTATGATGTTACTTTCTGCGCAGTCCACATCCCTCCTATTGCTTCCGACCCCTACCATGATAAGTTACTATATACCTCATGTATCTTATTTCAGACACACATAATTTTGTCATTGTCGGATACTTTAATCTTCCAGACATCTGTTGGGCCAAGTTGAGTGGTGTCTCCAATAGGTTTTGTGACTTTGTTTTTGACAGTAATCTTACACAATCAATTCACAACCCTACTCACATAAGAGGCAACACACTTGATCTCATGTTAATAGATGACGAGGATATTTTATGTAATGTTGAGTTGATCCACCTGATTACACTCTTTCTCTTCTGATCACTTTTTGATCTCCTTTGAAGTAATTGTTTCCAATTAGCACTGCTAGCCTCGGGGATAGCTCCCTTGCGCTTTGGACTATCTGTAAGCTGATTGGTAAGGCCCCTGCGGCCATTTGATGGATGGGGACCTTAGCTTGTATGGAACTAGAGGATGTAGATGGAATCTGTCAGCATTGTGAAAACAGCATGATTATATACATCCCTAGAGTTCAATTGAGAACCTCCCAATTGCCTAAATGATTCACCTCAGACATCCATCATCAATAAAAATGTCTAAAGTCCATGCGTAGATGGCACACCCAGCATCCCACCCCAACTAAGCTTGACCAGTTAACATCCACTGTGGCCGACTCTCCTACCAGAAAGCTTCAAAGCAAACCAAGGCTACCTACGAAAGTAAGGTGATAAACAACTTAGCATCCTCCGAAAACTCGGGAGGTTCAGGGTGGGTGTGGTTCAATAGCCGTAGAAAAGGCAGAGCAATCTCATTTACAATGTTATATGATTCTACATCTGTGACTGTAATTTAGATGAGCAACCCTGTTTAATAGCCACTTCAGCTCGGTATTCACTCATAGGCCATACTCACTGCCCACTCTTGAGGAAATGCCTCAGCCAGAATCTGCATCGTCTATAATAGAGAGTAGAGTATAGGATAATATGAAGCCCTTGCAAAAATTGAAAGGGTGCTAACAAAAACTTGTGGTTACCACTTTATAGCTCCATAGATTCTGCAAACTTCATGGTATGGACTTGATATATAGCTCAAAAGATAGGTCTATCTGTGTGCTCTTTTGACATTTTTCATAGGTATAACTATGCCCAAGTTACTGGAGCTAAAGTGTGGGCTACCCTCAAAACCCTGAGTGCCTGATTTTGATGCATAAATATATTTCCAGATTGCCAAGTGCTAGAGAGCTACCAGTGGCTAGAGGAAGCCTTACGCATGTAATGACCTTTTTTTATAACATGGTCAAGCATGCAGTTGGGGGAAGTATTCATTTTCCAACTGTGGCGCTTGACTACTTAAGTTTTAACGACTAATGAAAAAAGTTGTTGCATGCAGTAGGGCTTCCTCTAACCACTGGTGCTAATTTCATGTCTATACCCCTTCCTTTAGCTCCAGTGACTTGGAAAATGTTTTAGTATCAAAAGAGAGCACACAGAGAGACCTATCTTTTGAGGTCAATACCATGAACTTTTGCAGAATTTTTCAGCTATAAAGTGGTAACCACAATCTTTTTTAGCACATACTAGTTTACGGTATCAGTCCCCCTTTAAATGATCAAGGAGGATCTGCCTATGTGTGAGTGTATAATTTTATAATTTAGATCCTTCTTCACATGAACCTTAAAATATATATAATTATATATATATATATATATAAATATATGCATAAAATCTCTTGGCCTCAATCTGTAGTGTCTGTACAGTTCTGTCAATCATATTGTTATATAGCTGTTCAAGATTTCGTGCTGGAAAGAAGCAATGTAAAATGAGTTAGAGAGGTGATTTCACTTCACATTCCAATCTGCATTTCCAAAAGATAAACATGTATGCCAAAACCAAAAACTACCACCAGAAAGCACACTGCACTGGCTACATTTGGTATATAAATCTGGACCATAGCATGGATGTGTGCAAAGATTATAATTAAAAAACTTTAAAAAAACCACCTAGTCACTAACAAAACCTTGTAGTTACAATTTTGGAGCTCCATAGATTCTGTGTATAAACTAGATATATAGCTCCAATGATAGATCTCTCCTCTTTTAATATTAAAAGTGTTGCATAGATATAACTATGCTAAAGCCAAAGTGGGATACCTAAACATCTGAGTGCCTGAAAGGCTGTGGTTGAGGTTCCTGATTGGAAAGTGCTATATAGCCAGTTGATGTCATCTGGGGCTAGACGGAGCCCTACCCTACTGTACAGTGTGTCTAAAACTTGACTAATAGGCAAGCTCGCCACTGAAAATCAATTTTCTTGTGACTGAATTTTTTTCTTTCAGGACCCAACAGAAGTCATTTGCATACAGATCGCACACAGAGCAGAGTCTCATTACCAAACCAGATATTTAGTTCTACAGAAGCCAGGAGCATCCAGATAGCACACAGAGCAGAGTCTCGTTACCAAACCAGATGTTTAGTTCTAAACTCAACAGAAGCCATGTGCATCCAGATAGCACACAGAGCAGTATATGATATTGCAATTTTTATTTTTTGTATGGTAATTGCGTAAAAGTTCTCCAATAATATACAACGATAAAGAACTGTGCACATGCACACATAACATGTTAAGTTGTGAAAGCCAAGTTTTAAGCTGTAAATGTATGCTTCAAACTTTCCTGCATGTATATAGGACAATGTGTAAAAAAAAGTTCTGTGTGACAATCTATAAAACAATTCTTTATAAAATATTCCCAAATAAAGAAACAACATAAATTCCAACTGCATCTCATCATTACAGAGTTAGCTAGGTACATAAATCTGTAGAAGCATTGCAAATGCTTCCATAAGAGCCACGAAATGCAATATTTTGTGGAGGTATGATCTTGGATGCTTTATCGCATATATTAGTCAGAGGTTGATAGTCGGCTGGATTTCTTATTCGATCAGGTGTGTTAGTAATCGAATTTCCTTCAACGATCCTGTTACCTTCATGACATGAATGTAGCATTTCTCTGTGTTCCTGAAAATTCCTAGACTCCAATGAGCAGCAGCATTTAGTCATCAGGTTCTCAAGAATCTTGGGACAACACAAAGACATTACCTTGTAAGTGATGAGAAGCAGCAGATACATGAATGGCAAAGAAGCAATCACACCTTGCAAAACCCAAGAAATGTTATACGAATACATATCATACAGTTTCAAAATTTGATTGAATTCTAGCAAAGCAAATAATAGAGCATCAATTCCATTACAAATGCTTTGTTTGTATGGTCTGAGAACTCCAAACATCACAGAAATTATCAGAGGCATGGTAGTTACTAAGATTCCACTTTCGACTTCAGAGATGACTGACGGAAGGTAGAAGAAGACTCGGACAATAAGATAGAAAGCACCAAAGTAGCGGTAGTCCCTTGTCCCATTAGTTCCATTCTTGTAACAGCCATTGAAAGCATCTGCAAAGGCATGAAGTGGATGCCAGTTGATGCCTGGAAAAAAGCCCAGACACTTTTGGAAGGTTTTGGTTGGGTATAGCATTAGGAGGACCATAGGGAATAGCACAAAGATCAACAGGACAGTTATGGCCAGAATAAAATATGGCAGGTGGGTTTTACTAAGGTAAGGAATTTCTGCATTGTAGTACAGAACATTTGGGTACACATGCTCTCCTCTAGCATTGTAAGGAGCCACAAAACCTAAGAGGTTAAAGCTGACGAATATGAGCTTTGAGTAGGTGAGATGCAGGAATGTGGCAAACGCATTTATTATAAAGGGCCTGAAATCAACTTTCCAAGATAGTTTTTTCAAGAGCCACTTGAATGGTGACCACATGATTAGGAGTGGTCGAAAATCCTTGTCGTACTGCTCAACGCAGATATACGTGAAGCCAATCAGAATGAGAGGATAGATAGCAACAATGTACTCCATGGCTATGACATTCAATGTACCAAGATGTTCAGAAATGCAGAATGGTGGAATTACATAACGAAAGAAGTCCAAATTCCACACACCAGCTACAGTTTCCACTCCGATCAAAAGATAATACCCAATTCTGTTACCTATTCCACTTGCAACAGTGTGTGGGTACTTATCAAAGTAAAATAGCATAACTTGGAAAATACACACAACTGCATTCATGTAAGCTGAAGTGCTTCTAATCCGACAACTTAACACCAATAGGAAGAACAACGATGTTGGTGCAGTGGCGAGAAAGAGGTAGAGAATCCAACCTTTCAATTTCCCAATGCACTTCATACAGTGATGATCATAAGTCATGACAGAAACTCCAAGACCTTCGTTGCAGCGGCTGCACATGAATCCAGTCCTGTTGGCCCAACCGCACAATTCCTTGTTAAGATGGGACTCATTTTTGGATTGCTTGATGAAGCTTGAACTTTTGTGAGAATAGTTATTAACATAGGGACAGTTTCCCACCAGAGTTTGCTGGGAAGATTTGTCAAAACTCATACAGTAGCCTATGCGAACAAGCACTGCCTGATCATTTTGGCATTTCACTAATGGCCCCAATGTGTTACCACAGGTGCAGCCATTTGAAGAACGTAAATACCACGAAGGACATGAAGAGTTGACACGAACTGGCAATGAACTATTTTCTGCCGATAGGTCGTTATATTCATTGTCTAGAATAGGTTGGGTAGAATGTCCGATTACCAATGTCAATGTAGTGAAATGGAGGAAGAGGTAGAGAATGTGTCTCGACATAGTTTTTACAATAAGAACTGATTGGCTACTAGCTCTTGTCTTGCAATAAGTTCAGCTTATTTGTTTCCCCTTTTATACAAAGCTGGACTCATTTAGAGGTCTTTAGCATGCTTTCTATGGGTTTCTAGAGCACATTTTAATCTTTTTCTGTGGGGGCATCCCTCAGAGTTATGCTCAGTTCACATTTCCAACTAGCAGAGGTCTAAAAAATGATTAAAAGATAAACATTCGGTACGTACAGTTGGAGGGATCAGACCAAGATGCAATGGATATGTGGTGGCCTCTCACTTACCAGAACTTTTGCCATAGCATTAATAGATCTTGAGATAAGTAATATGACCACACCCACTTTACCATCACCACTACCATATTTTATACTGTCATTCATTGTCAACTTTTCTGGCAGTACAGTGTATACTATGTCTTGTATAGTTCTTTAATACTGTGTCTTGTATAAGTATTAATACTACGTCTTGTATGAGTATAATAGTCTTCTTTAATACTATGTCTTGTATAAGTATAATAGTTCTTTAATAGTTTTGTGTATAAGTATATATGATAGTTCTTTAATGTCTTGTATAAGTATAATAGTTCTTTAATACTGTCTTGTGTATACTATGTCTTGTTAATACTATGTCTTGTATAAGTAGTCTTGTATAAGTATAATAATTCATTAATACCATGTCTTGTATAAGTATAATATTTCTTTAATACTATGTCTTGTATAAGTATAATAGTTCTTTAATACTATGTCTTGTATATATTAATACCATGTCTTGTATAAGTATAATAGTTCAGATTTTTTGTTTTAAGCAAACAGGAAGTAGCCACCATTATTATATGGCCTTCCAAAATGCATAAAAATGAACACCTCTCGAGACCTATTTTCTCATGTTACATTCCACATTAAATATATATATATATATATAGCACGGTTGATCTCTCCACTTGGAGTAAAAACTGATATATATGTGAAAGATTTGGGACATTTTATGGATATAGTAGTCAAAAATGTAGTTATGTCATAGTTCAGATGAGGTGTTGATGTATCCTCTCTTTCCACTTGTGTGCCCATGGATGAGGCAGTTGAGGTAATACATAACAGGTTGAAGAAGGATGAGACCCTGGAGGAAAGGACTCCATTACTGCCCGACAGAATCACTGAACTGTTGGAGATTTGTCTAAAATCAACCTGTACTTTAGCTTCAAAGGAGGGAGACTTCTTAAAAGGAGCTGCTATGAGCTCTCCCATTTCTGCTGGGTGGCCAATTTATACATAGAGTTCTTTGCGGTTGGAAAATCGAAATTGTAACGAAATTCATTTCCCAACCAGGCGCTTGACCACATATTTACGTTTTAGCGCCTAATGAAACCACTTATTGCATAGAGTAGGGCTTCCTCTAGCCATGGGTGCAATTTCAAGTCTCTATCACTTGGCAATCTGGAGATATTTATGTAGGCATACAGGTTTTGAGGTTCTTCCCACTTTAGCTCCAGTAACTTGGCTATAGAAAAATATTTATATCAAAAGAGAGCACACAGAGATACCTATCTTTTGAGCTATTTATGAAGTCCATACCATGAAGTTTACAGAATCTATGGAGCTATAAAATGGTAACCACAGGGTTTTGTAAAAAAAACTTTAAACTTAGAACACTAACTGTGTAGAGCATGTTGCAGTATATCCAAAGGACTGAATGGGGAGAGAGTCTGAGAGGGAGGGGGGATCTGATAGGGGGGAGGAGGTCCTTGCTCTCAGCTCCTTGAGGGCTCTCCGGTGGTATTTGCAGCTTTCTGAGACACAACTTTGGAGCTTTAGGGGTTGGATTGTCAGCAATGCTGCAAAAATTGAACTATATCGATCTTGGTCATAAAACAAGCTCATCCTGTCGGTAGCTTTTGCCCAATGACTGGTGCCCGATGGGGTCCCATGCCCCCTGGAATCCACCCACCCCTGATACCGCCAGCACTTGTTTGTTTAGCCAACATTTTCCGCATTGATCACATTTTTGTGTTATGTGTCACAAGCAGACCTTGTGATACAAACAGACCTCAAGCAGACCTTGAGATACAAACAGACTCAAGCAGACCTTGAGATACAAACAGACCTCAAGCAGACCTTGAGATACAAACAGACTCAAGCAGACCTTGAGATACAAACAGACCTCAAGCAGACCTTGAGATACAAACAGACCTCAAGCAGACCTTGAGATACAAACAGACCTCAAGCAGACCTTGTGATACAAACAGACCTCAAGCAGACCTTTTGATACAAACAGACCTCAAGCAGACCTTGTGATACAAACAGACCTCAAGCAGACCTTGAGATACAAACAGACCTCAAGCAGACCTTGTGATACAAACAGACCTCAAGCAGACCTTTTGATACAAACAGACCTCAAGCAGACCTTGTGATACAAACAGACCTTAAGCAGACTTTGAGACATAAGCATACTTTGAGACAGACACAGTTCTTCAGACATCCCATTGTGCTTGCCATACTAGCCTTGCTGAACAGGGGGGGCAGTTGCATTCATTTTCCACCTGCACACTTGACCACATACTTACATTTTAACACCTAATAAAAACAGAGAGGAGGGCTTCCTCTAGCCACTGGTACCAATTTAGCACTTAGCAATCTGGAGTTATTTATGTGGAGGTTTCAGGCATTCAGGTTTTAAGGTCACTCCACTTTAGGTCTAGTAACTTGCCTATATTATACCTATGAAATATATTTTAGTATCAAAAGAGAGCACACAGAGAGGCCTATCTTTTGAGCTATATATCAAGTCCATACCATAAAGTTTGCAGAATATACGGAGCTCTACATAAGTAAAAATGAAGGGGGGAAAATGCAACTGTCCCCCCTAAGGCTTGGTACAGTACTGATTTGTACGTTATTGTCTCATGCTGTTCTAATACTTGAATGGAGAAGTAGCAAAGAGTATTTTTATATTCCTTACCAACTCCGAACTGTGCAAGGTCGACACCCTACAACATATTTGGACGGCAAATTCTGAAATGAAAATGGACATGGGGAAGTGAGCATGTGAAAGGAGATTTGCTAAGAGTAACTGGAAGCAGCTTTCCTTGAAGATGGTAAGTGGTAAACTACACTAGGCATAGGCAGCACTTTATGGAGTTCTCAGAGTACTAAGCGGAAGACCATGCAAAGTTGATATAGTAATGGAGTGGCATTCCTTCAAGACGTCATGCTATTATTCACAGACCACACACACACACACACACACACACACATGCACACACATGCACACACACACACACACTGGTGGTAGAGACAGCTGGTGTTGATGTCTACTCAAGTACACAGGGTGACCTTGATTACATTACATTTAAACAAATCTATCAACAAACTTTCAGTTGATAACACTAAAACTTTCTCAGTATCAACTTATATTGACTCACTTGAGATTTCGGCCAGACGCTCTACCATTGTTGCTTTCCAATATCATTATGTGCCTACACGTTCTCTATACCACACCCACACACATGCACACACACACATCACATGCACACACACACACACACATGTTGACTACATGGACACCAAGTTTTGAATATAGGTGAGCATATAAATATATGCCCAACTTATGGATTTCATAAAGGGGAAAAACCCTGCACTTTTGATGTTAGTGAGACTTTTGATAGAAGCAGGCATCACTCTGGTGGGCCACATAGCACATGGTGTCACTGGTAGGCCACATAGCACATGGTGACACTGGTGGGCCACATAGCACATGGTTTCCTGGTAGGCCACATAGCACATGGTGTCACTGGTGTCACTGGTAGGCCACATAGCACATGGTGTCACTGGTGGGCCACATAGCACATGGTGTCACTGGTAGGCCACATAGCACATGGTGTCACTGGTGGGCCACATAGCACATGGTGTCACTGGTAGGCCACATAGCACATGGTGTCACTGGTGGGCCACATAGCACATGGTGTCACTGGTAGGCCACATAGCACATGGTGCCACTGGTAGGCCATGCAGCACATGGTAGCACTCTGGTAGGCCAGTAATGAGGGCACAAACTAATATTACACACACCTAGGTCATGGTTTATTTCTATGGCAAACAAGATGGTAGATACAGGCTTCTTGGCTAATTACTCCAAGTAGTAAAGGCCACTTTATATAGTAAGAAGCTCAGGCTAAGGTAAGTTGAGGATTTTATGCATCGCAAAGATGCCAGTGTCTAGAGTGAACAGCAAGGCTTTACTTTGTGAGGAGTTGATGTGGACATACTTAAGTGTGTGGAGATCCATCATATCTGGTCAACACACCATATAAAGTGATTGTACAAACACTCGTAGAGTACACAGCACAAGCAGATGGCAGGTTACATCAAGTGCATTGTTAGCCCTAGCATTACCCTCGCCCTATCCATTGCCTTGACCCTAACCATTGCCCTGGCATGAGTCAGCCATCAGACTACTCCTAGCCCTAGTCATTGTCCTCCTAGTCTTGGCCTGGCCCTAACTGTAGCCATTTCCCTACCATCTGGTCCTAACCTTACCCAACCAAACTCATTATACAACGGAGTTTTTGGGCTGCCAGTTCACTACCTAAGCAAATGATTCAAGGCATGCTTGAAGTGTTTGGGGCTAAATTTCTAACTGCCAAATTGAGTTTTAGCTGAAAAATTCAAAAGCTATATACCTAGGTGATGCTATATACCACATTCTCTATTAAAAAAATGTATAGGTATATGCATGGGTCTTTCTAATGGCTCGTAGGCGGGACTAAATATTATTATGACTTGGAGCTCCATAGATTCTGCACACTTCACTGTATGAACCAACATCTCTCAGCATGCTACTAAAATCATTGCATAGCTACAACCATATCAAGATTACATTCCGGTACTGGTTGCAAGTGTGGCTCCCAGCTCGAAAGTGCTAATCAGCTTAATGAAGTGTGTTCATAAGAAGCCATACTGTTTGCATGAGTGTTTTCATTAGTGCAGAGTAGCAACACTTAGTGCCTCAGGAATGGAGGAAACGTTGGTGAAGGTTACTCTGCACTAATGATGTGCAAATAAACACACTTCATTTTAGCACTTTGAGTTGGGAGCCACACTTGCAGCCAATGCCTGTGATATGGTTGTAGCAATGCAATGATCATCCTTACCTGCTAACCCCCCCCCCCCCTCCAACATCAGTGAAAAACTGCTGTGCAACTTTAGATCTCAATAGATTCTGCACACTCCACTTTATGGCTCAGTTTGGCATTATCACACTAGAGATGATAACTACACCCTGCACTAATAGAAGAGTAGTGTGTGTGTGTGTGTGTGTGTGTGTGTGAAAGAGAGAGAGAGAGAAAGAAATGACTTGATATATGATAGCTCAAAAGATGCCTCTCCGAGTGCTCTCTTTTGACACAAAAACTTTTGCATAGGTATAACTATGCTAAAGCAGTGTTGCCATAGTGTTGGATTTTATCCAAACTGTTTGGATTTTTTATCCTTAAATTTTCTGTTTGGTAAATGTTTGGATTGTTCATCATTAGAAAATTTGTTTGACATTTCATGCATATTAGACCATGTAGAGCCTATTTAAAAACCACTCACCAGGAATTTCTACATTAAATTCACTTTTAACAGTGCAATACATCCTAAAAATGAAACCGAACACTGAACTATTAAAGACATGTGTAAATGCTATGAACACACTTTAGTATGTTATTTCTCATGAAATTGTTGTTTGGATTTTGTTTGGATTTTTTGTTGCCAAAAAATTTGGCAAGTAATTTGGAAATTACCCCAAAAAATTATGGCAATACTGCCAAAGTTACACATAGTCTAGAAGTGTGCCTCAAAATTTGCATACCTAAATTCTCTGCAGTTCTTGATTGATTGGAAAAGTGTTAGACTGCTACGTTGGAGAGGAAAGCCTTGTTAATTTTCAAAAATATATATGGTTTTTTAGATTTTGACATTTTAAACATGGAGCAATGTTTTATAAAAGGTTAGCTTCTGATGAATGGGTGGAGGGATTTTTGGAAGGCACAACCCCTTGCTGAGCAAGCACCTCTTAACTGAATGGATGACCTAAGAGAGAGTAAGATCAACTACATCTTTTGTTGACCTTTTTTTATAGCTAGCATTGAGGCAAGCCTTTTGTAGCACACTTTGGCAGCATTGTGAGCCCACCAGTAAGAGACATTACAAGCGGTGTGAAGGAAAGAGTGCTGAACGCGCGCTTTTTGGTCTTCATTTTCAGGTGTGAGGTCTCAAGTGAAATTTTGAACGCGCTCCAAGTATTTTCGTTTTAGCGCCTAATCAGCCAGTAAAGGGTCTGGCATTTTTTTAATTTTGTTATTTTAAACTTATGGTTACTACTTTAGAGCTCCGTAGATTCTGTAAACTTCATGGTATGGACTTGATCTTAACTCAAAAGATAGGTCTCTCTGTGTGCTCTCTTTTAATACTAAATTTGTTTTTCACAGGTATAACTATAGGCAAGTTACTAGACCTAAAGTGGAGGGACCTCAAAACCTGAATGCCTGATCTCTTGGCAGAAATATCTCCAGATTACAAAATGCTATAAAGATTTGAAATTAGTACCAGTGGCTAGAGGAAATCCTCCTCTATTCAACGAGTGTTTACATTAGGCGTTAAAATGTAAGTATGTGGTCAAGCGCGCGGGTGGAAAATGAGCCCCCACCATATATTATATCAAGCCCATAGAGTGAAGTGTGTTGAATTTATGGAGCTCTACAGTCGTAACCACAGTTTAAAAAAAAAATGGTATCGATCCCCCCTTAGGAAGTCATGTTCTGCACCTCCTCATACAGCTGTAAGAAGAAATCACTGGAACAGTGAGACATCTATGTGCACCCCTCCACTCCCCCCATCTCTGCAGTGCCACTTGCCTGCCTGAAAGGAGGCAGCTACTGCCCAATTGCCGGTCCCCGTCCTTATACCATAATTTGGAGTGGGGGGAGTGAAACTGGGAAGTGCCCTCCATATTCTTACACTGCTAAAGGTTAGTGAAGTGGAGGGGGGATGCTCCAGCAGGGGTCCGCACCTGTCAGTTTGCTACTCCTAACTAAGTCTGTTCAAAATCAAAATTCTGAGCGGTTCAATTCTATCCACTTGCTCCAGTAAATAAGAATTTTAATAAATAATATATACAGCTCTTACACACAAGTCAATTCTGAGAAACAGAGAAAATCTTGCCAACTGAGGAACTCATGTGCTGGCCTCCTTTAAATAGGCTAACCAGCACATGGTCTTCCTGCAGTCTCATTGGCTAACCAACATAATGACTCAATACAATATATATCCACAGTTTATGGTTATGAATGTGTTTTGTGATGTTCCTAATTGAAGATCCTAACACCATCTAAAGGATTGTTTCCCCCTTCATTTCTGTGGAAGAGATGCTGCCAACAACTCAAATAATCTCAGGATCAGGCCAGCATCTAAAGGATTGTTTTCTCCTTCATTCCTGGGCTGCCAACAACTCAAATCCATCTCAGGATCAGGCCAGCATCTAAAGGATTGTTTTCCCCTTCGTTCCTGGGGATGAGATGCTGCCAACATCTCAAATCATCTCAGGATCAGGCAAGCATCTAAAGGCCCTTCATTCCTGGGGATGAGATGCTGCCAACAACTCAAATCCATCAGGATCAGGCCAGCATCTAAAGGATTGTTTTCCCCTTCGTTCCTGGGGACGAGATGCTGCCAACAACTCAAATCATCTCAGGATCAGGCCAGCATCTAAAGGCCCTTCATTCCTGGGGCAACAACTCAAATCTATCTCAGGATCAGGCCAGCATCTAAAGGATTGTTTTCCCCTTCGTTCCTGGGGATGAGATGCTGCCAACAACTCAAATCCATCAGGATCAGGTCAGCATCAAAGGATTGTTTTCCCCTTCGTTCCTGCTGCCAACAACTCAAATCCATCAGGATCAGGCCAGCATCTAAAGGATTGTTTTCCCCTTCGTTCCTGGGAATGAGATGCTGCCAACAACTCAAATCCATCAGGATCAGGCCAGAATCTAAAGGCCCTTCATTCCTGGGGATGAGATGCTTCCAACAACTCAAATCTATCTCAGGATCAGGCCAGCATCTAAAGGATTGTTTTCCCCTTCGTTCCTGGGGATGAAATGCTGCCAACAACTCAAATCCATCTCAGGATCAGGCCAGCATCTAAAGGCCCTTCGTTCCTGGGGTTGAGATGCTGCCAACAACTCAAATCACCTCAGGATCAGGCCAGCATCTAAAGGATTGTTTCCCCCTTCATTCCTGGGGATGAGATGCTGCCAACAACTCAAATCCATCTCAGGATCAGGCCAGCATCTAAAGGATTGTTTCCCCCTTCATTTCTGGGGATGAGATGCCGCCAACAACTCAAATCCATCTCAGGATCAGGCTTCTGTTTCTTTGGTGCACCTATTGGCCCGACTGCTACTGCGAATCATGAAAAGTGTGGAGAAAAGCATGGCTTGTGTTAGTCACTCTACCAAAATCAAACAGTACCCTCGGATCTTGTCTCTCTCCCACATTCATCAACTAAATTCTGCCTTTGATGATCTTACGAGAGAAACCCTGTCTCACCTCGCTAGTCAAACTGGGCATGGCAAAACGCACCCCTTCCAAGCTCCCTTGGTGGTGTCAACTAAGATCAGCATCCCTCTATGCCTCCACCTCCTATAGCCACACACCACCTACTTCCAAACACCGCGAGGATGTCATCCCTAAACTGGGTGAGGAGGCCTCCTATATCATATCCCGAATTGGCAGCGCTCAGGCTCACCCCATAGACCACTTGACACCTTTCCAATGCCTGCTTTATTTTTCTATGGAGAGTTAACACCACCATGTGGCCAAATCAGCCTTCATGGGTAAATGTAAATGGATCTACATAACTCCCCCCCCCCTCACCGCCTCCCTCACCCCTACCCCCTTTCCATTCTGTATGTATCTTGTATAATACACATTTTAAGTGGTAGGATAACTATATAGCCACTTGCTAACATTTAATGAAAGCTATCATTGCATGAGTAGGGCTTCCTCTTGCCACATTATTAATTGCTGACTAGCAATTTTCCCAATCAGGAGCCATACTTACAGCCAGTTCAGGATTGGAGGGATACGATCTGAAAACATTCATGCTATGGTCCAGATTTATGTAGCCAGCAGGATGCTTGTTTTCCCATACATGTTTATCTTTTGTAACTGCAGGTTGGAATGTGAAGTGAAATCATCCCATAAACTTCCATTGAGCAGCTACTTTCCAGCATCAATTCTTGAATGGCTTTAACAACTGTGATGATAGCCGTACATGTTTATCTTTTGTAACTGCAGGTTGGAATGTGAAGTGAAATCATCCCATAAACTTCCATTGACCAGCTACTTTCCAGCATCACCTCTTGAATGGCTTTAACAATTGTGATTGATAGAGCTGTACAAACACGACAGAGTGAAGCTAAGAATGTATTTTTTTAAAGTGGACTCATGTCCATGTGAAGGCTCTAAATTATAAAATACAAACACTAACAAAACCGTGTGGTTACCACTTTGGAGCTGCATATATTCTGCACACTTCACTGTATGGACTTGATATATAGCTCAAATGATAGATCTCTCCGTGTTCTCTCTTTTGATTAAAAGAAGCTGCATAGGTATAACTATGTTGAAGTTACATGCAGCCAAAGTTGGAGTACCTCAAAATCTGAGTGCCTGAACTGGCAGTAATTGTGGTTCCTGGTTGTGAAGTGCTAGCCATTGTATCTGTGGCTAGACGAAGCCCTACTCTACAAAATGAGTGTGTTCATTGGGCGCTAAAATGTGACGAAGCACACATGTACACTGTCACATACACATACGCACACATGCATAGTCACACACTCACGCTGTCACACACACACAGTCACACACACACATGCAGTCACACACATACACTCACACATACATACATAGTCACAGAGTACTACAACCATGCACACACATCCACATGCACAAACAATAATTAACTATGTTGAACTTTCAACGAACCCTCAGTTGACATAAAATTACAATGAATTCAATAATTTTTACTCTTAATAATAATAACTCTTAATAATAATCTTAATAATAATAATAATAATAATAATAATAATAATAATAATAATAATAATAATAATAATAATAATAATAATAATAATAATAATAATAATAATAATAATAATAATAATAATCATCTTAATAATAATAACAATAATAATAATAATAATAATAATAATAATAATAATAATAATAATAATAATAATAATAATAATAATAATAATAATAATCTTAATAATAATAATAATAATAATAATAATAATCTTAATAATAATAATAATAATAATAATAATAATCTTAATAATAATAATAATAATAATAATAATAATAATAACAGCAGCGACAACAATAACAACGATAACAATAACAATAACAAAAACAATAATAATAACAATAATAAAATAATAACAATAATAGTAACAATAATAATAATAATAATAATAACAATAATTATAACAATAATAATAACAATAATAATAATATTAACAATAATAATAATAACTATAATAATAATAATAATATAAACAATCAATGGTTTTTTTTAATAATAAAAGTATAATAATAACAGCAACAATAATATTATAATAATAATAATAAATTAATAAATAAAGACGTGCTTGATGCACCAACCAAAAATGATAAATAACTGAATGCAGAAAAATTATGGCAGTCGTGGCTTCAAGTTCAGGCTCTTGATGGTGGCTCCCTAGCAGTCAGACAAGTCCAATCCACAGTCTCGATTGAACCTGCTCACACTTTAGTTCCTTCTGTCTTCTGGCCTAGTCTAAAAGGAGGTGGTTTCCTCCCATAAAATAGGATGTCTATTATCCCATGCATTTGCAGACTTCTCTTTAGCACACTTTCTACAGGCATCTTGATGATGTCTTTCACTTTGGTCCCCAGTCTTCTGTTGGTCTCCCTCATGTAGTAGTACTTCCCATAGCTGCAATGGATGCAGTACACAACACATGAGTACATACGTAACTCCTTCACTCTGCTCAGTTGTATCCTCAGAGTTCTTCCCGATCTGAAAACGACTTTGATGTTGAACTTCCTGCAGACCCTCCTGATGTCTTCACTCACCCTGCTACATACCATCTGATCCTTCTTTTCAGACCCCGGATTGTGTACTTAACTTCCTTTCTGTGTTTAGATGTACTGCAGAGGAAAGGTTAATGAAGGCTTGCAGATAACTATTCTCAAACTCCCTATTCAAATGATGTTCTTCTATCCTCCTTCTCAGTCACTACCTACTTCCCTGGCTCAATCATACAAGCTCTTCACCACTCCTCTTCTGGCATGATTGTTTTTGCAGTTAGCCTTCCTTCCTTTCCTTGTAGGTGACAATCCAGCAATCTGTCCACTTCAAGCTCCATGGTAAACTTTATGGATTGCTTGATGTTGTTCAGATGGTCCAACAACTCCTGCGCTCTTCACTTCTTCACAATGCAGAAGGTATCATCCACATACCTCTTCCAAAACCTTGTATTCAACAGGGCAGTTGTGAAGGCCAATTCCTCAAAGAATTCCATATAAAGGTTGGCTACCACTGCAGATACTGAACCCATTGCTGCACTCTCTTTCTGCTCATAGTATTTTTCTTGTTACCTGAAGTAGGTGGATTGTGGCACAACCAACAGTTCAGAAATCCTGTCAGCACCTAGTGTAGTCCTCTCATGCAAGCTTTCATCTTTCATCAACATTCCAAAAATTACTTCCAACTGCCTCATCTATGGGAACTGTGGTAAAAAGAGAGGAAACATTTGGTCTGGATCACAAACAACTTTAATCATGAACAACAATAATTTTAATAGCTGTATAATATTGGTGTGCATAATGGCCAAGGGTCATCTAACTGGTTGTGGTCTACATGGGTACAGTCATGTTCCCTTTCTGGTTAACCCATGTTTGTTTATAAATAATATTTTTGCTCTTCTTCTAGTTAAGTTTTGAGAGTTTGTTTGTTTGTTTGTTTGTCCATTTGAACAGTGGAGGACCACATTGAATCAGATATCTACAAAGTCTAACTCAGACCCAGGCCATGTCTTGTTGCTATTGTTGAGTATGCCCATGCAGACCATGTTCTGGACTACACAAAAACCAGCGCAAACCATATCTTGCTAATATTGCACAGAGTCATCTAAAGCTGCCTTCAAGACTTGGTAGCAAATGCTTCAGTCTCCTTTTAAATTTAGTAACATTTGCCAAGGAGTGATAAGACAATTGTTTGTCCTGGACAAGACTGGAACATTTGGAGTTCTGGTACAAAAGTGTTTATGAAGGGAAGTCCTGCACACAAGTTGGACGAGGGCATATACAGAGGTAATCCTCAAAGAAGAATTTCAAGGATTTATTTTAAACTTTCTATGTTTTTTGGGTCTGCTGATTCAAGGATTGAAGGTGTTCTGAGAGTCTTTTAGGAGCTAAAAGTAGTCGGAGCAACACCATTTAGGAAGAGTGAAATGATGCGAATATGAGAGATATGAGCTTTGGTTTTATGGGGTTGTTTACCATCTGCCATTTAAAAAAAAGTGGTTGAAACTAATAGCAATCAGAAGGATCTTTTATAACTGAAGCCCTTCATTAGGGGTACAGAAAGACATTATAGGGTTTCCCATTCATTTAACTAGTTCCTCTTCAAGAACAATGCACTCCCCACAATATCAGTCTCACCCTCATACTCCCTTGGCCCTTCACATGAGTACTACTGATTTGAAGAATGGTTGAAAAATATCGGTGAAACAGTGCACAAGGATTAGGTGCCCGTGGACTGACAAGAATTGATGTGCCTCATAGTTACGAGGTTTCAGTCTTTCATTCTCAATTTTACTCTCAGTACTATCTAACGCTGTGACATGCCCAAAATTATTAACTCAATATAAATTAGGGTGACACTTTTGAAAAATTCCAGGAAATCAATGTTTACCTACTAATAAGCTCAACATACATCTGTGTAATGTCCTTTTTAATACATGCATCTTAGTCCACAAAATAATCCTGCACAAACATGACAAATATCCACCCACAAGCTATGACCACTGATCAACTCACAACTCTACATTTTGGCTGGATGCTCTATCCTTCTCAAAAATTATTCAGGAATAATAGGATAATTCTGGTGAGGGATAAAGCATCTAGCCCAAATATCGAGAAGATCATTTAATTTGTAATCTATGGCAACTGAGAGTTCATTAAGAGACTGACCTTACACCATAATGATACATTTTCCAGTAATATTATGGATATCCCCTATGATACACTTGTTCAGTGATCCTGTGGACAACCCCTATGATACACTTGTCCAGTGATTCTGTGGACAACCCCTATGATACACTTGTCAACTGATGCTGTGGATAACCTCTATGATACATTTGTCCAGTGATGCTGTGGACAACCCCTATGATACACTTGTCCAGTGATGCTGTGGACAATCCCTTGTCCAGTGATGCTGTGGATATCCCCTATGATACACGTCCAGTGATGCTGTGGACAACCCCTATGATACACTTATCCAGTGATCTGTGGGACAATCCCTTGTCCAGTGATGCTGTGGATATATCCCCTATGATATATGATACACCTCCAGTGATGCTGTGGACAATACCTATGTTACACTTGTCTAGTGATGCTGTGGATAATCCCTTGTCCAGTGATGCTGTGGACAACCCCTATGATACCCTTGTCCAGTGATGCTGTGGACCACCCCTATGATACACTTGTACAGTGGTGCTGTGGACAACCCCTATGATACACTTGTCCAGTGTTGCTGTGGACCACCCCTATGATACACTTGTCCAGTGATGCTGTGGACAACCCCTATAATACACACGTCCAGTGTTGCTGTGGACAACCCCTATGATGCAAATGATGGTAGATCACAACTATCTATCCCAAGAGTAGAAATGTCATGTTTCTGCTTAGTGCACTATTATATTACTACCACCTTACAGGAAAGGGGGAAAAGGTGGTGGGAATAAAGCATATTGTATGAGACCTTTGATTATTCCATTTTGCATATTAATTAGCACTGATATTGCTCAATCCAGGACCAGTGATCCTCAAACAGCAAAATTTATCAAACCTGTGCAGTTTCTCTATCAGATATTACATCACACATAAGGTTGCAGTCTGGCACATACACTACCTCCATGATTATAGACATGTAGTCAAGAGTTTTCTTAACCAGTAGACTATTAAAAAAGTATTTTGCAGATGGATATGCCACTGTTACATTTAGGATGGGAGTCAAATGCCAGAATATTTGTTACATTTAGAATAGGAGTCAAATGCCAGAATATTTGTTACATTTAGAATGGGAGTCAAATGCCAGAATATTTGTTACATTTAGAATGGGAGTCAAATGCCAGAATATTCTCCAAGTGAGAGTAGTAATTGCCACCAATGAATTTGGGTTGGCAGTAATTTCTTACTGTTTTTGTTATTGGAAACCTTTTCTCGAGTGCAGAAAAAGATCAAGAGACTGCTTCAGTCTCGCTCGACTTGTCCTGAATTCCTTACTGATAATTTTTCAATATTTTGTGAGATGTATACACATGCATACCTACAGGCTGAGATGTATACACATGCATACCTACAGGCCGAGATATATACACATGCAGACCTACAGGCTGAGATGTATACACATGCATACCTACAGGCCGAGATATATACACATGCAGACCTACATATATACACATGCAGACCTACATATATACACATGCATACCTACAGGCTGAGATGTATACACATGCATACCTACATATATACACATGCATAACTACAGGCTGAGATGTATACACATGCATACCTACAGGCTGAGATGTATACACATGCAGACCTACAGGCTGAGATATATACACATGCAGACCTACAGGCTGAGATATATACACATGTGGACCTTGGGACATAATATTGCAAATGAGGCATTATTCATTGTCAATGTACAGTAATACATTCAGTAATATGAAGTTGACTGCTCCCAATGCTCCAACCACATCTAGTGAGAGATCATCTCCTTTGGCAGAACATTTCGGTGTTGATTTGAAGATCTCTCAAAAGAGTATAACTATCATAGTTATTGATCCATCTTCTGCTCTCTTGGATAGTCCTGGGAATTGGAGAAAAAAGGTTGTGTTTTGGTACAGGTCTAGAAATTGCCTAGTAAATAGAGAGCCATTTATCAGTAATTACAACTATATTCCCTTTCTACATGACCAATCCATACATCTTGCCTTCTTTCCTTGAACATTTTCCCCAGTCAAGCAGAACCTTATAAGTAAGTTAACTGCCTCTCAGTTTCATATTTTTGTGTGTGCTTGGTTACATAGATGGTGAATTGTTCAATTCCTGCAAAAAATTCATATATGGTAGAGACACCAAACCTTTTCCTTCCATTGCCCCAAAAGAAATCTGAACTTAGAGCTACTTTAAATAAATATATACATCCATAATTACACCATGATCACCATCAATATGTCCATAATAATATCATACAAGGCATAGTATAGAGCTGGAAAAGTTGACGGTCAAAATCGTTAGACATTGACAGGGATTGTTGTTAAAGATCCCAATATAGCTTATTCAGCTAGTAAGGAATACTTAGGGCTATAACTTTTCCATATCTACAGGGCTCTGCTGAATCCCATGAGCGGCAACAACTCACCACGGCACTGAGGCACTGTCCGATCTGAGATTGGGGGTCAGGGTAACCGAGGGGTGAGGGGTCACGAAAAACGAGGGTTCCGAGTTTAGAAATTCCTCCGTGCGACAGATTACGCTCATTTCTTAGGGGAATGCTGACTGTGCATAATATAAATTTTAGTATAAAGTAGTCAACTCGTTCCTGACGTGCTGCAGCACTTTCCCCTTACGCAAGGAAGAAAAGTAAGCATAATGGCAGTGCAAGTATTTGCAAGCCTTCTCCTTTATGCTCTGGTAGGAGAAGTGATATGTCAGACTGGACTAACAAGTGCTGAGAAGAAGGAGATCTTAGGCCTCCATAACACTCTTCGAGGCTCAGTCAATCCAACTGCATCCAACATGCAAACAATGGTGATATTATTCTTTCTAATAGAAAGCAACTTGTAATTTGATGGCAACTTTGCAGGTCTGGAATGATGAACTTGCCCAGGTTGCCCAGAACTATGCAGATAATTGCTATTTTGGGCCTAATGGTAATAGAACAGCACAGCAGAACACCTTTGGATATGTAGGTGAGAACCTTGCTGCTAGGAGTGGGACAGCCAACTACACACAGTTTGTGCAGAACTGGTATGATGAAGCATCATACTATACCTATGCCACTAATTCATGTCAAGTTGGAAAGTCATGTGAGCATTATACTCAAGTAAGTGCAGAGAAAATTAATTATTATAGCTGCACCTAGAATAACAAATATTTTAGGTGGTGTGGGCGCAGTCACGAAGTTTGGGGTGTGGTGCTCATGGATGTACTCAACTAGCAGGAATAGGTGGAGGAGGTGGAGGAGGAACAAACTGGGTCATCTTTGTCTGCAATTACGGACCAGGGTTAGTTGATGTTCACTTAATCATCTATAGCTACTAATATTTCCCTCAGCCCTCTCTGTCTCTCTGTCTCACTGCCTGTACATCAGTCTTTCTTTCTTTCTTTCCCTTGTCCTCAATGGAATAATTCGACCAGTAGAAGAACATAGGCAGGGTTTGGGGCCCATAGGCCATTTTTCATGGGACATTCCACACCTCCAAAACTTTAAAACAACCATAACAGCCAACTAGAGCTGACATAACCAGAGGAGACTAGAGTAACTCCACCAAGGAAATAACAAAGCAGGGTTTTGGGGGCATAAGCCATGCCCTGTAGCAATAACCATGACCACTGGCAATACCATGACCCCAAAGTTATAAACTAAGGCAGATAGAGGTTTCAGTACTGTAATATTTCCCTCAGCTCTTTCTGTCCATCTATGTTTCTCTGTCTTCAGTGGGTGCCCACACAGAGTACCTATGTAGGGGACATGGGGAGATAAATGAGTGCTAGCCAAAGAGCAGCCAGAATGGGCACTCTTCGACTAGTATGAATGTAGGTATAATATATCTGAGATATCTGCATTCCATTTCTGGAGTTCTTTCCAGCTTGTGTGGCATCCAGCATCCCCTTCTAAACACAGACATATGTATATAGATTGGCATAACCATTAAGGCTTACTTACTTTCTTTTTTTTGTCGAAGCTGTCAATGACAACACTTCTCAATGTAAATTTCTCCATTTCATCAATTGCAGTGTTTAGGGCTAGAGGCTGCCTTGCTAGTATCTAGCATAGTTTATCAGTGGTTAACCTCTAACCTTACTCCCTCACTGTGAAGTCTTTCTTCCTATATCTAGTGCTGACCACAACTCTATCCTTTTCTCCCTACCTTTTATCTCTGACCTTCCATCTTCCTCTCTATCTTATTGAGCCTGGTTATATAATAGAGCTGACTTCTCTCAAGCTAATGATAGAAATATTCCACATCATCTCAGATACTCACTGAGTATCCCCACATACTTTTTTCTTGGTTCCCACAACTGGTTTCTGAATCACTAGCGAGTAAAAAGGTATAGGGAAGGGAAGGGGGTAAGGATAATGATTCCACTCACTCAGAATTAAACTGGGCATCTTGAGGGCCGTAGCAAACAGTCAAACTCACAGAATTATCTGATGTTTGTATAATAGGGAATAAAGGAAAGAAGAGTGTAATAAAAGAAAAAAGGAGGGGGGAGGGGAGGGGAGAGAAGTTAATGATTCAACCCAGGATTGAACTGGGGACCTATTCGTACAGAATTTTCCCTTTATATAAGTAGAGTACACATATGTTTCTTTCAATGGGCTTCTTAAAATAATACCAAGATAGAATTATGGTTTAACAGTTCACAGCACAACTGTAGAACCTCGACCTGAAAAACAACAGCAATTCAATTCTTTATGAAGTCAAGATTTGACACAAACCCCAAACTCTTCAGAACACTTTGAATACATGCTATAGCTACTACAAAGACACCCCATTTAACAATATCAACAGCACAAAGAAATCAAGATTTTATAGTGAGTGCTAGTAGCTGTCAGCATTGTGGAGAATTATTTAAAATTTAACACAGCCACATTAAAAAATTAATATCAAATCAGATATTTAGCTGAACAATTTACCATTTGGTCAGGTGATAGCATGATTGTTTTAGAAGTTGTGGTCAAAAGGTGTGACCACAAACTGACCACATAATATGAATATAATTATGCAAACAATGGTCATGATTAGGAGTATCATAACTTCTCCATAGTTCATGTAATGGACTCGATATATAGCTCATAAGATAGCTCTATCCATATCCTTTCTTTTGCTTCTAAGAATCTAGGAATATACATTACTATACAAAAGTTATGCCAACCCATAATAAGGTCTTCATAAATCGACCACAAAAATGTCCTTATTTACCAACAAGAACTTTGTCAATACAACATTCAGTAAACATTTGATATAATTGTTTGACATAATGTAATCGAAATAAATTTTGGGTGGAGTTTGAGGTGAAATCAGTGTCTGTGGCAAAAGTCAACCAAGTTGTGGAAAGCATGGAAACAATTCCGATCCTCCATAATGCAAAGGTGAACATTGCAGTATTTGCATTGCACATGACCATCTCCGAGGTAGGAATGGATGCCTTCACATTCTTCGTCACTTGATTCATCACCAGAAATGTCCCAAGCTGCCCTAGTCACTTGGGAAATAATTTCAGCTATTGACAGTCTCTTCTCGATCGTTGATATCGTCCGACTGAAAATCGTTCGTGTTTTAAATATAATTTCATTAACTTTCCTCCATCCAAGTGCCGTAATTTTTTTTGTGTAAACAGAGTTTGAATTCAGCTATCTTTTAATATAAAAATTATTGCCTATTGACAA
The DNA here is from genome assembly GCA_028752905.1 of Cladorhizidae sp. MBARI D1340-BT2. Lineage (NCBI taxonomy): Eukaryota > Metazoa > Porifera > Demospongiae > Poecilosclerida > Cladorhizidae > Cladorhizidae sp. MBARI D1340-BT2. The sequence continues at coordinate 8,678,443 of JAQNBH010000018.1, read as the reverse complement.
ATGCTTATATTTTATTTTATTTTTCAAAGCCGTGGCGCCTATGGCGCCATTGACAGTGAGAAGGTTAACCCTTACCGAAACACAAATAAACGCATAGTAATATCTATATCTTAGTAAATACTTGCTAGTTGTGCTTGTAGTGAAAATCATATTCACTAAAAAATTGAACAAAATGCAGTGAAATGTTGACATATCCCAGATTTAATTTTCAATATCTAGCTCTCATAGCACTGTACTCATCTGGGGTGCAGTGCCCAACTTTGAAAGTTAATGGTTTTAGCAACAACAATTCATTCGAATAAAAATAGCACACTATAACAAAAATCAAGCCTACTTATATCGGCTTTCAGTACAAGACCTTCAGAATAGATTATTCACATACAACCAAAAATAGAATGTTAGCATGATATAATGCTCAAGTCCAACATGAAACAGGTAAAATAGAGACACAAACATCACACACAGTACAGCAACTATCAAAATCGCAGTTTTAGATAAGATAATAGACTATAACAGTGTTACATAGCCCTCCATTAAATAGAAATCCATCCCAGATTTAAGTTTCTCCAGGGACAAAACAAGGGACATAGCGATCCGGAGGTTCTCGATTGCATCTTGGATACCGGGGTTCGATAGGAGTCGGTGGATCATCATCGACGACGGGAGTGAGGTGAGTGCCTGGTGGAGGCAGAGAAGGTGGATGTTGCAGACGAGGATGAAGCTTTGGTTTCAGTGGAAGTGTCGGCAAGCAAGTTCCTTCAGGACAGAGCTTGAGCCGATCGAAGTGTACGGTTAGACAATGTCATGAAGAACATGTATTCTGAAGGTGATATTACTGAATCAGATAATGTCTTCACAATACGAAAAGGACCCGTCCAAGGACGATGGAGTTTCTTCCCATTCCTCGGGGAACTACTTTTGAGTACAACCATACAAGATGACCTGGTTGTAAGGGCTTACCATGAGTCTTCTCGTCGTAGATCTTCTTCTGACGATCCGAGTTTATGTCTTAGTTTAGTGGGAACAAGGGAGTAGGCCTGACGCAGCCTGTTTTCCAACTTAATAGCATACTCAGTAGATGAACAGTCTTTGTCCTCGTCTGTTGGACCTTTGCCATACATCAGATCAATTGGTATTTGTACATTCCTTCCAAACGTAAGGTAGAATGGTGAAAAGCCTGTAGTTGGATTAACGCTTGCCAAGCACAATGGTCTGAGAAGCTCTTCTTCCCAATTGAATGGGCTATCGGTGACTGTTGACCTAAGCATTGAGAGGAAGGTCCTATTGGATCTCTCAATCAGTCCCTATCAGATTGAGGGTGGTATGGGGTTATAAGAGTCTTCGAAATTCCAAGTAGCTTGCAAACTTCAACAATAATTTCGGATTCAAATTACCTTCTGTGATCCGAGTGAAGTTGCTCAGGGGGAGAAAATCGGAAAAAGAATTCTTGTGTGAGGACTCGAGCAATGGTCGTGGCTGCTTGATTGGGATGGGGTAGGCATTCATCCACCGTGTTAAGTAGTCACCTACAACTAGGATGTAAGAATTTCCCATTTCAGACTCAGGAAATGGCCCTAATATATCCATAGCAACCATCTGCATCGGGCAACCCACTTTTATGCTTTGAAGTGGTGCTCTGTTTTTGGGAGATGACATTTTGGAAGCTGCATAATCTGGACACGTCTTACACCAACTACAGACATCATGGTGGTAACCTGGCCAATAGTGACGTTCATGGACACGAGCTAGGGACTTGTCTTCTCCCAGATGACCACCTAATGTTGCTCCTTGCACTTGGTTAAGAACTTCTGTTTTCCTACTTTCCAGTATCACCAATTGGTGAATGACATTAGAAGACCTATCTGCGAATACTTCTAGGTACTGATGGTAGAGCTTATCATCATGCACAATAAGTTGGTCGCACAATTGGAACCTACGAGCATTTCTGTGCTTTTATGTCTGGCTCAGGTGGTTTCTTGTCAAGCAATTTGGCTCTAAACACCGGTCCCACGGTGGGGTCATCAAGTTGTCTATCATTAGATTAACTTTGCTTGGAGATGCTCTAGCCCTATAACCATCTGGCTTCTTTAAAGTTTTTGAGCCATGTAAGTGCCCCATGGTCAGTCCGGAGCATGAATGAACACCCAAGGAGGAAAGACCTAAAGTGATGGGTAAAGACAATAGCTCCCGTCTGGTTACACAGAAGTGTCGTTCAGACTTACTCAAGAATCTACTAGCATAAGCAATAACCCCTTGATCGTCTTCCTGGGAGAGAACATCACCAATGCCTGTGTTACTGGCATCAGTATCCAGGATGAACGGCTTGCTATAATCATGGTACGCTATTACTGGAGCAGTTGTAAGATGATGTTTGAGTATGTCAAAAGCATTTTGACAATCAATCATCCAATTGAAATTTGCTTTGTACTCGGTCAGCTTGTGAAGTGGCCGAGCTATCTTAGAAATTTTTTGAATGAATCTTCTGTAGTAGCCAGCAAATCCTAAAAACTGTTGAACTTCTTTCACTGTTCTATGAGTTGTCCAAGTAGCTACCTTCTCAAGTTTGTTAGGGTCAGCAGAAACTCCTTTGTCGGACACAATATGACCCAGAAACTACACTTTGTGCTGCAGAAAGCTACATTTTTTCAAAGTTTTAGGCCAGCTTGACGAAGGCGTTCAAAAACTACCCGAAGATTAGGCAAATGCTCAGAATATGTTTTTCCCACAATGATAACATCATCTAGATAAACTAGACAATGAGACCACTGCAGGCCTTCTAGAACTAGATCCATTAGTCTTTGAAATGTGACAGGAGCATTACAGAGCCCAAAAGGCATTACCTTGAATTCAAATAAGTCTTCTGGGGTTGTAAATGCAGTTTTGGGTCTTCCTTCTCCTCTATTTCTACCTGCCAGTAACCACTGAGCAGATCAATTGTGGAGAACCACTTGGATCCAGCTAACGTATTCAGAGTGTCATCGATATGTGGTAGGGGATAGGCATCTTTGTGTGTCACTCTGTTAAGTTTGTATAATCCACGCAAAAGCAGAAACTGTTATCTTTCTTATGCACTAGAACAATTGGTGAAGCCCATGAACTTTTCGAGGGTTGGATCACTTGATAATCGAGCATACTGTCTAGGAGCTTCTTAGCTTCTCGACTACGATGAGGTGGAAGTCTGCCATGCAGCTTGTCTAGTAGAGGGTTGTTCCCAGGGTCCATCTCATGCTTAAGCTTGCATGTTCTTCTAAAATCAGCACTAGAGGTAGCAAAGATATCAGCATACTCTGCTAGTAGTGCAGAAAACAGGTCTTTCCTTTCTGTATCTAGCTCCACTGCATTAGCTTCAACAATCTGTTGCACAAATTTGTCCATTTTAGGACTTTTTTGGCCTGCACTATTAGAGATAGCCGCAATGATCTTTTGGGAAGGTACATCTATTGTGCCAACATGCAGAACCTTAGACAAGTTAACCATTTCTAGTTTGGGGTAAGTCTCACAGGTACCCTGCCCTCTCGAGGTTCAACTTTCGATAGGGCCACCAAACATGATAGAGTTTTCACGGGGTTTTCTTCAATGATACATGTTCCTTTCTGCAGAAATCCCTCAATATAAGACATTACGACTTGCTTAGACACTGGGGGTAGCTTAAGACTTTGTTCAAGACATACCCTACCAATACTAGTGAAACAACTTGATAGGCTGGGTTGATTGATTGGATGGCTGGGTTGAGTGATTGGGATAGAGGCTTTCTGGCTCATATTTAACTTAGCCCTCCCCACATCAACAGACAACATTGTGTTCAGATAAAATCCAAGCCCAATATTGCTTCCGTGATTAGTGGACTTACCACTACAATACCGGTTCCATCTATGGCAAGATCCACTACTGAATGCCCATAAACAGTGTACGATCAATGCTCACCAACTGCCACTCAGCCCATGGTTCTAGTGTCAACCAACTTTTCCACAAGGGCAAACAGTTTATCATTAGCTGCAGTACTAGGACTCACTGCAGCAACCTGCTCCATCTCCAGGGGCTCTGTCACACTGGAGACCGACAGCTTAGAGGAAGGAAGGTAGGACTCCACCTCCAAGGTGGAAGTGATGGCTACATCCATCTACTCTGGAACCCTCTGCTTCATGCCAAATGCCACATGCGGATTATTCAGCAGTCCAAGGTAGGCATTGAGGGCCAGTCTCTCTCTTGCTCTCTCGTCAAGGGCTGCGTAATAAGCCTTGTCTGCGAGAAGCCGAAGGTCTTCCCTAAGATCAGCCCAACTTTCAGTCTTCTTTTTCTTGTGCGTCTGTAGCTCTGCTTGATACCTAGTCTTCTGGCTCACAGGCTCGAACCTTTCCTTCAACGCGGCCATAACTTGGCCAAAATCAACTTGGATGTCAGCTGGTAGGCTAGTTGCGCCCTTCCAGTTAAGCACACCCTAAGCCACTTCAACTGCGTTGCCTCATCCCAGTCATTGACTGCAACAACGCTTCTAAAGTGGAAGTTCCACTGCTCCCAAAGACTCTCCCCCTAAATGGGTCAGGTAGGACTAGTGGTTTGGCTGCCATTCTTTCTGCTGCTAGATCCTGCCAACTACGCCAATGTAGCAGTGCCCGACTTTGAAAGTTTAATGGTTTTAGCAACAAGAATAACAACAGCACACTATAACAAAAATTAAGCCCACTGCTTTCAGCACAAGATTAAATTCCAGATTATTCACATACAATCAAAAATAGCATGATATAATGCTCAAATCCGACAAGAAACAGGGTTCAAGCCACAGCTTGAATGGAGGTTCACCGCCTAGTCCAAATAGAGACACAAACATCACACGCAGTATAGCAACCATCAAAACCGCACTTTTAGATAAGAGAATAGACTATAACAGTGTTATATAGCCCCCCATTAAATAGAAATCCGGGACGAATTTCGAATTTTATGTTTCTCCAGGGACAAAACGAGGGACATGGCGATCTGGAGGTTTTCGATTGCGTCTTGGATGCCGGGGTTCGATAGGAGGCGGTGGATCATTCATCTACGATGGAAGTGAGGTGAGTGCCTGGCGGAGGCAGAGAAGGTGGATGTTGCAGACAAGGATGAAGCTTTGGTGTCAGTGGAAGTGTCGGCAAACGAGTTCCTTCATGACAGATTGAGCCGATCGAAGTGTACGATTAGATGTATGTCATGAAGAATGTGTATTCTGAAGGTGATATACTGAATCAGATAATTTCTTCACAATACGAAAAGGACCCATCCAAGGACGATGGAGTTTTCTTCCCATTCCTCGGGGAACTAGTTTTGAGTACAACCATACAAGATGACCTGGTTGTAAGGGCTTACCATGAGTCTTCTCATCGTAGATCTCCTTCTGATGATCCAGTTTATGTCTTAGTTTAGTGCGAACAAGGGAGTAGGCCTGACGCAGCCTGTTTTCCAACATAATAGCATACTCAGTGGATGAACAGTCTTTGTTTTCGTCTGATGGACATTTGCCATACATCAGATCAAATACCAATTGTACATTCCTTCCAAACGTAAGGTAGAATGGTGAAAAGCCTGTAGTTTGCTATTATATGCCAAGCACAGTGGTCTGAGAAGCTCTTCTTCCCAATTGAATGGGCTATCGGTGACTGTTGACCTAAGCATTGAGAGGAGGGTCCTATTGGATCTCTCAATCAGTCCCTATCAGATTGAGGGTGGTATTGAGTTATAAGAGTCTTTGAAATTCCAAGTATCTTGCAAACTTCAGAAATTATTTCGGATTCAAATTGCCGAGTGAAGTTGCTCAGGGGGAGAAAATCGGAAAAAGAATTCTTGCGTGAGGACTCGAGCAATGGTCGTGGCTGCTTGATTGGGATGGGGTAGGCATTCATCCACTGCGTGAAGTAGTCACCTACAACTAAGATGTAAGAATTTCCCATTTCAGACTCAGGAAATGGCCCTAATATATCCATAGCAACCATCTCTATCAGGCAACCCACTTTTATGCTTTGAAGTGGTCCTCTGTTTTTGTGAGAGGACATTTTGGAAGCTGTATAATCTTACGCCAACTACAGACATCATGGTGGTAAACTGGCCTGTAGTGACGTTTACGGACACGAGATAGGGACTTGTCTTCTCCCAGATGACCACCTAATGTTGCTTCGTGCACTTGGGTAAGAACTTCTGTTTTCCTACTTTCCAGTATCACCAATTGGGGAATGACATTAGAAGACCCATCTGTGAATACTTCTAGGTACTGATAGTAGAGCTTATCATTATGCCACAATAAGTTGGTCCCACTATTGCAACCTACGAGCATTTCTGTGCTTTTATGTCTGGCTCAGGTGGTTTCTTGTCAAGCAATTTGGCTCTAAACACCAGTCCCACAGTGGAGTCATCAAGTTGTTTCTTCCCTTATAACTTTGTCGGAAAGCAGAGTTGTTGCAACAAAGCTCTCTTGGCCATGATTTTCACGCCCACACTGGTGACAGGGAAGTCGGGAAAGAAGCTTTTGAGCCATATGTGTGCCCTATGGTCATTCCGGAGCATGAATGAATGCCCAAGGAGGAAAGACCTAAAGTGATGGGTAAAGACAACTGCTGCCAGTAGCTCACACAGTACTGTTGTTCAGGCCTACTCAACAATCTACTAGCATAAGGAATAACTCTTTCTTGCCCTTGATCGTCTTCCTGGGAGAGAACAGCCCAATGTCTGTGTTACTGGCATCAATATCCAGGATGATCGGCTTGCTATAATCAGGGTACGCTATTACTGGAGCAGTTGTAAGATGACATTTGAGTATGTCAAAAGCATTTTGAAAATCAATCATCCATTTGAAATTTGCTTTGTACTCGGTGAGCTTGTGGACTGGCCGAGCTATCTTAGAAAAATCTTGAATGAATCTTCTATAGTGGCCAGCAAAGCCTAAAAACTGTTGAACTTCTTTCACTGTTCTAGGAGTTGGCCAAGTAGCTACCCTCTCAGGATCAGCAGAAACTCCTTTGTCGGATACAATATGACCCAGAAACTGCACTTTGTGCTGCAGAAAGCTACATTTTTTCGGCTGAAGTTTTGGCCAGCTTGACTAAGGCGTTCAAAAACTACCCAAAGATTAGCCAAATGCTCAGCATATGTTTTCCACAATGATAACATCATCTAGATAAACTAGACAATGAGACCACTGCAGGCCTGCTAGAACTAGATCCATTAGTCTTTGAAATGTGGCAGGAGCATTACAGAGCACAAAAGGCATTACCTTGAATTCAAATAAGCCTTCTGGGGTTGCAAATGCAGTTTTGGATCCTCTACTTCTACCTGCCAGTAACCACTGAGCAGATCAGTTGTGGAAAACCACTTGGATCCAGCTAACGTATTCAGAGTGTCATCGATATGTGGGAGGGGATAGGCATCTTTGTGTGTCACTCCGTTAAGTTTGCGATAATCCACGCAAAAACGGAAACTGTTATCTTTCTTACGCACTAGAAGAATTGGTGACACCCATGGAGGACTCTTCGAGGGTTGGATCACTTGATCATCGAGCATACTGTGTAGGAGCTTCTTAGCTTCTTGCCTACCGATGAGGTGGAAGATAGCCGTGCAGCTTGTATAGTATGAGGGTTGTTCCCAGTGTGGATCTCATGCTTAAGCTTGCTTGTTCTTCCAAAATCAGCGCTAGAAGTAGCAAAGACATCAGCATACTCTGCTAGTAGTGCAGAAAATAGCTCTATCCTTTCTGTATCTAGCTCCACTGCATTAGCTTCAACAATCTGTTGCACAAATTTGTCCATTTGAGGACTTTTTTGGCCTGCACTATTAGAGATACCCGCAATGATCTTTTGGGAAGGTACACCCACAGATTTTAATGTGCCAACATGCAGATCCTTAGACAACTTAACCCGTTCTGGTTTGGGGTTCAGAAGTCTCACAGGTACCCTGCCCTCTCGATGTTCAACTTTCGATCGGGCTACCGAACATGATAGAGTTTTCCCGGGTTTTCTTCATTGATACAACTTGATAGGCTGGGTTGAGTGATGGAGATAGAGGCTTTCTGGCCCATATTTAACTTAGCCCTCCCCACATCAATAGATACATTGTGCTTAAGCATAAAATCCAAGCCCAATATTGCTTCCGTGATTAGTGGACTTACCACTACAACACCAGCTTACGGTTCCATCTATGGTAGGATCCACCACAGCATGCCCATAAACGTGAGGATGTGTACGATCAATGCTCACCAACTGCCACTCAGCCCATGGTTCTAGTGTAGGTGCTTGGTTTCTGGCATTCACTTGTTCCAAGCTTCTATACGCATCAGGGTAACCGCTGCACCAGTATCAATGATGAACGTGATGGAAGATCCATTCACCAGTCCTTCTAGGTAGAATCCACCTGTGGGGGTAACTAAAGATACAAGTAAATCAGGGCGTAATTTAGTCATGTCCTTTCTACCCTCCTGTGCATCGACCCTTCGTGCAGGGGTTGCCAGTTTTACGACTGCTTTGTCTCAGGGCAGCGACACTGCCTCACCATGTGTCCCTTCCTGCAGCAGTTCCAACAGGTAATGCCCCATCTACCATCCATGGGACCTCTGCGAGTAGGGAGCTCTCTCTCTTCCTCTCCATGATGCCAGTCCTCCAGCACTAGACCGAGAATTGCTAACTTCTAGCTTTTCCACCCTGTCAACAAATTTCTCAACAAGGGCAAACAGTTTATCATTAGCTACAGTATTAGGACTCAGCAGCAACCTGCTCCATCTCTAGGGGCTCTGTCACACTGGAGATGACCGTTTAGAGAGAGGAAGGTAGGACTCCATCTCCAAGGTGGAAGTGATGGCTACGTCCATCAACTCTGGAACTCTCTGCTTCATGCCAAATGCCACCTGCGGATTGTCCAGCAGTCCAAGGTAGGCATTGAGGGCCAGTCTCTCTCATGCTCTCTCCTCAAGGGCTGGGTAAGCCTTGTCTGTGAGAAGCCGAAGGTCTTCCCCAAGATCAGCCCAACTTTCAGTCTTCTTCTTCCTGCACGTCTGTAGCTCTGCTTGATACCTGCTCACGGGCTCGAACCTCTCCTTCAACGCGGCCATAACTTGGCCAAAGTCCACTTGGACATCAGCTGGTATATGCTGGAAGGCTAGTTGCGCCCTTCCAGTTAAGTGCACCCTCACACTTCAACTGCATTGCCTCATCCCAGTCATTGACTGCAACTATGTTTCTAAAGTGGAAGTTCCACTGCTCCCAACTACACTTCCCACTGAATGGGTCAGGTAGGACTAGTGGTCTGGCTGCCATTCTTTCTGCTGCTAGATTCTTCCGACTACGCCAATGTAGTACTGCAGTGCCTAACTTTGGAAGTTAATGGTTTTAGCAACAACAGCACACTATAACAAAAATCAAGCCTACTTATATCAGCTTTCAGCACAAGATTAAATTCCTTCAGAATAGATTATTCACATACAACCAAAAACAGAACGTTAGTGTGATATATTACTCAAGTCCTACATGAAAGAGGGTTCAAGCCACAGCTTGAATGGAGGTTCACCACCTAGTCCAAATAGAGACACAAACATCACACACATTACAGCAACTATCAAAACCACAGTTTGAGATAAGAGAATAGACTATAAACAATTTTACATTATTGATTAGACCATCTTCTTCCAAATAATTGTTTTCCTGCTTCTTACTACAAATATTTGTTGTTTGTTCCAGCTTCATCTTTATTTCTCTCCGTGTGACTATAATAATGTTGCGTATAATATACATATATTGTGGCGGCATGCACCACGTTCATCGAACCATCAAGTCACTCTGGCTCAGCATACCACGTTGGAATGCAATGAATTTTAGTTTACATGTGGTTTATAGAACTGCTGTGTTGTATATAAGTGTTACTTGCTAGGCTATATAAGAACTACTGTCGTGTTCAGGATATAAAAGCTCAATATGTATACATATATAAAAAGAATTGCACTCACATTTTCTAGAACTGTCATATTATCATATTATCAGTACAAACACACACACCCATGCACACACACATACACACACACACACGCACTAATAAAGTCTTAATCTTTCTTTTCAGAGGAAACATCGATTCCCTAAAGCCGTATGATGCAGGAACCACCTGTTCTGCATGTACCAGTGATTTTCCATCTTGTGCAAGCAATTTATGCAGTAAGTCCTTCAATCTGTTAATTTATAATTAATTACTTTATTTAATTTATTTGCAACTGCAGCAACCGCAGGGATTGGAAGTGGAGGTGTTAGTGCTGCACTGAATGTCCTTGTGCTTCTCATTAATTCATTTGTAGTATACTTTTACACCTACTTGGTGTTATAACAGTGTATATATACATGTAGTATTTTATTCCTGTGACCTATTAGAACTGCAGTAAGAATACTTGCATGTCAGACTAGATAGTATGTCTCATTGTAAGTAATTATGTTTGCCCCCCCTTCAAGTGTTTATGATATTATGTGGAATATACTGTACATATGTACTGTAATCTAATTAATGCTAATTACTGTAAGGCAGGCTATGCATTGGATTTGCTGGGTAGTAAATAATGCCAATGTAGAGAAAACTAGTATTCTAACAAACTCCCAGGATATACTACTTAAATTTATTCGCTCTACATTTTGGTAGCTGAAATGTCGAGTGAGTAAATTTAAGTTGATTATCATAAAAGTTGTTTGACTAAAAGAATATTCTATAAAAAAAAAGGTCAAATCACTCCTATATTTACCTAAGGGTATCAGTGATTATTTATTATTATTGTTGTTGTTTTTGTTATTATTATCATCATTTGTTTATTGATTGTTATTATTGTTGTTGTTATTATTATTGTTGTTGTTGTTATTTATTTATTACTACTATTTTTATACTGCCAATCATGATGGTTATTTGTCACACACCTGAATATATGTAAAATGTAAACCTATATATGTAATTGACAGCAAATGAAGTGTAATCTCACATAGTTGGATGGAGAAGATTGTATTGTGAGTATGCATTTATCTGATATCATCATATGTTCACCTGTAATATACATGAATGGGTTACCTGTCTTAAATATCGTGAAACTGGCTGGCAGATTAACAGACTGGAGAGAGAAAAATGGCTGCACTGGAGTGTTGGGGAAAGCATAGTTGCTGTCAGGACCTCATTATGACGCATCGCAATTCCTCACAATAGCTATGGAGGTGGACCATTTTGTCATGAAACTATATCAACTCCGGCAAAGTAAAAACACAATCCCTTGCATGTATTATGTATTAGCTGTTATTATTTGGTGCTTCTCTTTAAAACCTTGAGAGAGAACAGGCTTCATATGTACGTGTGGCATAAAGGTAACTGATTATATAGAGCTGAAGAAAAGTGCTAATGGTCGAGAACATGAGCACAAACAAATCAAGAGAGCAAAATAATATGTCTGAAGTTATTGTAAGCTGTGGCGAGCTATTTCCTTCTACTGTATACTCGGATAATTCTGTCAGCCAACAAGTTCTTCCTGCTGACCAGGTTTAGTTTAAGCATTATCTTTCCTTCAGTACTTCCCATATTTCCCACATACATTTTTCATTCAGCCCCCATTGTATTATATGGCATCTGGTTGTGCCACAATGTACAGGTTGGAATCAGTAAAGAAGGTTCGTGTACACTAACAATAGAGACAGCAAACAAAAGGCTTGGCAAGGTGCTTCAGTTTGTCTAAAAAAACCTTGCATTTGTTACTAGTAATAATAAGCCAAGGTGTAAGATAAATTTAGCAAAAATAAGCTTCTCATCTGTAATATCAGCCTCAAGGTATATACCTCACCTGTGACATACAAGCTTAGTTACATTTATAGACTTGCATGTCTAGAACAACCCTTTTCTCGCAAGACAAAATGACCCCCCTCCCTCCCCCCCAAAAAAACAACAACACACAAGCCAATTTACACTGTGACAATTTTCTAATTTGTCTGTTGTGAACACATCACCATGCCAACCAGGAAAATATGGGTCTCTACATGTTCTGAGTTGCTTAACATTCGTGACATCATTCTCTTAGTCTATCTCTCTTCCTCTCTCAGGGTTTCCCCCCACAAATGTGGCAGGGATGCCATGAACTCATAAATAGCTCCTTAGCTTTGTTCTATTAATAATTAGTTTATAATAAGGAGCTAATATAAACTAACATGGAGCATATAAGCAGCTAATATAAACTAATATGGTTTATAATAAGCAGCTAATATAAACGAACATGGAGCATATGGTTGCAACTGCATATCCATGGAAGTGTTCATCATTCAGTTATTCTGGCACATTTCTTATAGTTGCATATCATTTTGCCAGACTAAATGATCAATTAAAATCCTGATTTGCCAAGCATAGTACATTAATAAAACTTAAGTAGAAAGAGCCCGGTGTCTGCTTTATTGTAAACCAAGGAGCTAGTAACTCCTTTACTTTATCAGAAAGTTGGAAGCAGCTGGAAAAAATCAAGTATAGGAAATTGGCACAAACACACATTGAGTATGTTACTTGATTTTAAGTTTGAAATAAAGGTGTTTATTACTAATTAATATAAACTAACATGGAGCATATAAGCAGCTAATATAAACTAATATGGTTTATAATAAGCAGCTAATATAAACGAACATGGAGCATATGGTTGCAACTGCATATCCATGGAAGTGTTCATCATTCAGTTATTCTGGCACATTTCTTATAGTTGCATATCGTTTTGCCAGACTAAATGATCAATTAAAATCCTGATTTGCCAAGCATAGTACATTAATAAAACTTAAGTAGAAAGAGCCCAGTGTCTGCTTTACTGTAAACCAAGGAGCTAGTAACTCCTTTACTTTATCAGAAAGTTGGAAGCAGCTGGAAAAAATCAAGTATAGGAAATTGGCACAAACACACATTGAGTATGTTACTTGATTTTAAAGTTTGAAATAAAGGTGTTTATTACTATGATGATGTGATGACATCATAAGTGAGACAATATCAACAAGAATGTTTTCATAACTTGATCTCTCTGAACTCTATGCTTAACAACTGCCACCATCCTTCTAGCCTAGAACTTCTCTTAACAGCCATTAGGTTTGTGCTCATCATGACTACAAATTGTATATAGCGATAGTAATTATATGAAATTTGCAAGAGTATAAATTATAGCAACTCTCACACTTCATCGTTTACAAGTTGGCTGGAACATGTTGGGGTGGGTCTAGTCCAACAACCATGCGAACAAGTCTTTAGTAGTGCTGCATAACATGACAGAATATTGCATCTCTCACTCTGCTGGAGTAGTGCCTACACACCTCAAAGTAGATGTATGCCTCAACAGCATGCCAGTTCTGCCTGGCTTTGACCAACTCAAACAATCCAACTCTCATTGCAACCTCCTCCCTGACCTGTGTCATGGCAAATCATTTATTCCCTTGTGCAAAAACAAAAGCAAGCCCTAGCCATATCCTTCACCCTATTCTTGCCCTCCATCCAAACACATTCAGCATCTACAATCCGGTAAACTAATTATTCTGTCATGCAATATGCCTCCTGGGAAAATCACAGCATTTTGCGAAGAGCATTAAAGGAACAGAATTGTAGAATGCCATTTGCATCTCATCGACACCCCATCTCTAGTATTTGCTGCTGTTGGAGTCATCCTTGCAAAGTGCAGATGGGTGAGGTTGAACTAACTCTGGAATGCTGTTGGGTTTGGTTTGTTAGTGGGCATGTGGCAGTTCTCAATCGGCACATTGTGCACGAGGCCATCCTTTCCAGATAGCAGGGCACAACGTTGATGATAAGCTCATCCTCTGCCACCTAATGGTACCAACAGAGTGGCACAGCAAACTATAAAGGTGTCAAACTTCGACTGATTTTGAAGAAAGAGCACTTCCTCATCACACGAATGAATGAACGAGTGAAACTTCCTGAAGCTGTTGCTCAGATAGAGACGGACACTAGAATAGTGTAATCTCATTATGTTCAAGCTGATTGAGAGCAACTCACAATATATAATAGGTATGCTTAAGCAAGAATAATGCTGGAATAATAGGGAACATTTTGAGTCTTATAGGGTCTAACAATAACAACACTTTCCTTTTCTTGATACTAACACTATCATACGGTTGAAGAGCGAGTTTGCTCTTTATATGATTAAAGCCAATCGATTATCAGCAGATATTGACAAGCTACTATATATGGTGGAGAAGACACGAATCTGAACTTCCCCTGTGGTCTAACAGTTCTATATCTGTTTTGGTTCTTCAACCATCATCTGCTGCAGCAGAGAGAGTGTTTTTTCTGCTAGCTAATTCTTTTAGTGAGACAAACAGTTTCTTTGAAAGATTATGTACAAGGTTCACTTATGCTACAATATGGAACCATACATGTTGCATTATTAATGATAATAATCTTGAGAATAATTGACAATAATTTTGAGAATAATGGGCTATTATTGGGAATCTCAGTATAATTGTGAAAGAATAATAGGTACCTAGTATGAGAATCTGAGAATAGAATCTTAGGGGAAAATTCGAGCATAATTTATTCACCCCTACAAATGAACCTCATGCAAAATGATAATTGGAGAAATGAAGTTGTCTATAGCTAGTCTTCGGACCCAAAAGTAAATGCACACAGATGAGTGTCAGGGAGCCCAGTCTCTGCAGCTGTTTTGGCTACTCCCCCTGCAGCAGGCAGGGAGGTTTCAGAGCTTCCTGACAATGAAACGACTTCTGTGAGGACGCCACATATAAAGGAGGACGGAGGATGTGGGTAACGGGACTCCTTACTGTGTACTTTAGTGGACTCTATGTAATTAAAGACATCTGACTGGTTGTTGCTAGACAGATGTAACACTGATGGTTAGGTTATGTTAGGTTCTATCTCTAATCTTTCCTGAGATTCTACCTAATCTTTCTCTGCTGCCACCAGAGATGTAAACTATTACCCCTTCACTGATAGGGTTATAGTTAAAACCTAATTTAAACAACCACACACTGAATTATATCCTGGGTGAGCAAGTCTAAAAATCTCAATATGGTGGAGAGCCTTCAGCTTTTATATATAGCAGCTCCCCACTTTACAAAATCAAATAAGGAATAAAACACAACAGACCAATGAAATTACTAATTTTCACACAGCTCGCATGACCAAATAAGGAAAATACGATCAGACAATGAAATTACTACTTGCACACAAAATTTACATGACCAAACAGGAAACACAACAGACCAATGAAATAGCTATGATCAAGTCCAGTCAGATGTTAGTCTTGACAAATAAAATATATAGCTAACTATTACTCTAAGCAAAACAAAAACTTACTTTTCTGCAGCAAGTTTCTTTTTTTAAGCCACCTGGGTAGACACTCGAGTCAAATACTTATATACCAGATCAAAATCAGCTTCCAATACTTCTGCCCAGAGCAAAGGACTCCTCCAGGTCTCCTCCTGATAAGCATGGGAGCCTCTCTTTGGGGGAGGGTGGGGGGGTGAAAGATTTTTTGTTTTCTCTCCCTTATTTTCTACTTGCACTTTAGTTCATTTCTGTACTGCACTTACATAACGTGCCAGTGTAGTATATAGTTCTTACTTGAATTGCTTGAGTGACTAATCCAAAGCCGCTGCTAAGGTTTGTAAAAATGAAATAACAAAGCTGTAAAGCCAGTTCCTCTTACTGAAGGAGCTTTCTGGTATTCTCATTCATTGATGATAAAATATAAATATATTTAGTATATATAGATCTGAGGATAGCTGGGGAATTAATAACTTCCTTTTCAGACACTTGGAAAGAGCAAGACTAAAGTACCAACTTTTTGTGGGGTCAGCCCATAATACAGTATGGTTGGGTGTGGGTGTAACCAGCTGCCTCCTTCAAATAGTAAGTCCACAACCTTGTGATAGAACTGCTGCGTACCAAAAAAAAATAGCCAACCTGCTAGAGATGAGTATTATTGTGGGTGTGGTATGTAGAAATTTCGTGGTTTGTGAAAACTGCAACAAGTGCATCACACTTCCTTCCAACTTAATAAACTTCAGGTTTTGTATATACAAAGGGAAAATTGCCATGAAAGCCAAGATTGCAACAATAATGCTTGGTGCCTGGCTGTTGATAACTTATTGAACATAAGAATCCAGCACCAAGAAAATGTCGTACCAATAGCCACTTATATAAATGGTCAAAGGATACATCATACAGCCTCTCTCAAAGAATTTGGTATGAGTTGTACAGGAGAACTCCACGAAGCAATCAGAAGAGAAAAACAAGGACTCCAGCATCTATACCCTGTCAACATGGTATTTCAAGCATTATCTTGATCAAAAATATCTATATATTATGTTGAACAATAACTATATATAAGAATACAAAAACAATAATTATAATTATAGTGGTGTTTATTAGTGAGATCACGAATAATATTACAATCTTCATTGATACCAATTGTCATTATATAGTGTATCATGTTACCATATGTCTCGGACATCTTCAAGAACTCTAGTTAGCCATAGAGTCATAATTATAGTGATTTTCTTGGAGAGAATGGAAGAGAATTTTCACCACTAAAGTAATTGGCTTCACACATTTTCCTGATCTTTTCCATCTTGCATTACCCCTGGCCATGTGAAATGAAAATGTAATAACAAACCACAATTATTTTGCTAACCTTCACCATGTCAACAATAGAATATTGAGTCAGTAATGAACTCATACTACTTCCTGTCCAAGATGAATTACAGCAGTTACCATTGACATGATGAATTTGGATAAGCTTTGAATTATTTTTTTAGATCATAATTTTTTTCCCTTAGATTAATTTCACATTAACTATATATATACTTATATCTTATCTCTTTTATTTGAAAATGCCTGGGCATAAGGTCCAGTACCATG
The DNA here is from genome assembly GCA_028752905.1 of Cladorhizidae sp. MBARI D1340-BT2. Taxonomy (NCBI): domain Eukaryota; kingdom Metazoa; phylum Porifera; class Demospongiae; order Poecilosclerida; family Cladorhizidae; species Cladorhizidae sp. MBARI D1340-BT2. Next base: position 8,661,565 of record JAQNBH010000018.1, on the reverse strand, counting down.
AAATCATGCTCCTCCACAAGCAACACAAGTGTTCATCATCTTGAATCAGGAACTAGAACAATAATATTTTGAATGATAAATAGGTATATGACATTCCATCTCTATACATTGGAGAACAGAGGAGGTCGGAGACTAGAGTAAAAGAACACTTGGATGCATGCAGACAGGAAAACTGAAGAGATCTGCCATTGCATGTAACCACTACGACCCAATCTTGGTGTGAGAAGACTTCAAATGGAGGGATTTTCTAGTGAATGAAGCTCTGCACATCCACACCAAACCCAAGGATCAGGCTTTCAGTAGAGATGTAGGGCCTGGCTACCTGTAGTTGCTGGATCTCGACTATCAAGACTATGCACAACCACACTCATATTTATCATTGCCATGGCAGAAGTAAATAATGTATCATCCATCAACCAGATGAAGACCAAATCATGATTGACATTGGACAAATAATACTTTGGTTAGAAAGAGCAAGGAACTGTTAATATAAGATATTTATATGTTTTTTGTTGTTGTTGTTTTTATAAAATAAACGATCCTGCAAACTTTGGTATATAACTGCATCATATGAAATTCCAAAAAGTAGTTAACTTTTGCTTAGAATAGTAAAGTAATAAAATCTAAGTAACTATATAGAGTTATCCAGTCACTTTGGTGATACTGACCAGCTTTACATAGCTTGCAGTTCTACCCGAGTCCACTAGAAGAACAACATCATCTGCATACATAAGTGCCCCACACTAAGAGCCTTCCACCTTGACTCCTAGCTCAGCTCTCTCCAACTCCTTTGCCATTCCCATCTAAATATTGAAAAGAAGTAGCGACAAAGGATATCCCTGCCTAAGTCCATTCTCCACAGCGAACCACCTTGACCTCCTTCCGTTCAATATCACCGTCGTCTCCACCCCACTATACAATCCTACACATGTCCTCACATACTGCCTCAACTTCTGCCACAGTCCCTACACACATTGTCATATGCCTTACTTATGTCTAGGAAAGACAGATATGAATTTTTCTTCTCACTCTTCCTCACTTAACAAACTCCTCTTAACACCAACCACTTGGCCGAACATCTCCAACTCATAAATCCTCCTTGTGCTTCCGTCAAAATCTTATCCTCAGCAAACCCTCCCAATCTTTCAATACTCTCAGAAACACCTTCACCACACTACAACATAATGTAATTCCCCTGTAATTCCCTACTTTGTCCTCGTTGCCATCCTTGTGGAGAGGTACTAGCAAACTCTTCTTCCAGTCCACTGGGCAGCATTCTATCCTCATCACCACATTCATCACCTGCACCATCACCTCCACCAACCTTCTACCTCAATAGGGCAAGTGGCTGGGATCAGGGCCTGGGCAAGTGGCTAGGGTCAGGGCTAGGACCAGTGGTTAGGATCAAGGCTAGGGCAAGTTGCTAGGGTCAGAGCTAGGGCAAGTGGCTAAGGTCAGGGCTAGGACCAGTGGCTAGGGTCATTGCTAAAATCAGGGCTAGGGCAAGAGGCTAGGATCAGGCTAGGGCTAATCAGCATCTCATTCAACATTCCATCAGGGCCTGGTGCCTTTCCTCTCTTCAAACAATTCATTATCTCTACTACTTCTTCCCAAATTACTTCCTCACACATACCCAGCTCATGCCCACTCACATCTCCTATTTCTAATTCTGGTACTGTGGCATCCTCATTTTTCCTCCCAAGCTCTTCCCAGTGTTTTGCTATCACCTCCAACACCTTGTCTTCCTCCTCCACCATCCTTCCCTCATCATCTTTCACTCCTTTTATCCTTCTCTCCTTCCTCTTTGCTCTTAAATCATTCCAAAACAGCTTACAACTAGTCCCAACCTTCTCTCTAATCTCTTTATAGTTATCTTCCTCAATTCTTTCCTATTCACTCTCTTTATTGCTTCTCTATAGTCATCCCATAGTTGTCTTAATGTAGCCTCTCTCTCCCCTCTCTTCCTGGCTTCCCTCAGCCTCTTACATTTCTCCTTTCTAACACCAATTAACCTCTCCACATCCTCTGACCACCATCCTCTGACCTCTTCTTCCTTCCAATTCCTTTCTCCGCTGCAGCCAAAACTTTCTCCTTCCACCTACCCCACACCTCTTCAACTATGTTTCCTCCCAACTCTTGCTCAAGCTCTCTCACCTCCTCTTCCCACCCCATGAACATTTCCTCTGCTGCCTCCTGATACTCCTCCCAGTCTAGCCTATTGTCAACTCCATTTATATCGCTCTCTTCTCACTTGTACCTCTCTCCTACCCCACATAATTGCCCAAATAATGTTATGATCAAACCCCACATCCAGCTTGCCTGAGTCCTCAGCTACCACCCTAGCTACATCCACGTCCTCACTAAACAACATATAATCTATGACCGACTTTCTCTCCCCACATTCGCATGTCCACCTGCCCTCTCAGCACTGCAACTCGTTCCCCACAACCAGATCTCCAGCCCTAACCAACTCCAACATCCTCCTTCCATTACTGTTTGGATTGTCCTCCACTCCTATCCAATCTAATTCTTTGCATTGTTGAAGTCCCCCATCATAACAACATCAAAACCTTTCTGTTCCTACTTCACCACATCCTCCTGCAATACCTCAAACAATCCATCTCTCTCACTCTCACTCCTTCTGGTTTCGCATACACTACCCCTACCATAGTTTTCCTTCTCCCCAATCTGCTCAACTCCACCCAGCAAACCTTCTCTTGACTTCCTCACACTAGAATCCAAACTCTCATGCACCAGAACTCCCACACCTCCACTCACCTGCCTGCCACCGTCTCTGTTCCTGCCGTACCACTCATATCCTGCCACGCTCACCTCATCCTCCTTCTACAAAATTGTCTCCGCTAACCCCAGCACATCAAACTTCTTCATTCCCAACGCTACCATCAAATCCACCTCCCTTGACAACCATCCTCTACAATTAACAAATGCCACACTGAGCCACCCAGTTTCCTTATCTTTGGTCCCTCTCCCCCCCTCCTTAACAAACTTTTTGCACTCACAACTGAGATTTGTAATCTTGTGGTTACAAGTTGAGCTCAATAAGCTTACTGTATGATGAGATAAATCTCTCTTTTCGTACTAAAGATGTTGAACAGCTCTAACTATGTCAAAGTTAACTGCAGCCAAACTGTGGCCCCTCAAAATCTTGAAGGCGTGGATTCATAACAAGGGGCTCCATATTGATGTTGATCTGTGGCTATAGGGAGGGGGGGGGGGCTAGCTCCACGTGTTTTCATTTAGTGGTCATGTGCATTGGTTGATCCCGGATTTTTTTCGAACCACCACACTTGACTACTTACCTGTAGAGTAAGGCTTCCTCTAGCCACAGATAGCAATATCAACTGTCCAGCAGCACTTTCCTATGAGGAGCCACACTTGTTATAAAAGATTTTGAGGTACCACAGTTCGGATATAGTTAACTTTGACATACTCTCAATGAACTCTCAGTTGACATAATAACATTACATTCCTGATGAAGGCTAGAGCAGCTATATATTTTCAAGTTGCTTATTGAGAAGGTTATTGTACCTTTGACATAGTTATATATATAGCTGTGTATCATTTTAGTGCCAAAAGAAAGCAAACAGAGAGATCTATCTTTTGAGCTATATATACATCAAGTTTGTATAGTGAAGCTAGCAGAATCTATGGAGCTCTAAAGTTGTAACCACAGTGTTTTAACGCTTTATTTTAAGAAACGGTTTAGTCCCCCCAGAAGAAATGGTTTAGTCCCCCCTGAAGCTAGAACAAGACCATTAGGAACAGCTTATGGGTAGATCAGGTGTAGAGTAGCAGCCTAATTAGTGGGTAGAAGTGAATGGTGTATTTTGATAGATGTATGTACTTGATTTATGTATAGAAATATGGGTAGAATAACAAGTTCCTATATATATATATAAGTTGCTATCCTGTGGAGTTAAAATAAAAATCTTAAACCTATTAAGAACTGAAACTTGCCAGGGTCAGTGAAGGATAAGCCAGCAGCAATAAGGCTAACCTGAGTAGATGTAAAACATCTTGAGAACGAACCCCAACAACATTACAGTATATAGTTCTGTTTTCTGCATAAGCAGCGCCATAATCGCTTGCCTGTAGCCAGCTTTCAGTTAAGTTTGGTCACCACGACCATTCCTGATTAAAATAAGCCCACCTTCTGAGTGTCTGTACGATGGTACGAAGATTTATTTTAATTTTATATATAATTATTATGTCAAGAAATTCTTACAGGGACAGAGGAAGGGAAGAGGAGGCTTGGGTAGAAGACTGTATGACAGACTTCTGACAAGCACCATTGCAGGAAAACAGACTGTTTATGCAGAGTTTCTTCTATCTGCAGCAGGAGCAAACTGACACAGCGACCCCTGTGATTGCACCGGCAGCAAAACTAACTAACAATCACTAGCTAGGTAGCTATATAGCTGGGAGGTAACTATGTAGCTGAGAGATAACTAATAACACAAGCGACTGACTAGCGCCTCAATACTATATATAATCACCGGGAGTGTAAGTTGCACACCATTACAAAGATTCTATAATTACTGGAGTATAAATCGCACACCATTACAAAGATACTATAATTACTGGAGTATAAATCGCACACCATTACAAAGATTCTATAATTACTGGAGTATAAATCGCACACCATTACAAAGATACTATAATTACTGGAGTATAAATCGCACACCATTACAAAGATACTATAATTACTGGAGTATAAATCGCACACCATTATATACAAAGATTCTATAATTACTGGAGTATAAATCGCACACCATTACAAAGATACTATAATTACTGGAGTATAAATCGCACACCATTACAAAGATTCCATAATTACTGGAGTACAAATCGCACACCATTACAAAGAGTCTATAATTACTGGAGTATAAATCGCACACCATTACAAATATTCTATAATTACTGGAGTATAAATCGCACACCATTACAAAGATACTATAATTACTGGAGTATATATCGCACACCATTATAAAGATTCTATAATTCCTGGAGTATAAATCGCACACCATTACAAAGATTCTATAATTACTGTAGTATAAATCGCACACCATTACAAAGATTCTATAATTACTGGAGTATAAATCGCACACAATTACAAAGATTATATAATTACTGGAGTATAAATCGCACACCATTACAAAGATTCTATAATTACTGGAGTATAAATCGCACACCATTACAAAGATTCTATAATTACTGGAGTATAAATCGCACACCATTACAAAGATTCTATAATTACTGGAGTATAAATCGCACACCAATACAAAGAGTCTATAATTACTGAAGTATAAATCACACACCATTACAAAGATTCTATAATTACTGGAGTATAAATCGCACACCATTACAAAGATTTTATAATTACTGGAGTATAAATCGCACACCATTACAAAGATACTATAATTACTGTAGTATAAATCGCACACCATTACAAAGAGTCTATAATTACTGGAGTATAAATCGCACACCATTACAAAGAGTCTATAATTACTGGGGTGTAAATCGCACACCATCTATAATTACTGGAGTATAAGTCACACCATTATAGAGTGCACATCTACCAAGCATGCAGGAGCTATAAATCAATGAGTTCTAGCTTTTCTAGTAGAAATTGTCAATTTGATCTTTTTTCTGGTCTTTGTCTCGCACTGCCCCCCTATAATTTCACAAACACTGACCCCCCCTCCCCCTACACCTAAAAGAAACCATGAAGGCACACATCAGATCAGTTTAGAGAACTATATCGCAGGCTGTGTGCCAGATGGAACCAACCAACATGAACAAACTACACTGAGGAGATGGAACCAACCAACATGAACACACTACACTGAGGAGATGGAACCAACCAACAAGAACACACTACACTGAGGAGATGGAACCAACCAACATTAACACACTACACTGAGGAGATGGAACCAACGAACATGAACACAGCTACACTGAGGAGATGGAACCAACCAACATGAACACACTACACTGAGTAGATGGAACCAACCAACATGAACACACTACACTGAGGAGATGAAACCAACCAATATGAACACACTACACTGAGGAGATGGAACCAACCAACATGAACACACTACACTGAGGAGATGGAACCAACCAACATGAACACACTACACTGAGGAGATGGAACCAACCAACATGAGCACACTACACTGAGGAGATGGAACCAACCAACATGAGTACACTACACTGAGGAGATGGAACTAACCAACATGAACACACTACACTGAGGAGATGGAACCAACCAACATGAACACACTACACTGAGGAGATGGAACCAACCAACATGAGCACACTACACTGAGGAGATGGAACCAACCAACAACATGAGCACACTACACTGAGGAGATGGAACCAACCAACATGAACACACTACACTGAGGAGATGGAACCAACCAACATGAACATAGCTACAATGAGGAGATGGAACCAACCAACATGAGCACACTACACTGAGGAGATGGAACCAGCCAACATGAACACACTACACTGAGGAGATGGAACCAACCAACATGAACACACTACACTAAGGAGATGGAACCAACCAACATGAACACACTACACTGAGGAGATGGAACCAACCAACATGAACACACTACACTGAGGAGATGGAACCAACCATCATGAGCACACTACACTGAGGAGATGGAACCAACCAACATGAACACACTACACTGAGCAGATGGAACCAACCAACATGAACACACTACACTGAGGAGATGGAATCAACCAACATGAACACACTACACTGAGGAGATGGAACCAACCAACATGAACACACTACACTGAGGAGATGGAACCAACCAACATGAACACACTACACTGAGGAGATGGAACCAACCAACAACATGAGCACACTACACTGAGGAGATGGAACCAACCAACATGAACACACTACACTGAGGAGATGGAACCAACCAACATGAACACACTTCAATGAGGAGATGGAACCAACCAACATGAACACACTACACTGAGGAGATGGAACCAACCAACATGAATACAGCTACACTGAGGAGATGGAACCAACCAACATGAACACACTACACTGAAGAGATGGAACCAACCAACATGAACACACTACACTGAGGAGATGGAACCAACCAACATGAACACACTACACTGAGGAGATGGAACCAACCAACATGAACACACTACACTGAGGAGATGGAACCAACCAACATGAGCACACTACACTGAGGAGATGGAACCAACCATCATGAGCACACTACACTGAGGAGATGGAACCAACCAACATGAACACACTACACTGAGGAGATGGAACCAACCAACATGAACACACTACACTGAGGAGATGGAACCAATCAACATGAACACACTACACTGAGGAGATGGAATCAACCAACATGAACACACTACACTGAGGAGATGGAACCAACCAACATGAACACACTACACTGAGGAGATGGAACCAACCAACATGAACACACTACACTGAGGAGATGGAACCAACCAACAACATGAGCACACTACACTGAGGAGATGGAACCAACCAACATGAACACACAACACTGAGGAGATGGAACCAACCAACATGAGCACACTACACTGAGGAGATGGAACCAACCAACATGAACACACTACACTGAGGAGATGGAACCAACCAACATGAACACACTACACTGAGGAGATGGAACCAACCATCATGAGCACACTACACTGAGGAGATGGAACCAACCAACATGAACACACTACACTGAGGAGATGGAACCAACCAACATGAACACACTACACTGAGGAGATGGAACCAACCAACATGAACACACTACACTGAGGAGATGGAATCAACCAACATGAACACACTACACTGAGGAGATGGAACCAACCAACATGAACACACTACACTGAGGAGATGGAACCAACCAACATGAACACACTACACTGAGGAGATGGAACCAACCATCAACATGAGCACACTACACTGAGGAGATGGAACCAACCAACATGAACACACTACACTGAGGAGATGGAACCAACCAACATGAACACACTTCACTGAGGAGATGGAACCAACCAACATGAACACACTACAGTGAGGAGATGGAACCAACCAACATGAATACAGCTACACTGAGGAGATGGAACCAACCAACATGAACACACTACACTGAAGAGATGGAACCAACCAACATGAACATACTACACTGAGGAGATGGAACCAACCAACATGAACACACAACACTGAGGAGATGGAACCAACCAACATGAACACACTACACTGAGGAGATGGAACCAACCAACATGAGCACACTACACTGAGGAGATTGAACCAACCAACATGAACACACTACACTGAGGAGATGGAACCAACCAACATGAACACACTACACTGAGGAGATGGAACCAACCAACATGAACACACTACACTGATGAGATGGAACCAACCAACATGAGAACACTACACTGGGGAGATGGAACCAACCAACATGAACACAGCTACACTGAGGAGATGGAACCAACAAGCATGAGCACACTACACTGAGGAGATGGAACCAACCAACATGAACACACTACACTGAGGAGATGGAACCAACCAACATGAACACAGCTACAATGAGGAGATGGAACCAACCAACATGAGCACACTACACTGAGGAGATGTAACCAACCAACATGAACACACTACACTGAGGAGATGGAACTAACCAACATGAACACACTACACTGAGGAGATGGAACCAACCAACATGAACACACTACACTGAGGAGATGGAACCAACCAACATGCACACACTACACTGAGGAGATGGAACCAACCAACATGAACACACTACACTGAGGAGATGGAACCAACCAACATGAACACAGCTACACTGAGGAGATGGAACCAACAAACATGAGCACACTACACTGAGGAGATGGAACCAACCAACATGAACACACTACACTGAGGAGATGGAACCAACCAACATGAACACACTACACTGAGGAGATGGAACCAACCAACATGAACACACTACACTGAGGAGATGGAACCAACCAACATGAACACACTACACTGAGGAAATGGAACCAACCAACATGAACACAGCTACACTGAGGAGATGGAACCAACCAACATGAACACAGCTACACTGAGGAGATGGAACCAACCAACATGAACACACTACACTGAGGAGATGGAACCAACCAACATGAACACACTACACTGAGGAGATGGAACCAACCACCATGAACACACTACGCTGAGGAGATGGAACCAACCAACATGAACACAGCTACACTGAGGAGATGGAACCAACCAACATGAACACACTACACTGAGGAGATGGAACCAACCAACATGAACACACTACACTGAGGAGATGGAACCAACCAACATGAACACACTACACTGAGGAGATGGAACCAACCAACATGAGAACACTACACTGGGGAGATGGAACCAACCAACATGAACACAGCTACACTGAGGAGATGGAACCAACAAACATGAGCACACTACACTGAGGAGATGGAACCAACCAACATGAACACACTACACTGAGGAGATGGAACCAACCAACATGAACACAGCTACAATGAGGAGATGGAACCAACCAACATGACACACTACACTGAGGAGATGGAACCAGCCAACATGAACACACTACACTGAGGAGATGGAACCAACCAACATGAACACACTACACTGAGGAGATGGAACCAACCAACATGAACACACTACACTGAGGAGATGGAACCAACCAACATGAACACATTACACTGAGGAGATGGAACCAACCAACATGAACACACTACACTGAGGAGTTGGAACCAACCAACATGAGCACACTACACTGAGGAGATGGAACCAACCAACATGAACACACTACACTGAGCAGATGGAACCAACCAACATGAACACACTACACTGAGGAGATGGAACCAACCAACATGAGCACACTACACTGAGGAGATGGAACCAACCAACATGAACACACTACACTGAGGAGATGGAACCAACCAACATGAACACACTACACTGAGGAGATGGAACCAACCAACATGAACACACTACACTGAGGAGATGGAACCAACCAACATGAACACACTACACTGAGGAGATGGAACCAACCAACATGAATACAGCTACACTGAGGAGATGGAACCAACCAACATGAACACACTACACTGAGGAGATGGAACCAACCAACATGAACACACTACACTGAGGAGATGGAACCAACCAACATGAACACACTACACTGAGGAAATGGAACCAACCAACATGAACACAGCTACACTGAGGAGATGGAACCAACCAGAATGAACACAGCTACACTGATGAGATGGAACCAACCAACATGAACACACTACACTGAGGAGATGGAACCAACCAACATGAACACACTACACTGAGGAGATGGAACCAACCAACATGAACACACTACACTGAGGAGATGGAACCAACCAACATGAACACACTACACTGAGGAGATGGAACCAACCATCATGAGCACACTACACTGAGGAGATGGAACCAACCAACATGAACACACTACACTGAGGAGATGGAACCAACCAACATTAACACACTACACTGAGTAGATGGAACCAACCAACATGAGCACACTACACTGAGGAGATGGAACCAACCAACATGAACACACTACACTGAGGAGATGGAACCAACCAACATGAACACACTACACTTAGGAGATGGAACCAACCAACATGAACACACTACACTGAGGAGATGGAACCAACCAACATGAGCACACTACACTGAGGAGATGGAACCAACCATCATGAACACACTACACTGAGGAGATGGAACCAACCAACATGAACACACTACACTGAGGAGATGGAACCAACTAACATGAGCACACTACACTGAGGAGATGGAACCAACCAACATGAGCACACTACACTGTGGAGATGGAACCAACCAACATGAGCACACTACACTGAGGAGATGGAACAAACCAACATGAACACACTACACTGAGGAGATGGAACCAACCAACATGAACACACTACACTGAGGGGATGGAACCAACCAACATGAACACACTACACTGAGGAGATGGAACCAACCAACATGAACACAGCTACACTGAGGAGATGGAACCAACCAACATGAACACACTACACTGAGGAGATGGAACCAACCAACATGAACACACTACACTGAGGAGATGGAACCAACCAACATGAGCACACTACACTGAGGAGATGGAACCAACCAACATGAGCACACTACACTGAGGAGATGGAACCAACCAACATGAACACACTACACTGAGGAGATGGAACCAACCAACATGAACACACTACACTGAGGAGATGGAACCAACCAACATGAGCACACTACACTGAGGAGATGGAACCAACCAACAACATGAGCACACTACACTGAGGAGATGGAACCAACCAACATGAACACACTACACTGAGGAGATGGAACCAACCAACATGAACAAACTTCACTGAGGAGATGGAACCAACCAACATGAACACACTACACTGAGGAGATGGAACCAACCAACATGAATACAGCTACACTGAGGAGATGGAACCAACCAACATGAACACACTACACTGAAGAGATGGAACCAACCAACATGAACACACTACACTGAGGAGATGGAACCAACCAACATGAACACACTACACTGAGGAGATGGAACCAACCAACATGAACACACTACACTGAGGCGATGGAACCAACCAACATGAACACACTACACTGAGGAGATGGAACCAACCAACATGAACACACTACACTGAGGAGATGGAACCAACCAACATGAACACACTACACTGAGGAGATGGAACCAACCAGCATGAACACAGCTACACTGAGGAGATGGAACCAACCAACATGAACACACTACTCTGAGGAGATGGAACCAACCAACATGAACACACTACACTGAGGAGATGGAACCAACCAACATGAACACACTACACTGAGGAGATGGAACCAACCAACATGAACACACTACACTGAGGAGATGGAACCAACTAACATGAACACACTACACTGAGGAGATGGAACCAACCAACATGAACACACTACACTGAGGAGATGGAACCAACCAACATGAATACACTACACTGAGGAGATGGAACCAACCAACATGAACACACTACACTGAGACAAGGAACCAACCAACATGAACACACTACACTGAGGAGATGGAACCAACCAACATGAACACACTACACTGAGGAGATGGAACCAACCATCATGAGCACACTACACTGAGGAGATGGAACCAACCAACATGAACACACTACACTGAGGAGATGGAACCAACCAACATGAACACACTACACTGAGGAGATGGAACCAACCAACATGAGCACACTACACTGAGGAGATGGAACCAACCAACATGAACACACTACACTGAGGAGATGGAACCAACCAACATGAACACACTACACTGAGGAGATGGAACCAACCAACATGAACACACTACACTGAGGAGATGGAACCAACCAACATGAACACACTACACTGAGGAGATGGAACCAACCAACATGAACACACTACACTGAGGAGATGGAACCAACCAACAACATGAGCACACTACACTGAGGAGATGGAACCAACCAACATGAACACACTACACTGAGGAGATGGAACCAACCAACATGAGCACATGAACACACTACACTTAGGAGATGGAACCAACCAACATGAGCACACTACACTGAGGAGTTGGAACCAACCAACATGAACACACTACACTGAAGAGATGGAACCAACCAACATGAACACATTACACTGAGGAGATGGAACCAACCAACATGAACACACTACACTGAGGAGATGGAACCAATCAACATGAATACAGCTCCAACCAACATGAACACACTACACTGAGGAGATGGAACCAACCAACATGAACACACTACACTGAGGAGATGGAACCAACCAACATGAACACACTACACTGAGGAGATGGAACCAACCAACATGAACACACTACACTGAGGAGATGGAACCAACCAACATGAACACACTACACTGAGGAGATGGAACCAATCAACATGAACACACTACACTGAGGAGATGGAACCAACCAACATGAACACAGCTACACTGAGGAGATGGAACCAACCAGCATGAACACAGCTACACTGAGGAGATGGAACCAACCAACATGAACACACTACTCTGAGGAGATGGAACCAACCAACATGAACACACTACACTGAGGAGATGGAACCAACCAACATGAACACACTACACTGAGGAGATGGAACCAACCAACATGAACACACTACACTGAGGAGATGGAACCAACTAACATGAACACACTACACTGAGGAGATGGAACCAACCAACATGAACACACTACACTGAGGAGATGGAACCAACCAACATGAACACACTACACTGAGGAGATGGAACCAACCAACATGAACACACTACACTGAGAGATGGAACCAACCAACATGAACACACTACACTGAGGAGATGGAACCAACCAACATGAACACACTACACTGAGGAGATGGAACCAACCATTATGAGCACACTACACTGAGGAGATGGAACCAACCAACATGAACACACTACACTGAGGAGATGGAACCAACCAACATGAACACACTACACTGAGGAGATGGAACCAACCAACATGAGCACACTACACTGAGGAGATGGAACCAACCAACATGAACACACTACACTGAGGAGATGGAACCAACCAACATGAACACACTACACTGAGGAGATGGAACCAACCAACATGAACACACTACACTGAGGAGATGGAACCAACCAACATGAACACACTACACTGAGGAGATGGAACCAACCAACATGAACACACTACACTGAGGAGATGGAACCAACCAACAACATGAGCACACTACACTGAGGAGATGGAACCAACCAACATGAACACACTACACTGAGGAGATGGAACCAACCAACATGAGCACATGAACACACTACACTTAGGAGATGGAAACAACCAACATGAGCACACTACACTGAGGAGTTGGAACCAACCAACATGAACACACTACACTGAGGAGATGGAACCAACCAACATGAACACACTACACTGAGGAGATGGAACCAACCATCATGAGCACACTACACTGAGGAGATGGAACCAACCAACATGAACACACTACACTGAGGAGATGGAACCAACCAACATGAACACACTACACTGAGGAGATGGAACCAACCAACATGAACACACTACACTGAGGAGATGGAATCAACCAACATGAACACACTACACTGAGGAGATGGAACCAACCAACATGAACACACTACACTGAGGAGATGGAACCAACCAACATGAACACACTACACTGAGGAGATGGAACCAACCAACAACATGAGCACACTACACTGAGGAGATGGAACCAACCAACATGAACACACTACACTGAGGAGATGGAACCAACCAACATGAACACACTTCACTGAGGAGATGGAACCAACCAACATGAACACACTACACTGAGGAGATGGAACCAACCAACATGAACACACTACACTGAGGAGATGGAACCAACCAACATGAACACACTACACTGAGGAGATGGAACCAACCAACATGAACACACTACACTGAGGAGATGGAACCAACCAACATGAACACACTACACTGAGGAGATGGAACCAACCAACATGAACACAGCTACACTGAGGAGATGGAACCAACCAGCATGAACACAGCTACACTGAGGAGATGGAACCAACCAACATGAACACACTACTCTGAGGAGATGGAACCAACCAACATGAACACACTACACTGAGGAGATGGAACCAACCAACATGAACACACTACACTGAGGAGATGGAACCAATCAACATGAACACACTACACTGAGGAGATGGAACCAACTAACATGAACACACTACACTGAGCAGATGGAACCAACCAACATGAACACACTACACTGAGGAGATGGAACCAACCAACATGAATACACTACACTGAGGAGATGGAACCAACCAACATGAACACACTACACTGAGAGAAGGAACCAACCAACATGAACACACTACACTGAGGAGATGGAACCAACCAACATGAACACACTACACTGAGGAGATGGAACCAACCATCATGAGCACACTACACTGAGGAGATGGAACCAACCAACATGAACACACTACACTGAGGAGATGGAACCAACCAACATGAACACACTACACTGAGGAGATGGAACCAACCAACATGAGCACACTACACTGAGGAGATGGAACCAACCAACATGAACACACTACACTGAGGAGATGGAACCAACCAATATGAACACACTACACTGAGGAGATGGAACCAACCAACATGAGCACACTACACTGAGGAGATGGAACCAACCAACATGAACACACTACACTGAGGAGATGGAACCAACCAACATGAACACACTACACTGAGGAGATGGAACCAACCAACAACATGAGCACACTACACTGAGGAGATGGAACCAACCAACATGAACACACTACACTGAGGAGATGGAACCAACCAACATGAACACACTACACTGAGGAGATGGAACCAACCAACATGAACACACTACACTGAGGAGATGGAATCAACCAACATGAACACACTACACTGAGGAGATGGAACCAACCAACATGAACACACTACACTGAGGAGATGGAACCAACCAACATGAACACACTACACTGAGGAGATGGAACCAACCAACAACATGAGCACACTACACTGAGGAGATGGAACCAACCAACATGAACACACTACACTGAGGAGATGGAACCAACCAACATGAACACACTTCACTGAGGAGATGGAACCAACCAACATGAACACACTACACTGAGGAGATGGAACCAACCAACATGAACACACTACACTGAGGAGATGGAACCAACCAACATGAACACACTACACTGAGGAGATGGAACCAACCAACATGAACACACTACACTGAGGAGATGGAACCAACCAACATGAACACACTACACTGAGGAGATGGAACCAACCAACATGAACACAGCTACACTGAGGAGATGGAACCAACCAGCATGAACACAGCTACACTGAGGAGATGGAACCAACCAACATGAACACACTACTCTGAGGAGATGGAACCAACCAACATGAACACACTACACTGAGGAGATGGAACCAACCAACATGAACACACTACACTGAGGAGATGGAACCAATCAACATGAACACACTACACTGAGGAGATGGAACCAACTAACATGAACACACTACACTGAGCAGATGGAACCAACCAACATGAACACACTACACTGAGGAGATGGAACCAACCAACATGAATACACTACACTGAGGAGATGGAACCAACCAACATGAACACACTACACTGAGAGAAGGAACCAACCAACATGAACACACTACACTGAGGAGATGGAACCAACCAACATGAACACACTACACTGAGGAGATGGAACCAACCATCATGAGCACACTACACTGAGGAGATGGAACCAACCAACATGAACACACTACACTGAGGAGATGGAACCAACCAACATGAACACACTACACTGAGGAGATGGAACCAACCAACATGAGCACACTACACTGAGGAGATGGAACCAACCAACATGAACACACTACACTGAGGAGATGGAACCAACCAATATGAACACACTACACTGAGGAGATGGAACCAACCAACATGAGCACACTACACTGAGGAGCTGGAACCAACCAACATGAACACACTACACTGAGGAGATGGAACCAACCAACATGAACACACTACACTGAGGAGATGGAACCAACCAACAACATGAGCACACTACACTGAGGAGATGGAACCAACCAACATGAACACACTACACTGAGGAGATGGAACCAACCAACATGAGCACATGAACACACTACACTTAGGAGATGGAACCAACCAACATGAGCACACTACACTGAGGAGTTGGAACCAACCAACATGAACACACTACACTGAAGAGATGGAACCAACCAACATGAACACATTACACTGAGGAGATGGAACCAACCAACATGAACACACTACACTGAGGAGATGGAACCAATCAACATGAATACAGCTCCAACCAACATGAACACACTACACTGAGGAGATGGAACCAACCAACATGAACACACTACACTGAGGAGATGGAACCAACCAACATGAACACACTACACTGAGGAGATGGAACCAACCAACATGAACACACTACACTGAGGAGATGGAACCAACCAACATGAACACACTACACTGAGGAGATGGAACCAACCAACATGAACACACTACACTGAGGAGATGGAACCAACCAACATGAACACAGCTACACTGAGGAGATGGAACCAACCAGCATGAACACAGCTACACTGATGAGATGGAACCAACCAACATGAACACACTACTCTGAGGAGATGGAACCAACCAACATGAACACACTACACTGAGGAGATGGAACCAACCAACATGAACACACTACACTGAGGAGATGGAACCAACCAACATGAACACACTACACTGAGGAGATGGAACCAACTAACATGAACACACTACACTGAGGAGATGGAACCAACCAACATGAACACACTACACTGAGGAGATGGAACCAACCAACATGAACACACTACACTGAGGAGATGGAACCAACCAACATGAACACACTACACTGAGAGATGGAACCAACCAACATGAACACACTACACTGAGGAGATGGAACCAACCAACATGAACACACTACACTGAGGAGATGGAACCAACCATTATGAGCACACTACACTGAGGAGATGGAACCAACCAACATGAACACACTACACTGAGGAGATGGAACCAACCAACATGAACACACTACACTGAGGAGATGGAACCAACCAACATGAGCACACTACACTGAGGAGATGGAACCAACCAACATGAACACACTACACTGAGGAGATGGAACCAACCAACATGAACACACTACACTGAGGAGATGGAACCAACCAACATGAACACACTACACTGAGGAGATGGAACCAACCAACATGAACACACTACACTGAGGAGATGGAACCAACCAACATGAACACACTACACTGAGGAGATGGAACCAACCAACAACATGAGCACACTACACTGAGGAGATGGAACCAACCAACATGAACACACTACACTGAGGAGATGGAACCAACCAACATGAGCACATGAACACACTACACTTAGGAGATGGAAACAACCAACATGAGCACACTACACTGAGGAGTTGGAACCAACCAACATGAACACACTACACTGAGGAGATGGAACCAACCAACATGAACACACTACACTGAGGAGATGGAACCAACCATCATGAGCACACTACACTGAGGAGATGGAACCAACCAACATGAACACACTACACTGAGGAGATGGAACCAACCAACATGAACACACTACACTGAGGAGATGGAACCAACCAACATGAACACACTACACTGAGGAGATGGAATCAACCAACATGAACACACTACACTGAGGAGATGGAACCAACCAACATGAACACACTACACTGAGGAGATGGAACCAACCAACATGAACACACTACACTGAGGAGATGGAACCAACCAACAACATGAGCACACTACACTGAGGAGATGGAACCAACCAACATGAACACACTACACTGAGGAGATGGAACCAACCAACATGAACACACTTCACTGAGGAGATGGAACCAACCAACATGAACACACTACACTGAGGAGATGGAACCAACCAACATGAATACAGCTACACTGAGGAGATGGAACCAACCAACATGAACACACTACACTGAAGAGATGGAACCAACCAACATGAACACACTACACTGAGGAGATGGAACCAACCAACATGAACACACTACACTGAGGAGATGGAACCAACCATCATTAGCACACTACACTGAGGAGATGGAACCAACCAACATGAACACACTACACTGAGGAGATGGAACCAACCAATATGAACACACTACACTGAGTAGATGGAACCAACCAACATGAGCACACTACACTGAGGAGATGGAACCAACCAACATGAACACACTACACTGAGGAGATGGAACCAACCAACATGAACACACTACACTGAGGAGATGGAACCAACCAACATGAACACACTACACTGAGGAGATAGAACCAACCAACATGAGAACACTACACTGGGGAGATGGAACCAACCAACATGAACACAGCTACACTGAGGAGATGGAACCAACAAACATGAGCACACTACACTGAGGAGATGGAACCAACCAACATGAACACACTACACTGAAGAGATGGAACCAACCAACATGAACACAGCTACAATGAGGAGATGGAACCAACCAACATGAGCACACTACACTGAGGAGATGGAACCAGCCAACATGAACACACTACACTGAGGAGATGGAACCAACCAACATGAACACACTACACTGAGGAGATGGAACCACCCAACATGAACACACTACACTGAGGAGATGGAACCAACCAACATGAACACACTACACTGAGGAGATGGAACCAACCAACATGCACACACTACACTGAGGAGATGGAACCAACCAACATGAACACACTACACTGAGGAGATGGAACCAACCAACATGAACACACTACACTGAGGAGATGGAACCAACCAACATGAGCACACTACACTGAGGAGATGGAACCAACCAACAACATGAGCACACTACACTGAGGAGATGGAACCAACCAACATGAACACACTACACTGATGAGATGGAACCAACCAACATGAACACACTTCACTGAGGAGATGGAACCAACCAACATGAACACACTACACTGAGGAGATGGAACCAACCAACATGAATACAGCTACACTGAGGAGATGGAACCAACCAACATGAACACACTACACTGAAGAGATGGAACCAACCAACATGAACACACTACACTGAGGAGATGGAACCAACCAACATGAACACACTACACTGAGGAGATGGAACCAACCAACATGAACACACTACACTGAGGAGATGGAACCAACCATCATGAGCACACTACACTGAGGAGATGGAACCAACCAACATGAACACACTACACTGAGGAGATGGAACCAACCAACATGAACACACTACACTGAGGAGATGGAACCAACCAACATGAACACACTACACTGAGGAGATGGAATCAACCAACATGAACACACTACACTGAGGAGATGGAACCAACCAACATGAACACACTACACTGAGGAGATGGAACCAACCAACATGAACACACTACACTGAGGAGATGGAACCAACCAACAACATGAGCACACTACACTGAGGAGATGGAACCAACCAACATGAACACACTTCACTGAGGAGATGGAACCAACCAACATGAACACACTACACTGAGGAGATGGAACCAACCAACATGAATACAGCTACACTGAGGAGATGGAACCAACCAACATGAACACACTACACTGAAGAGATGGAACCAACCAACATGAACACACTACACTGAGGAGATGGAACCAACCAACATGAACACACTACACTGAGGAGATGGAACCAACCATCATGAGCACACTACACTGAGGAGATGGAACCAACCAACATGAACACACTACACTGAGGAGATGGAACCAACCAATATGAACACACTACACTGAGTAGATGGAACCAACCAACATGAGCACACTACACTGAGGAGATGGAACCAACCAACATGAACACACTACACTGAGGAGATGGAACCAACCAACATGAACACACTACACTGAGGAGATGGAACCAACCAACATGAACACACTACACTGAGGAGATGGAACCAACCAACATGAGAACACTACACTGGGGAGATGGAACCAACCAACATGAACACAGCTACACTGAGGAGATGGAACCAACAAACATGAGCACACTACACTGAGGAGATGGAACCAACCAACATGAACACACTACACTGAAGAGATGGAACCAACCAACATGAACACAGCTACAATGAGGAGATGGAACCAACCAACATGAACACACTACACTGAGGAGATGGAACCAACCAACATGAACACACTACACTGAGGAGATGGAACCAACCAACATGAACACACTACACTGAGGAGATGGAACCAACCAACATGAACACACTACACTGAGGAGATGGAACCAACCAACATGAACACACTACACTGAGGAGATGGAACCAACCAACATGAACACAGCTACACTGAGGAGATGGAACCAACCAGCATGAACACAGCTACACTGATGAGATGGAACCAACCAACATGAACACACTACTCTGAGGAGATGGAACCAACCAACATGAACACACTACACTGAGGAGATGGAACCAACCAACATGAACACACTACACTGAGGAGATGGAACCAACCAACATGAACACACTACACTGAGGAGATGGAACCAACTAACATGAACACACTACACTGAGGAGATGGAACCAACCAACATGAACACACTACACTGAGGAGATGGAACCAACCAACATGAACACACTACACTGAGGAGATGGAACCAACCAACATGAACACACTACACTGAGAGATGGAACCAACCAACATGAACACACTACACTGAGGAGATGGAACCAACCAACATGAACACACTACACTGAGGAGATGGAACCAACCATTATGAGCACACTACACTGAGGAGATGGAACCAACCAACATGAACACACTACACTGAGGAGATGGAACCAACCAACATGAACACACTACACTGAGGAGATGGAACCAACCAACATGAGCACACTACACTGAGGAGATGGAACCAACCAACATGAACACACTACACTGAGGAGATGGAACCAACCAACATGAACACACTACACTGAGGAGATGGAACCAACCAACATGAACACACTACACTGAGGAGATGGAACCAACCAACATGAACACACTACACTGAGGAGATGGAACCAACCAACATGAACACACTACACTGAGGAGATGGAACCAACCAACAACATGAGCACACTACACTGAGGAGATGGAACCAACCAACATGAACACACTACACTGAGGAGATGGAACCAACCAACATGAGCACATGAACACACTACACTTAGGAGATGGAAACAACCAACATGAGCACACTACACTGAGGAGTTGGAACCAACCAACATGAACACACTACACTGAGGAGATGGAACCAACCAACATGAACACACTACACTGAGGAGATGGAACCAACCATCATGAGCACACTACACTGAGGAGATGGAACCAACCAACATGAACACACTACACTGAGGAGATGGAACCAACCAACATGAACACACTACACTGAGGAGATGGAACCAACCAACATGAACACACTACACTGAGGAGATGGAATCAACCAACATGAACACACTACACTGAGGAGATGGAACCAACCAACATGAACACACTACACTGAGGAGATGGAACCAACCAACATGAACACACTACACTGAGGAGATGGAACCAACCAACAACATGAGCACACTACACTGAGGAGATGGAACCAACCAACATGAACACACTACACTGAGGAGATGGAACCAACCAACATGAACACACTTCACTGAGGAGATGGAACCAACCAACATGAACACACTACACTGAGGAGATGGAACCAACCAACATGAATACAGCTACACTGAGGAGATGGAACCAACCAACATGAACACACTACACTGAAGAGATGGAACCAACCAACATGAACACACTACACTGAGGAGATGGAACCAACCAACATGAACACACTACACTGAGGAGATGGAACCAACCATCATTAGCACACTACACTGAGGAGATGGAACCAACCAACATGAACACACTACACTGAGGAGATGGAACCAACCAATATGAACACACTACACTGAGTAGATGGAACCAACCAACATGAGCACACTACACTGAGGAGATGGAACCAACCAACATGAACACACTACACTGAGGAGATGGAACCAACCAACATGAACACACTACACTGAGGAGATGGAACCAACCAACATGAACACACTACACTGAGGAGATAGAACCAACCAACATGAGAACACTACACTGGGGAGATGGAACCAACCAACATGAACACAGCTACACTGAGGAGATGGAACCAACAAACATGAGCACACTACACTGAGGAGATGGAACCAACCAACATGAACACACTACACTGAAGAGATGGAACCAACCAACATGAACACAGCTACAATGAGGAGATGGAACCAACCAACATGAGCACACTACACTGAGGAGATGGAACCAGCCAACATGAACACACTACACTGAGGAGATGGAACCAACCAACATGAACACACTACACTGAGGAGATGGAACCTTTCAACATGAACACACTACACTGAGGAGATGGAACCAACCAACATGAACACACTACACTGAGGAGATGGAACCAACCAACATGCACACACTACACTGAGGAGATGGAACCAACCAACATGAACACACTACACTGAGGAGATGGAACCAACCAACATGAACACACTACACTGAGGAGATGGAACCAACCAACATGAGCACACTACACTGAGGAGATGGAACCAACCAACAACATGAGCACACTACACTGAGGAGATGGAACCAACCAACATGAACACACTACACTGATGAGATGGAACCAACCAACATGAACACACTTCACTGAGGAGATGGAACCAACCAACATGAACACACTACACTGAGGAGATGGAACCAACCAACATGAATACAGCTACACTGAGGAGATGGAACCAACCAACATGAACACACTACACTGAAGAGATGGAACCAACCAACATGAACACACTACACTGAGGAGATGGAACCAACCAACATGAACACACTACACTGAGGAGATGGAACCAACCAACATGAACACACTACACTGAGGAGATGGAACCAACCATCATGAGCACACTACACTGAGGAGATGGAACCAACCAACATGAACACACTACACTGAGGAGATGGAACCAACCAACATGAACACACTACACTGAGGAGATGGAACCAACCAACATGAACACACTACACTGAGGAGATGGAATCAACCAACATGAACACACTACACTGAGGAGATGGAACCAACCAACATGAACACACTACACTGAGGAGATGGAACCAACCAACATGAACACACTACACTGAGGAGATGGAACCAACCAACAACATGAGCACACTACACTGAGGAGATGGAACCAACCAACATGAACACACTTCACTGAGGAGATGGAACCAACCAACATGAACACACTACACTGAGGAGATGGAACCAACCAACATGAATACAGCTACACTGAGGAGATGGAACCAACCAACATGAACACACTACACTGAAGAGATGGAACCAACCAACATGAACACACTACACTGAGGAGATGGAACCAACCAACATGAACACACTACACTGAGGAGATGGAACCAACCATCATGAGCACACTACACTGAGGAGATGGAACCAACCAACATGAACACACTACACTGAGGAGATGGAACCAACCAATATGAACACACTACACTGAGTAGATGGAACCAACCAACATGAGCACACTACACTGAGGAGATGGAACCAACCAACATGAACACACTACACTGAGGAGATGGAACCAACCAACATGAACACACTACACTGAGGAGATGGAACCAACCAACATGAACACACTACACTGAGGAGATGGAACCAACCAACATGAGAACACTACACTGGGGAGATGGAACCAACCAACATGAACACAGCTACACTGAGGAGATGGAACCAACAAACATGAGCACACTACACTGAGGAGATGGAACCAACCAACATGAACACACTACACTGAAGAGATGGAACCAACCAACATGAACACAGCTACAATGAGGAGATGGAACCAACCAACATGAGCACACTACACTGAGGAGATGGAACCAGCCAACATGAACACACTACACTGAGGAGATGGAACCAACCAACATGAACACACTACACTGAGGAGATGGAACCACCCAACATGAACACACTACACTGAGGAGATGGAACCAACCAACATGAACACACTACACTGAGGAGATGGA
Source organism: Cladorhizidae sp. MBARI D1340-BT2 (assembly GCA_028752905.1). NCBI lineage: Eukaryota > Metazoa > Porifera > Demospongiae > Poecilosclerida > Cladorhizidae > Cladorhizidae sp. MBARI D1340-BT2. Next base: position 8,636,605 of record JAQNBH010000018.1, on the reverse strand, counting down.
ACCAACCAACATGCACACACTACACTGAGGAGATGGAACCAACCAACATGAACACACTACACTGAGGAGATGGAACCAACCAACATGAACACACTACACTGAGGAGATGGAACCAACCAACATGAGCACACTACACTGAGGAGATGGAACCAACCAACAACATGAGCACACTACACTGAGGAGATGGAACCAACCAACATGAACACACTACACTGAGGAGATGGAACCAACCAACATGAACACACTTCACTGAGGAGATGGAACCAACCAACATGAACACACTACACTGAGGAGATGGAACCAACCAACATGAATACAGCTACACTGAGGAGATGGAACCAACCAACATGAACACACTACACTGAAGAGATGGAACCAACCAACATGAACACACTACACTGAGGAGATGGAACCAACCAACATGAACACACTACACTGAGGAGATGGAACCAACCAACATGAACACACTACACTGAGGAGATGGAACCAACCATCATGAGCACACTACACTGAGGAGATGGAACCAACCAACATGAACACACTACACTGAGGAGATGGAACCAACCAACATTAACACACTACACTGAGTAGATGGAACCAACCAACATGAGCACACTACACTGAGGAGATGGAACCAACCAACATGAACACACTACACTGAGGAGATGGAACCAACCAACATGAACACACTACACTTAGGAGATGGAACCAACCAACATGAACACACTACACTGAGGAGATGGAACCAACCAACATGAGCACACTACACTGAGGAGATGGAACCAACCATCATGAACACACTACACTGAGGAGATGGAACCAACCAACATGAACACACTACACTGAGGAGATGGAACCAACCAACATGAGCACACTACACTGAGGAGATGGAACCAACCAACATGAGCACACTACACTGAGGAGATGGAACAAACCAACATGAACACACTACACTGAGGAGATGGAACCAACCAACATGAACACACTACACTGAGGGGATGGAACCAACCAACATGAACACACTACACTGAGGAGATGGAACCAACCAACATGAACACAGCTACACTGAGGAGATGGAACCAACCAACATGAACACACTACACTGAGGAGATGGAACCAACCAACATGAACACACTACACTGAGTAGATGGAACCAACCAACATGAACACACTACACTGAGGAGATGGAACCAACCAATATGAACACACTACACTGAGGAGATGGAACCAACCAACATGAACACACTACACTGAGGAGATGGAACCAACCAACATGAACACACTACACTGAGGAGATGGAACAAACCAACATGAGCACACTACACTGAGGAGATGGAACCAACCAACATGAGCACACTACACTGAGGAGATGGAACCAACCAACATGAACACACTACACTGAGGAGATGGAACCAACCAACATGAACACACTACACTGAGGAGATGGAACCAACCAACATGAGCACACTACACTGAGGAGATGGAACCAACCAACAACATGAGCACACTACACTGAGGAGATGGAACCAACCAACATGAGCACATGAACACACTACACTTAGGAGATGGAACCAACCAACATGAGCACACTACACTGAGGAGTTGGAACCAACCAACATGAACACACTACACTGAGGAGATGGAACCAACCAACATGAACACACTACACTGAGGAGATGGAACCAACCATCATGAGCACACTACACTGAGGAGATGGAACCAACCAACATGAACACACTACACTGAGGAGATGGAACCAACCAACATGAACACACTACACTGAGGAGATGGAACCAACCAACATGAACACACTACACTGAGGAGATGGAATCAACCAACATGAACACACTACACTGAGGAGATGGAACCAACCAACATGAACACACTACACTGAGGAGATGGAACCAACCAACATGAACACACTACACTGAGGAGATGGAACCAACCAACAACATGAGCACACTACACTGAGGAGATGGAACCAACCAACATGAACACACTACACTGAGGAGATGGAACCAACCAACATGAACACACTTCACTGAGGAGATGGAACCAACCAACATGAACACACTACACTGAGGAGATGGAACCAACCAACATGAATACAGCTACACTGAGGAGATGGAACCAACCAACATGAACACACTACACTGAAGAGATGGAACCAACCAACATGAACACACTACACTGAGGAGATGGAACCAACCAACATGAACACACTACACTGAGGAGATGGAACCAACCATCATGAGCACACTACACTGAGGAGATGGAACCAACCAACATGAACACACTACACTGAGGAGATGGAACCAACCAATATGAACAAACTACACTGAGTAGATGGAACCAACCAACATGAGCACACTACACTGAGGAGATGGAACCAACCAACATGAACACACTACACTGAGGAGATGGAACCAACCAACATGAACACACTACACTGAGGAGATGGAACCAACCATCATGAGCACACTACACTGAGGAGATGGAACCAACCAACATGAACACACTACACTGAGGAGATGGAACCAACCAACATGAACACACTACACTGAGGAGATGGAACCAACCAACATGAACACACTACACTGAGGAGATGGAATCAACCAACATGAACACACTACACTGAGGAGATGGAACCAACCAACATGAACACACTACACTGAGGAGATGGAACCAACCAACATGAACACACTACACCGAGGAGATGGAACCAACCAACAACATGAGCACACTACACTGAGGAGATGGAACCAACCAACATGAACACACTACACTGAGGAGATGGAACCAACCAACATGAACACACTTCACTGAGGAGATGGAACCAACCAACATGAACACACTACACTGAGGAGATGGAACCAACCAACATGAATACAGCTACACTGAGGAGATGGAACCAACCAACATGAACACACTACACTGAAGAGATGGAACCAACCAACATGAACACACTACACTGAGGAGATGGAACCAACCAACATGAACACACTACACTGAGGAGATGGAACCAACCATCATGAGCACACTACACTGAGGAGATGGAACCAACCAACATGAACACACTACACTGAGGAGATGGAACCAACCAATATGAACACACTACACTGAGTAGATGGAACCAACCAACATGAGCACACTACACTGAGGAGATGGAACCAACCAACATGAACACACTACACTGAGGAGATGGAACCAACCAACATGAACACACTACACTGAGGGGATGGAACCAACCAACATGAACACACTACACTGAGGAGATGGAACCAACCAACATGAGAACACTACACTGGGGAGATGGAACCAACCAACATGAACACAGCTACACTGAGGAGATGGAACCAACAAACATGAGCACACTACACTGAGGAGATGGAACCAACCAACATGAACACACTACACTGAAGAGATGGAACCAACCAACATGAACACAGCTACAATGAGGAGATGGAACCAACCAACATGAGCACACTACACTGAGGAGATGGAACCAGCCAACATGAACACACTACACTGAGGAGATGGAACCAACCAACATGAACACACTACACTGAGGAGATGGAACCACCCAACATGAACACACTACACTGAGGAGATGGAACCAACCAACATGAACACACTACACTGAGGAGATGGAACCAACCAACATGCACACACTACACTGAGGAGATGGAACCAACCAACATGAACACACTACACTGAGGAGATGGAACCAACCAACATGAACACACTACACTGAGGAGATGGAACCAACCAACATGAGCACACTACACTGAGGAGATGGAACCAACCAACAACATGAGCACACTACACTGAGGAGATGGAACCAACCAACATGAACACACTACACTGAGGAGATGGAACCAACCAACATGAACACACTACACTGAAGAGATGGAACCAACCAACATGAACACACTACACTGAGGAGATGGAACCAACCAACATGAACACACTACACTGAGGAGATGGAACCAACCAACATGAACACACTACACTGAGGAGATGGAACCAACCAACATGAGCACACTACACTGAGGAGATGGAACCAACCAACATGAACACACTACACTGAGGAGATGGAACCAACCATCATGAGCACACTACACTGAGGAGATGGAACCAACCAACATGAACACACTACACTGAGGAGATGGAACCAACCAATATGAACACACTACACTGAGTAGATGGAACCAACCAACATGAGCACACTACACTGAGGAGATGGAACCAACCAACATGAACACACTACACTGAGGAGATGGAACCAACCAACATGAACACACTACACTGAGGGGATGGAACCAACCAACATGAACACACTACACTGAGGAGATGGAACCAACCAACATGAGAACACTACACTGGGGAGATGGAACCAACCAACATGAACACAGCTACACTGAGGAGATGGAACCAACAAACATGAGCACACTACACTGAGGAGATGGAACCAACCAACATGAACACACTACACTGAAGAGATGGAACCAACCAACATGAACACAGCTACAATGAGGAGATGGAACCAACCAACATGAGCACACTACACTGAGGAGATGGAACCAGCCAACATGAACACACTACACTGAGGAGATGGAACCAACCAACATGAACACACTACACTGAGGAGATGGAACCACCCAACATGAACACACTACACTGAGGAGATGGAACCAACCAACATGAACACACTACACTGAGGAGATGGAACCAACCAACATGCACACACTACACTGAGGAGATGGAACCAACCAACATGAACACACTACACTGAGGAGATGGAACCAACCAACATGAACACACTACACTGAGGAGATGGAACCAACCAACATGAGCACACTACACTGAGGAGATGGAACCAACCAACAACATGAGCACACTACACTGAGGAGATGGAACCAACCAACATGAACACACTACACTGAGGAGATGGAACCAACCAACATGAACACACTACACTGAAGAGATGGAACCAACCAACATGAACACACTACACTGAGGAGATGGAACCAACCAACATGAACACACTACACTGAGGAGATGGAACCAACCAACATGAACACACTACACTGAGGAGATGGAACCAACCAACATGAGCACACTACACTGAGGAGATGGAACCAACCAACATGAACACACTACACTGAGGAGATGGAACCAACCAACATGAACACACTACACTGAGGAGATGGAACCAACCAACATGAGCACACTACACTGAGGAGATGGAACCAACCAACAACATGAGCACACTACACTGAGGAGATGGAACCAACCAACATGAGCACATGAACACACTACACTTAGGAGATGGAACCAACCAACATGAGCACACTACACTGAGGAGTTGGAACCAACCAACATGAACACACTACACTGAGGAGATGGAACCAACCAACATGAACACACTACACTGAGGAGATGGAACCAACCATCATGAGCACACTACACTGAGGAGATGGAACCAACCAACATGAACACACTACACTAAGGAGATGGAACCAACCAACATGAACACACTACATTGAGGAGATGGAACCAACCAACATGAACACACTACACTGAGGAGATGGAATCAACCAACATGAACACACTACACTGAGGAGATGGAACCAACCAACATGAACACACTACACTGAGGAGATGGAACCAACCAACATGAACACACTACACTGAGGAGATGGAACCAACCAACAACATGAGCACACTACACTGAGGAGATGGAACCAACCAACATGAACACACTACACTGAGGAGATGGAACCAACCAACATGAACACACTTCACTGAGGAGATGGAACCAACCAACATGAACACACTACACTGAGTAGATGGAACCAACCAACATGAATACAGCTACACTGAGGAGATGGAACCAACCAACATGAACACACTACACTGAAGAGATGGAACCAACCAACATGAACACACTACACTGAGGAGATGGAACCAACCAACATGAACACACTACACTGAGGAGATGGAACTAACCATCATGAGCACACTACACTGAGGAGATGGAACCAACCAACATGAACACACTACACTGAGGAGATGGAACCAACCAACATGAACACACTACACTGAGGAGATGGAACCAACCAACATGAGAACACTACACTGGGGAGATGGAACCAACCAACATGAACACAGCTACACTGAGGAGATGGAACCAACAAACATGAGCACACTACACTGAGGAGATGGAACCAACCAACATGAACACACTACACTGAAGAGATGGAACCAACCAACATGAACACAGCTACAATGAGGAGATGGAACCAACCAACATGAGCACACTACACTGAGGAGATGGAACCAGCCAACATGAACACACTACACTGAGGAGATGGTACCAACCAACATGAACACACTACACTGAGGAGATGGAACCACCCAACATGAACACACTACACTGAGGAGATGGAACCAACCAACATGAACACACTACACTGAGGAGATGGAACCAACCAACATGCACACACTACACTGAGGAGATGGAACCAACCAACATGAACACACTACACTGAGGAGATGGAACCAACCAACATGAACACACTACACTGAGGAGATGGAACCAACCAACATGAGCACACTACACTGAGGAGATGGAACCAACCAACAACATGAGCACACTACACTGAGGAGATGGAACCAACCAACATGAACACACTACACTGAGGAGATGGAACCAACCAACATGAACACACTACACTGAAGAGATGGAACCAACCAACATGAACACACTACACTGAGGAGATGGAACCAACCAACATGAACACACTACACTGAGGAGATGGAACCAACCAACATGAACACACTACACTGAGGAGATGGAACCAACCATCATGAGCACACTACACTGAGGAGATGGAACCAACCAACATGAACACACTACACTGAGGAGATGGAACCAACCAACATGAACACACTACACTGAGGAGATGGAACCAACCAACATGAACACACTACACTTAGGAGATGGAACCAACCAACATGAACACACTACACTGAGGAGATGGAACCAACCAACATGAGCACACTACACTGAGGAGATGGAACCAACCATCATGAACACACTACACTGAGGAGATGGAACCAACCAACATGAACACACTACACTGAGGAGATGGAACCAACCAACATGAGCACACTACACTGAGGAGATGGAACCAACCAACATGAGCACACTACACTGAGGAGATGGAACCAACCAACATGAGCACACTACACTGAGGAGATGGAACAAACCAACATGAACACACTACACTGAGGAGATGGAACCAACCAACATGAACACACTACACTGAGGGGATGGAACCAACCAACATGAACACACTACACTGAGGAGATGGAACCAACCAACATGAACACAGCTACACTGAGGAGATGGAACCAACCAACATGAACACACTACACTGAGGAGATGGAACCAACCAACATGAACACACTACACTGAGTAGATGGAACCAACCAACATGAACACACTACACTGAGGAGATGGAACCAACCAATATGAACACACTACACTGAGGAGATGGAACCAACCAACATGAACACACTACACTGAGGAGATGGAACCAACCAACATGAACACACTACACTGAGGAGATGGAACCAACCAACATGAGCACACTACACTGAGGAGATGGAACCAACCAACATGAGCACACTACACTGAGGAGATGGAACCAACCAACATGAACACACTACACTGAGGAGATGGAACCAACCAACATGAACACACTACACTGAGGAGATGGAACCAACCAACATGAGCACACTACACTGAGGAGATGGAACCAACCAACAACATGAGCACACTACACTGAGGAGATGGAACCAACCAACATGAGCACATGAACACACTACACTTAGGAGATGGAACCAACCAACATGAGCACACTACACTGAGGAGTTGGAACCAACCAACATGAACACACTACACTGAGGAGATGGAACCAACCAACATGAACACACTACACTGAGGAGATGGAACCAACCATCATGAGCACACTACACTGAGGAGATGGAACCAACCAACATGAACACACTACACTAAGGAGATGGAACCAACCAACATGAACACACTACATTGAGGAGATGGAACCAACCAACATGAACACATTACACTGAGGAGATGGAATCAACCAACATGAACACACTACACTGAGGAGATGGAACCAACCAACATGAACACACTACACTGAGGAGATGGAACCAACCAACATGAACACACTACACTGAGGAGATGGAACCAACCAACAACATGAGCACACTACACTGAGGAGATGGAACCAACCAACATGAACACACTACACTGAGGAGATGGAACCAACCAACATGAACACACTTCACTGAGGAGATGGAACCAACCAACATGAACACACTACACTGAGGAGATGGAACCAACCAACATGAATACAGCTACACTGAGGAGATGGAACCAACCAACATGAACACACTACACTGAAGAGATGGAACCAACCAACATGAACACACTACACTGAGGAGATGGAACCAACCAACATGAACACACTACACTGAGGAGATGGAACTAACCATCATGAGCACACTACACTGAGGAGATGGAACCAACCAACATGAACACACTACACTGAGGAGATGGAACCAACCAATATGAACACACTACACTGAGTAGATGGAACCAACCAACATGAGCACACTACACTGAGGAGATGGAACCAACCAACATGAACACACTACACTGAGGAGATGGAACCAACCAACATGAACACACTACACTGAGGAGATGGAACCAACCAACATGAACACACTACACTGAGGAGATGGAACCAACCAACATGAGAACACTACACTGGGGAGATGGAACCAACCAACATGAACACAGCTACACTGAGGAGATGGAACCAACAAACATGAGCACACTACACTGAGGAGATGGAACCAACCAACATGAACACACTACACTGAAGAGATGGAACCAACCAACATGAACACAGCTACAATGAGGAGATGGAACCAACCAACATGAGCACACTACACTGAGGAGATGGAACCAGCCAACATGAACACACTACACTGAGGAGATGGAACCAACCAACATGAAAACACTACACTGAGGAGATGGAACCACCCAACATGAACACACTACACTGAGGAGATGGAACCAACCAACATGAACACACTACACTGAGGAGATGGAACCAACCAACATGCACACACTACACTGAGGAGATGGAACCAACCAACATGAACACACTACACTGAGGAGATGGAACCAACCAACATGAACACACTACACTGAGGAGATGGAACCAACCAACATGAGCACACTACACTGAGGAGATGGAACCAACAAACAACATGAGCACACTACACTGAGGAGATGGAACCAACCAACATGAACACACTAGACTGAGGAGATGGAACCAACCAACATGAACACACTTCACTGAGGAGATGGAACCAACCAACATGAACACACTACACTGAGGAGATGGAACCAACCAACATGAATACAGCTACACTGAGGAGATGGAACCAACCAACATGAACACACTACACTGAAGAGATGGAACCAACCAACATGAACACACTACACTGAGGAGATGGAACCAACCAACATGAACACACTACACTGAGGAGATGGAACCAACCAACATGAACACACTACACTGAGGAGATGGAACCAACCATCATGAGAACACTACACTGAGGAGATGGAACCAACCAACATGAACACACTACACTGAGGAGATGGAACCAACCAACATTAACACACTACACTGAGTAGATGGAACCAACCAACATGAGCACACTACACTGAGGAGATGGAACCAACCAACATGAACACACTACACTGAGGAGATGGAACCAACCAACATGAGCACACTACACTGAGGAGATGGAACCAACCATCATGAACACACTACACTGAGGAGATGGAACCAACCAACATGAACACACTACACTGAGGAGATGGAACCAACCAACATGAGCACACTACACTGAGGAGATGGAACCAACCAACATGAGCACACTACACTGAGGAGATGGAACCAACCAACATGAGCACACTACACTGAGGAGATGGAACAAACCAACATGAACACACTACACTGAGGAGATGGAACCAACCAACATGAACACACTACACTGAGGGGATGGAACCAACCAACATGAACACACTACACTGAGGAGATGGAACCAACCAACATGAACACAGCTACACTGAGGAGATGGAACCAACCAACATGAACACACTACACTGAGGAGATGGAACCAACCAACATGAACACACTACACTGAGTAGATGGAACCAACCAACATGAACACACTACACTGAGGAGATGGAACCAACCAATATGAACACACTACACTGAGGAGATGGAACCAACCAACATGAACACACTACACTGAGGAGATGGAACCAACCAACATGAACACACTACACTGAGGAGATGGAACCAACCAACATGAGCACACTACACTGAGGAGATGGAACCAACCAACATGAGCACACTACACTGAGGAGATGGAACCAACCAACATGAACACACTACACTGAGGAGATGGAACCAACCAACATGAACACACTACACTGAGGAGATGGAACCAACCAACATGAGCACACTACACTGAGGAGATGGAACCAACCAACAACATGAGCACACTACACTGAGGAGATGGAACCAACCAACATGAACACACTACACTGAGGAGATGGAACCAACCAACATGAACAAACTTCACTGAGGAGATGGAACCAACCAACATGAACACACTACACTGAGGAGATGGAACCAACCAACATGAATACAGCTACACTGAGGAGATGGAACCAACCAACATGAACACACTACACTGAAGAGATGGAACCAACCAACATGAACACACTACACTGAGGAGATGGAACCAACCAACATGAACACACTACACTGAGGAGATGGAACCAATCAACATGAATACAGCTCCAACCAACATGAACACACTACACTGAGGAGATGGAACCAACCAACATGAACACACTACACTGAGGAGATGGAACCAACCAACATGAACACACTACACTGAGGAGATGGAACCAACCAACATGAACACACTACACTGAGGAGATGGAACCAACCAACATGAACACACTACACTGAGGAGATGGAACCAACCAACATGAACACAGCTACACTGAGGAGATGGAACCAACCAGCATGAACACAGCTACACTGAGGAGATGGAACCAACCAACATGAACACACTACTCTGAGGAGATGGAACCAACCAACATGAACACACTACACTGAGGAGATGGAACCAACCAACATGAACACACTACACTGAGGAGATGGAACCAACCAACATGAACACACTACACTGAGGAGATGGAACCAACTAACATGAACACACTACACTGAGGAGATGGAACCAACCAATATGAACACACTACACTGAGGAGATGGAACCAACCAACATGAACACACTACACTGAGGAGATGGAACCAACCAACATGAACACACTACACTGAGAGATGGAACCAACCAACATGAACACACTACACTGAGGAGATGGAACCAACCAACATGAACACACTACACTGAGGAGATGGAACCAACCATCATGAGCACACTACACTGAGGAGATGGAACCAACCAACATGAACACACTACACTGAGGAGATGGAACCAACCAACATGAACACACTACACTGAGGAGATGGAACCAACCAACATGAACACACTACACTGAGTAGATGGAACCAACCAACATGAACACACTACACTGAGGAGATGGAACCAACCAACATGAACACACTACACTGAGGAGATGGAATCAACCAACATGAACACACTACACTGAGGAGATGGAACCAACCAACATGAACACACTACACTGAGGAGATGGAACCAACCAACATGAACACACTACACTGAGGAGATGGAACCAACCAACAACATGAGCACACTACACTGAGGAGATGGAACCAACCAACATGAACACACTACACTGAGGAGATGGAACCAACCAACATGAGCACATGAACACACTACACTTAGGAGATGGAACCAACCAACATGAGCACACTACACTGAGGAGTTGGAACCAACCAACATGAACACACTACACTGAGGGGATGGAACCAACCAACATGAACACACTACACTGAGGAGATGGAACCAACCATCATGAGCACACTACACTGAGGAGATGGAACCAACCAACATGAACACACTACACTGAGGAGATGGAACCAACCAACATGAACACACTACACTGAGGAGATGGAACCAACCAACATGAACACACTACACTGAGGAGATTGAATCAACCAACATGAACACACTACACTGAGGAGATGGAACCAACCAACATGAACACACTACACTGAGGAGATGGAACCAACCAACATGAACACACTACACTGAGGAGATGGAACCAACCAACAACATGAGCACACTACACTGAGGAGATGGAACCAACCAACATGAACACACTACACTGAGGAGATGGAACCAACCAACATGAACACACTTCACTGAGGAGATGGAACCAACCAACATGAACACACTACACTGAGGAGATGGAACCAACCAACATGAATACAGCTACACTGAGGAGATGGAACCAACCAACATGAACACACTACACTGAAGAGATGGAACCAACCAACATGAACACACTACACTGAGGAGATGGAACCAACCAACATGAACACACTACACTGAGGAGATGGAACCAACCATCATGAGCACACTACACTGAGGAGATGGAACCGACCAACATGAACACACTACACTGAGGAGATGGAACCAACCAATATGAACACACTACACTGAGTAGATGGAACCAACCAACATGAGCACACTACACTGAGGAGATGGAACCAACCAACATGAACACACTACACTGAGGAGATGGAACCAACCAACATGAAAACACTACACTGAGGAGATGGAACCAACCAACATGAACACACTACACTGAGGAGATGGAACCAACCAACATGAGAACACTACACTGGGGAGATGGAACCAACCAACATGAACACAGCTACACTGAGGAGATGGAACCAACAAACATGAGCACACTACACTGAGGAGATGGAACCAACCAACATGAACACACTACACTGAAGAGATGGAACCAACCAACATGAACACAGCTACAATGAGGAGATGGAACCAACCAACATGAGCACACTACACTGAGGAGATGGAACCAGCCAACATAAACACACTACACTGAGGAGATGGAACCAACCAACATGAACACACTACACTGAGGAGATGGAACCACCCAACATGAACACACTACACTGAGGAGATGGAACCAACCAACATGAACACACTACACTGAGGAGATGGAACCAACCAACATGCACACACTACACTGAGGAGATGGAACCAACCAACATGAACACACTACACTGAGGAGATGGAACCAACCAACATGAACACACTACACTGAGGAGATGGAACCAACCAACATGAGCACACTACACTGAGGAGATGGAACCAACCAACAACATGAGCACACTACACTGAGGAGATGGAACCAACCAACATGAACACACTACACTGAGGAGATGGAACCAACCAACATGAACACACTTCACTGAGGAGATGGAACCAACCAACATGAACACACTACACTGAGGAGATGGAACCAACCAACATGAATACAGCTACACTGAGGAGATGGAACCAACCAACATGAACACACTACACTGAAGAGATGGAATCAACCAACATGAACACACTACACTGAGGAGATGGAACCAACCAACATGAACACACTACACTGAGGAGATGGAACCAATCAACATGAATACAGCTCCAACCAACATGAACACACTACACTGAGGAGATGGAACCAACCAACATGAACACACTACACTGAGGAGATGGAACCAACCAACATGAACACACTACACTGAGGAGATGGAAACAACCAACATGAACACACTACACTGAGGAGATGGAACCAACCAACATGAACACACTACACTGAGGAGATGGAACCAACCAACATGAACACACTACACTGAGGAGATGGAACCAACCAGCATGAACACAGCTACACTGAGGAGATGGAACCAACCAACATGAACACACTACTCTGAGGAGATGGAACCAACCAACATGAACACACTACACTGAGGAGATGGAACCAACAAACATGAACACACTACACTGAGGAGATGGAACCAACCAACATGAACACACTACACTGAGGAGATGGAACCAACTAACATGAACACACTACACTGAGGAGATGGAACCAACCAACATGAACACACTACACTGAGGAGATGGAACCAACCAACATGAACACACTACACTGAGGAGATGGAACCAACCAACATGAACACACTACACTGAGGAGATGGAACCAACCAACATGAACACACTACACTGAGGAGATGGAACCAACCAACATGAACACACTACACTGAGGAGATGGAACCAACCATCATGAGCACACTACACTGAGGAGATGGAACCAACCAACATGAACACACTACACTGAGGAGATGGAACCAACCAACATGAACACACTACACTGAGGAGATGGAACCAACCAACATGAACACACTACACTGAGGAGATGGAATCAACCAACATGAACACACTACACTGAGGAGATGGAACCAACCAACATGAACACACTACACTGAGGAGATGGAACCAACCAACATGAACACACTACACTGAGGAGATGGAACCAACCAACAACATGAGCACACTACACTGAGGAGATGGAACCAACCAACATGAACACACTACACTGAGGAGATGGAACCAACCAACATGAACACACTACACTGAGGAGATGGAACCAACCAACAACATGAGCACACTACACTGAGGAGATGGAACCAACCAACATGAACACACTACACTGAGGAGATGGAACCAACCAACATGAGCACATGAACACACTACACTTAGGAGATGGAACCAACCAACATGAGCACACTACACTGAGGAGTTGGAACCAACCAACATGAACACACTACACTGAGGGGATGGAACCAACCAACATGAACACACTACACTGAGGAGATGGAACCAACCATCATGAGCACACTACACTGAGGAGATGGAACCAACCAACATGAACACACTACACTGAGGAGATGGAACCAACCAACATGAACACACTACACTGAGGAGATGGAACCAACCAACATGAACACACTACACTGAGGAGATTGAATCAACCAACATGAACACACTACACTGAGGAGATGGAACCAACCAACATGAACACACTACACTGAGGAGATGGAACCAACCAACATGAACACACTACACTGAGGAGATGGAACCAACCAACAACATGAGCACACTACACTGAGGAGATGGAACCAACCAACATGAACACACTACACTGAGGAGATGGAACCAACCAACATGAACACACTTCACTGAGGAGATGGAACCAACCAACATGAACACACTACACTGAGGAGATGGAACCAACCAACATGAATACAGCTACACTGAGGAGATGGAACCAACCAACATGAACACACTACACTGAAGAGATGGAACCAACCAACATGAACACACTACACTGAGGAGATGGAACCAACCAACATGAACACACTACACTGAGGAGATGGAACCAACCATCATGAGCACACTACACTGAGGAGATGGAACCGACCAACATGAACACACTACACTGAGGAGATGGAACCAACCAATATGAACACACTACACTGAGTAGATGGAACCAACCAACATGAGCACACTACACTGAGGAGATGGAACCAACCAACATGAACACACTACACTGAGGAGATGGAACCAACCAACATGAAAACACTACACTGAGGAGATGGAACCAACCAACATGAACACACTACACTGAGGAGATGGAACCAACCAACATGAGAACACTACACTGGGGAGATGGAACCAACCAACATGAACACAGCTACACTGAGGAGATGGAACCAACAAACATGAGCACACTACACTGAGGAGATGGAACCAACCAACATGAACACACTACACTGAAGAGATGGAACCAACCAACATGAACACAGCTACAATGAGGAGATGGAACCAACCAACATGAGCACACTACACTGAGGAGATGGAACCAGCCAACATAAACACACTACACTGAGGAGATGGAACCAACCAACATGAACACACTACACTGAGGAGATGGAACCACCCAACATGAACACACTACACTGAGGAGATGGAACCAACCAACATGAACACACTACACTGAGGAGATGGAACCAACCAACATGCACACACTACACTGAGGAGATGGAACCAACCAACATGAACACACTACACTGAGGAGATGGAACCAACCAACATGAACACACTACACTGAGGAGATGGAACCAACCAACATGAGCACACTACACTGAGGAGATGGAACCAACCAACAACATGAGCACACTACACTGAGGAGATGGAACCAACCAACATGAACACACTACACTGAGGAGATGGAACCAACCAACATGAACACACTTCACTGAGGAGATGGAACCAACCAACATGAACACACTACACTGAGGAGATGGAACCAACCAACATGAATACAGCTACACTGAGGAGATGGAACCAACCAACATGAACACACTACACTGAAGAGATGGAATCAACCAACATGAACACACTACACTGAGGAGATGGAACCAACCAACATGAACACACTACACTGAGGAGATGGAACCAATCAACATGAATACAGCTCCAACCAACATGAACACACTACACTGAGGAGATGGAACCAACCAACATGAACACACTACACTGAGGAGATGGAACCAACCAACATGAACACACTACACTGAGGAGATGGAAACAACCAACATGAACACACTACACTGAGGAGATGGAACCAACCAACATGAACACACTACACTGAGGAGATGGAACCAACCAACATGAACACACTACACTGAGGAGATGGAACCAACCAGCATGAACACAGCTACACTGAGGAGATGGAACCAACCAACATGAACACACTACTCTGAGGAGATGGAACCAACCAACATGAACACACTACACTGAGGAGATGGAACCAACAAACATGAACACACTACACTGAGGAGATGGAACCAACCAACATGAACACACTACACTGAGGAGATGGAACCAACTAACATGAACACACTACACTGAGGAGATGGAACCAACCAACATGAACACACTACACTGAGGAGATGGAACCAACCAACATGAACACACTACACTGAGGAGATGGAACCAACCAACATGAACACACTACACTGAGGAGATGGAACCAACCAACATGAACACACTACACTGAGGAGATGGAACCAACCAACATGAACACACTACACTGAGGAGATGGAACCAACCATCATGAGCACACTACACTGAGGAGATGGAACCAACCAACATGAACACACTACACTGAGGAGATGGAACCAACCAACATGAACACACTACACTGAGGAGATGGAACCAACCAACATGAACACACTACACTGAGGAGATGGAATCAACCAACATGAACACACTACACTGAGGAGATGGAACCAACCAACATGAACACACTACACTGAGGAGATGGAACCAACCAACATGAACACACTACACTGAGGAGATGGAACCAACCAACAACATGAGCACACTACACTGAGGAGATGGAACCAACCAACATGAACACACTACACTGAGGAGATGGAACCAACCAACATGAGCACACTACACTGAGGAGATGGAACCAACCAACATGAACACACTACACTGAGGAGATGGAACCAACCAACATGAACACACTACACTGAGGAGATGGAACCAACCATCATGAGCACACTACACTGAGGAGATGGAACCAACCAACATGAACACACTACACTGAGGAGGTGGAACCAACCAACATGAACACACTACACTGAGGAGATGGAACCAACCAACATGAACACACTACACTGAGGAGATGGAACCAACCAACATGAACACACTACACTGAGGAGATGGAACCAACCAACATGAACACACTACACTGAGGAGATGGAACCAACCAACATGAACACACTACACTGAGGAGATGGAACCAACCAACATGAACACACTACACTGAGGAGATGGAACCAACCAACATTAACACACTACACTGAGGAGATGGAACCAACCAACATGAACACACTACACTGAGGAGATGGAACCAACCAACAACATGAGCACACTACACTGAGGAGATGGAACCAACCAACATGAACACACTACACTGAGGAGATGGAACCAACCAACATGAACACACTTCACTGAGGAGATGGAACCAACCAACATGAACACACTACACTGAGGAGATGGAACCAACCAACATGAATACAGCTACACTGAGGAGATGGAACCAACCAACATGAACACACTACACTGAAGAGATGGAACCAACCAACATTAACACACTACACTGAGGAGATGGAACCAACCAACATGAACATACTACACTGAGGAGATGGAACCAACCATCATGAGCACACTACACTGAGGAGATGGAACCAACCAACATGAACACACTACACTGAGGAGATGGAACCAACCAATATGAACACACTACACTGAGTAGATGGAACCAACCAACATGAGCACACTACACTGAGGAGATGGAACCAACCAACATGAACACACTACACTGAGGAGATGGAACCAACCAACATGAACACACTACACTGAGGAGATGGAACCAACCAACATGAACACACTACACTGAGGAGATGGAAAGAACCAACATGAGAACACTACACTGGGGAGATGGAACCAACCAACATGAACACAGCTACATGAGGAGATGGAACCAACAAACATGAGCACACTACACTGAGGAGATGGAACCAACCAACATGAACACACTACACTGAGGAGATGGAACCAACCAACATGAACACAGCTACAATGAGGAGATGGAACCAACCAACATGAGCACACTACACTGAGGAGATGGAACCAGCCAACATGAACACACTACACTGAGGAGATGGAACCAACCAACATGAACACACTACACTGAGGAGATGGAACCAACCAACATGAACACACTACACTGAGGAGATGGAACCAACCAACATGAACACACTACACTGAGGAGATGGAACCAACCAACATGCACACACTACACTGAGGAGATGGAACCAACCAACATGAACACACTACACTGAGGAGATGGAACCAACCAACATGAACACAGCTACACTGAGGAGATGGAACCAACCAACATGAGCACACTACACTGAGGAGATGGAACCAACCAACATGAACACACTACACTGAGGAGATGGAACCAACCAACATGAACACACTACACTGAGGAGATGGAACCAACCAACATGAACACACTACACTGAGGAGATGGAACCAACCAACATGAACACACTACACTGAGGAGATGGAACCAACCAACATGAGCACACTACACTGAGGAGATGGAACCAACCAACATGAGCACACTACACTGAGGAGATGGAACCAACCAACATGAACACACTACACTGAGTAGATGGAACCAACCAACATGAACACACTACACTGAGGAGATGAAACCAACCAATATGAACACACTACACTGAGGAGATGGAACCAACCAACATGAACACACTACACTGAGGAGATGGAACCAACCAACATGAACACACTACACTGAGGAGATGGAACCAACCAACATGAACACACTACACTGAGGAGATGGAACCAACCAACATGAACACACTACACTGAGGAGATGGAACCAACCAACATGAACACACTACACTGAGGAGATGGAACCAACCAACATGAACACACTACACTGAGGAGATGGAACCAACCAACATGAGCACACTACACTGAGGAGATGGAACCAACCAACAACATGAGCACACTACACTGAGGAGATGGAACCAACCAACATGAACACAGTATACTGAGGAGATGGAACCAACCAAAATGAATACAGCTACACTGAGGAGATGGAACCAACCAACATGAACACACTACACTGAAGAGATGGAACCAACCAACATGAACACACTACACTGAGGAGATGGAACCAACCAACATGAACACACTACACTGAGGAGATGGAACCAATCAACATGAATACAGCTCCAACCAACATGAACACACTACACTGAGGAGATGGAACCAACCAACATGAACACACTACACTGAGGAGATGGAACCAACCAACATGAACACACTACACTGAGGAGATGGAACCAACCAACATGAACACACTACACTGAGGAGATGGAACGAACCAACATGAACACACTACACTGAGGAGATGGAACCAACCAACATGAACACACTACACTGAGGAGATGGAACCAACCAACATGAACACACTACACTGAGGAGATGGAACCAACCAACATGAGCACACTACACTGAGGAGATGGAACCAACCAACATGAGCACACTACACTGAGGAGATGGAACCAACCAACATGAGCACACTACACTGAGGAGATGGAACAAACCAACATGAACACACTACACTGAGGAGATGGAACCAACCAACATGAACACACTACACTGAGTAGATGGAACCAACCAACATGAACACACTACACTGAGGAGATGGAACCAACCAATATGAACACACTACACTGAGGAGATGGAACCAACCAACATGAACACACTACACTGAGGAGATGGAACCAACCAACATGAGCACACTACACTGAGGAGATGGAACCAACCAACATGAGCACACTACACTGAGGAGATGGAACCAACTAACATGAACACACTACACTGAGGAGATGGAACCAACCAACATGAACACACTACACTGAGGAGATGGAACCAACCAGCATGAACACAGCTACACTGAGGAGATGGAACCAACCAACATGAACACACTACTCTGAGGAGATGGAACCAACCAACATGAACACACTACACTGAGGAGATGGAACCAACAAACATGAACACACTACACTGAGGAGATGGAACCAACCAACATGAACACACTACACTGAGGAGATGGAACCAACTAACATGAACACACTACACTGAGGAGATGGAACCAACCAACATGAACACACTACACTGAGGAGATGGAACCAACCAACATGAACACACTACACTGAGGAGATGGAACCAACCAACATGAACACACTACACTGAGGAGATGGAACCAACCAACATGAACACACTACACTGAGGAGATGGAACCAACCAACATGAACACACTACACTGAGGAGATGGAACCAACCATCATGAGCACACTACACTGAGGAGATGGAACCAACCAACATGAACACACTACACTGAGGAGATGGAACCAACCAACATGAACACACTACACTGAGGAGATGGAACCAACCAACATGAACACACTACACTGAGGAGATGGAATCAACCAACATGAACACACTACACTGAGGAGATGGAACCAACCAACATGAACACACTACACTGAGGAGATGGAACCAACCAACATGAACACACTACACTGAGGAGATGGAACCAACCAACAACATGAGCACACTACACTGAGGAGATGGAACCAACCAACATGAACACACTACACTGAGGAGATGGAACCAACCAACATGAGCACACTACACTGAGGAGATGGAACCAACCAACATGAACACACTACACTGAGGAGATGGAACCAACCAACATGAACACACTACACTGAGGAGATGGAACCAACCATCATGAGCACACTACACTGAGGAGATGGAACCAACCAACATGAACACACTACACTGAGGAGGTGGAACCAACCAACATGAACACACTACACTGAGGAGATGGAACCAACCAACATGAACACACTACACTGAGGAGATGGAACCAACCAACATGAACACACTACACTGAGGAGATGGAACCAACCAACATGAACACACTACACTGAGGAGATGGAACCAACCAACATGAACACACTACACTGAGGAGATGGAACCAACCAACATGAACACACTACACTGAGGAGATGGAACCAACCAACATTAACACACTACACTGAGGAGATGGAACCAACCAACATGAACACACTACACTGAGGAGATGGAACCAACCAACAACATGAGCACACTACACTGAGGAGATGGAACCAACCAACATGAACACACTACACTGAGGAGATGGAACCAACCAACATGAACACACTTCACTGAGGAGATGGAACCAACCAACATGAACACACTACACTGAGGAGATGGAACCAACCAACATGAATACAGCTACACTGAGGAGATGGAACCAACCAACATGAACACACTACACTGAAGAGATGGAACCAACCAACATTAACACACTACACTGAGGAGATGGAACCAACCAACATGAACATACTACACTGAGGAGATGGAACCAACCATCATGAGCACACTACACTGAGGAGATGGAACCAACCAACATGAACACACTACACTGAGGAGATGGAACCAACCAATATGAACACACTACACTGAGTAGATGGAACCAACCAACATGAGCACACTACACTGAGGAGATGGAACCAACCAACATGAACACACTACACTGAGGAGATGGAACCAACCAACATGAACACACTACACTGAGGAGATGGAACCAACCAACATGAACACACTACACTGAGGAGATGGAAAGAACCAACATGAGAACACTACACTGGGGAGATGGAACCAACCAACATGAACACAGCTACATGAGGAGATGGAACCAACAAACATGAGCACACTACACTGAGGAGATGGAACCAACCAACATGAACACACTACACTGAGGAGATGGAACCAACCAACATGAACACAGCTACAATGAGGAGATGGAACCAACCAACATGAGCACACTACACTGAGGAGATGGAACCAGCCAACATGAACACACTACACTGAGGAGATGGAACCAACCAACATGAACACACTACACTGAGGAGATGGAACCAACCAACATGAACACACTACACTGAGGAGATGGAACCAACCAACATGAACACACTACACTGAGGAGATGGAACCAACCAACATGCACACACTACACTGAGGAGATGGAACCAACCAACATGAACACACTACACTGAGGAGATGGAACCAACCAACATGAACACAGCTACACTGAGGAGATGGAACCAACCAACATGAGCACACTACACTGAGGAGATGGAACCAACCAACATGAACACACTACACTGAGGAGATGGAACCAACCAACATGAACACACTACACTGAGGAGATGGAACCAACCAACATGAACACACTACACTGAGGAGATGGAACCAACCAACATGAACACACTACACTGAGGAGATGGAACCAACCAACATGAGCACACTACACTGAGGAGATGGAACCAACCAACATGAGCACACTACACTGAGGAGATGGAACCAACCAACATGAACACACTACACTGAGTAGATGGAACCAACCAACATGAACACACTACACTGAGGAGATGAAACCAACCAATATGAACACACTACACTGAGGAGATGGAACCAACCAACATGAACACACTACACTGAGGAGATGGAACCAACCAACATGAACACACTACACTGAGGAGATGGAACCAACCAACATGAACACACTACACTGAGGAGATGGAACCAACCAACATGAACACACTACACTGAGGAGATGGAACCAACCAACATGAACACACTACACTGAGGAGATGGAACCAACCAACATGAACACACTACACTGAGGAGATGGAACCAACCAACATGAGCACACTACACTGAGGAGATGGAACCAACCAACAACATGAGCACACTACACTGAGGAGATGGAACCAACCAACATGAACACAGTATACTGAGGAGATGGAACCAACCAAAATGAATACAGCTACACTGAGGAGATGGAACCAACCAACATGAACACACTACACTGAAGAGATGGAACCAACCAACATGAACACACTACACTGAGGAGATGGAACCAACCAACATGAACACACTACACTGAGGAGATGGAACCAATCAACATGAATACAGCTCCAACCAACATGAACACACTACACTGAGGAGATGGAACCAACCAACATGAACACACTACACTGAGGAGATGGAACCAACCAACATGAACACACTACACTGAGGAGATGGAACCAACCAACATGAACACACTACACTGAGGAGATGGAACGAACCAACATGAACACACTACACTGAGGAGATGGAACCAACCAACATGAACACACTACACTGAGGAGATGGAACCAACCAACATGAACACACTACACTGAGGAGATGGAACCAACCAACATGAGCACACTACACTGAGGAGATGGAACCAACCAACATGAGCACACTACACTGAGGAGATGGAACCAACCAACATGAGCACACTACACTGAGGAGATGGAACAAACCAACATGAACACACTACACTGAGGAGATGGAACCAACCAACATGAACACACTACACTGAGTAGATGGAACCAACCAACATGAACACACTACACTGAGGAGATGGAACCAACCAATATGAACACACTACACTGAGGAGATGGAACCAACCAACATGAACACACTACACTGAGGAGATGGAACCAACCAACATGAGCACACTACACTGAGGAGATGGAACCAACCAACATGAGCACACTACACTGAGGAGATGGAACCAACTAACATGAACACACTACACTGAGGAGATGGAACCAACCAACATGAACACACTACACTGAGGAGATGGAATCAACCAACATGAACACACTACACTGAGGAGATGGAACCAACCAACATGAACACACTACACTGAGGAGATGGAACCAACCAACATGAACACACTACACTGAGGAGATGGAACCAACCAACAACATGAGCACACTACACTGAGGAGATGGAACCAACCAACATGAACACACTACACTGAGGAGATGGAACCAACCAACATGAGCACACTACACTGAGGAGTTGGAACCAACCAACATGAACACACTACACTGAGGAGATGGAACCAACCAACATGAACACACTACACTGAGGAGATGGAACCAACCATCATGAGCACACTACACTGAGGAGATGGAACCAACCAACATGAACACACTACACTGAGGAGATGGAACCAACCAACATGAACACACTACACTGAGGAGATGGAACCAACCAACATGAACACACTACACTGAGGAGATGGAATCAACCAACATGAACACACTACACTGAGGAGATGGAACCAACCAACATGAACACACTACACTGAGGAGATGGAACCAACCAACATGAACACACTACACTGAGGAGATGGAACCAACCAACAACATGAGCACACTACACTGAGGAGATGGAACCAACCAACATGAACACACTACACTGAGGAGATGGAACCAACCAACATGAACACACTTCACTGAGGAGATGGAACCAACCAACATGAACACACTACACTGAGGAGATGGAACCAACCAACATGAATACAGCTACACTGAGGAGATGGAACCAACCAACATGAACACACTACACTGAAGAGATGGAACCAACCAACATGAACACACTACACTGAGGAGATGGAACCAACCAACATGAACACACTACACTGAGGAGATGGAACCAACCATCATGAGCACACTACACTGAGGAGATGGAACCAACCAACATGAACACACTACACTGAGGAGATGGAACCAACCAATATGAACACACTACACTGAGTAGATGGAACCAACCAACATGAGCACACTACACTGAGGAGATGGAACCAACCAACATGAACACACTACACTGAGGAGATGGAACCAACCAACATGAACACACTACACTGAGGAGATGGAACCAACCAACATGAACACACTACACTGAGGAGATGGAACCAACCAACATGAGAACACTACACTGGGGAGATGGAACCAACCAACATGAACACAGCTACACTGAGGAGATGGAACCAACAAACATGAGCACACTACACTGAGGAGATGGAACCAACCAACATGAACACACTACACTGAGGAGATGGAACCAACCAACATGAACACAGCTACAATGAGGAGATGGAACCAACCAACATGAGCACACTACACTGAGGAGATGGAACCAGCCAACATGAACACACTACACTGAGGAGATGGAACCAACCAACATGAACACACTACACTGAGGAGATGGAACCACCCAACATGAACACACTACACTGAGGAGATGGAACCAACCAAGATGAACACACTACACTGAGGAGATGGAACCAACCAACATGCACACACTACATTGAGGAGATGGAACCAACCAACATGAACACACTACACTGAGGAGATGGAACCAACCAACAACATGAGCACACTACACTGAGGAGATGGAACCAACCAACATGAACACACTACACTGAGGAGATGGAACCAACCAACATGAACACACTTCACTGAGGAGATGGAACCAACCAACATGAACACACTACACTGAGGAGATGGAACCAACCAACATGAATACAGCTACACTGAGGAGATGGAACCAACCAACATGAACACACTACACTGAAGAGATGGAACCAACCAACATGAACACACTACACTGAGGAGATGGAACCAACCAATATGAACACACTACACTGAGGAGATGGAACCAATCAACATGAATACAGCTCCAACCAACATGAACACACTACACTGAGGAGATGGAACCAACCAACATGAACACACTACACTGAGGAGATGGAACCAACCAACATGAACACACTACACTGAGGAGATGGAACCAACCAACATGAACACACTACACTGAGGAGATGGAACCAACCAACATGAACACACTACACTGAGGAGATGGAACCAACCAACATGAACACACTACACTGAGGAGATGGAACCAACCAACATGAACACACTACACTGAGGAGATGGAACCAACCAGCATGAACACAGCTACACTGAGGAGATGGAACCAACCAACATGAACACACTACTCTGAGGAGATGGAACCAACCAACATGAACACACTACACTGAGGAGATGGAACCAACCAACATGAACACACTACACTGAGGAGATGGAACCAACCAACATGAACACACTACACTGAGGAGATGGAACCAACTAACATGAACACACTACACTGAGGAGATGGAACAAACCAACATGAACACACTACACTGAGGAGATGGAACCAACCAACATGAACACACTACATTGAGGAGATGGAACCAACCAACATGAACACACTACACTGAGGAGATGGAACCAACCAACATGAACACACTACACTGAGGAGATGGAACCAACCATCATGAGCACACTACACTGAGGAGATGGAACTAACCAACATGAACACACTACACTGAGGAGATGGAACCAACCAACATGAACACACTACACTGAGGAGATGGAACCAACCAACATGAACACACTACACTGAGGAGATGGAATCAACCAACATGAACACACTACACTGAGGAGATGGAACCAACCAACATGAACACACTACACTGAGGAGATGGAACCAACCAACATGAACACACTACACTGAGGAGATGGAACCAACCAACATGAACACACTACACTGAGGAGATGGAACCAACCATCATGAGCACACTACACTGAGGAGATGGAACCAACCAACATGAACACACTACACTGAGGAGATGGAACCAACCAACATGAACACACTACACTGAGGAGATGGAACCAACCAACATGAACACACTACACTCAGTAGATGGAACCAACCAACATGAACACACTACACTGAGGAGATGAAACCAACCAATATGAACACACTACACTGAGGAGATGGAACCAACCAACATGAACACACTACACTGAGGAGATGGAACCAACCAACATGAACACACTACACTGAGGAGATGGAACCAACCAACATGAGCACACTACACTGAGGAGATGGAACCAACCAACATGAGCACACTACACTGAGGAGATGGAACCAACCAACATGAACACACTACACTGAGGAGATGGAACCAACCAACATGAACACACTACACTGAGGAGATGGAACCAACCAACATGAGCACACTACACTGAGGAGATGGAACCAACCAACAACATGAGCACACTACACTGAGGAGATGGAACCAACCAACATGAACACACTACACTGAGGAGATGGAACCAACTAACATGAACACACTTCACTGAGGAGATGGAACCAACCAACATGAACACACTACACTGAGGAGATGGAACCAACCAACATGAATACAGCTACACTGAGGAGATGGAACCAACCAACATGAACACACTACACTGAAGAGATGGAACCAACCAACATGAACACACTACACTGAGGAGATGGAACCAACCAACATGAACACACTACACTGAGGAGATGGAACCAATCAACATGAATACAGCTCCAACCAACATGAACACACTACACTGAGGAGATGAAACCAACCAACATGAACACACTACACTGAGGAGATGGAACCAACCAACATGAACACACTACACTGAGGAGATGGAATCAACCAACATGAACACACTACACTGAGGAGATGGAACCAACCAACATGAACACACTACACTGAGGAGATGGAACCAACCAACATGAACACACTACACTGAGGAGATGGAACCATCCAACATGAACACAGCTACACTGAGGAGATGGAACCAACCAGCATGAACACAGCTACACTGAGGAGATGGAACCAACCAACATGAACACACTACTCTGAGGTGATGGAACCAACCAACATGAACACACTACACTGAGGAGATGGAACCAACCAACATGAACACACTACACTGAGGAGATGGAACCAACCAACATGAACACACTACACTGAGGAGATGGAACCAACCAACATGAACACACTACACTGAGGAGATGGAACCAACCAACATGAACACACTACACTGAGGAGATGGAACCAACCATCATGAGCACACTACACTGAGGAGATGGAACCAACCAACATGAACACACTACACTGAGGAGATGGAACCAACCAACATGAACACACTACACTGAGGAGATGGAACCAACCAACATGAACACACTACACTGAGGAGATGGAATCAACCAACATGAACACACTACACTGAGGAGATGGAACCAACCAACATGAACACACTACACTGAGGAGATGGAACCAACCAACATGAACACACTACACTGAGGAGATGGAACCAACCAACAACATGAGCACACTACACTGAGGAGATGGAACCAACCAACATGAACACACTACACTGAGGAGATGGAACCAACCAACATGAACACACTTCACTGAGGAGATGGAACCAACCAACATGAACACACTACACTGAGGAGATGGAACCAACCAACATGAATACAGCTACACTGAGGAGATGGAACCAACCAACATGAACACACTACACTGAAGAGATGGAACCAACCAACATGAACACACTACACTGAGGAGATGGAACCAACCAACATGAACACACTACACTGAGGAGATGGAACCAACCAACATGAACACACTACACTGAGGAGATGGAACCAACCAACATGAACACACTACACTGAGGAGATGGAACCAACCAACATGAACACACTACACTGAGGAGATGGAACCAACCAACATGAACACACTACACTGAGGAGATGGAACCAACCAACATGAACACACTACACTGAGGAGATGGAACCAACCAACATGAACACACTACACTGAGGAGATGGAACCAACCAACATGAACACAGCTACACTGAGGAGATGGAATCAACCAGCATGAACACAGCTACACTGAGGAGATGGAACCAACCAACATGAACACACTACTCTGAGGAGATGGAACCAACCAACATGAACACACTACACTGAGGAGATGGAACCAACCAACATGAACACACTACACTGAGGAGATGGAACCAACCAACATGAACACACTACACTGAGGAGATGGAACCAACCAACATGAACACACTACACTGAGGAGATGGAACCAACCAACATGAACACACTACACTGAGGAGATGGAACCAACCATCATGAGCACACTACACTGAGGAGATGGAACCAACCAACATGAACACACTACACTGAGGAGATGGAACCAACCAACATGAACACACTACACTGAGGAGATGGAACCAACCAACATGAACACACTACACTGAGGAGATGGAACCAACCAACATGAACACACTACACTGAGGAGATGGAACCAACCAACATGAACACACTACACTGAGGAGATGGAACCAACCAACATGAACACACTACACTGAGGAGATGGAACCAACCAACATGAACACACTACACTGAGGAGATGGAACCAACCAACATGAACACACTACACTGAGGAGATGGAACCAACCAACATGAACACACTACACTGAGGAGATGGAACCAACCAACATGAACACACTACACTGAGGAGATGGAACCAACCATCATGAGCACACTACACTGAGGAGATGGAACCAACCAACATGAACACACTACACTGAGGAGATGGAACCAACCAACATGAACACACTACACTGAGGAGATGGAACCAACCAACATGAGCACACTACACTGAGGAGATGGAACCAACCAACAACATGAGCACACTACACTGAGGAGATGGAACCAACCAACATGAACACACTACACTGAGGAGATGGAACCAACTAACATGAACACACTTCACTGAGGAGATGGAACCAACCAACATGAACACACTACACTGAGGAGATGGAACCAACCAACATGAATACAGCTACACTGAGGAGATGGAACCAACCAACATGAACACACTACACTGAAGAGATGGAACCAACCAACATGAACACACTACACTGAGGAGATGGAACCAACCAACATGAACACACTACACTGAGGAGATGGAACCAATCAACATGAATACAGCTCCAACCAACATGAACACACTACACTGAGGAGATGAAACCAACCAACATGAACACACTACACTGAGGAGATGGAACCAACCAACATGAACACACTACACTGAGGAGATGGAATCAACCAACATGAACACACTACACTGAGGAGATGGAACCAACCAACATGAACACACTACACTGAGGAGATGGAACCAACCAACATGAACACACTACACTGAGGAGATGGAACCATCCAACATGAACACAGCTACACTGAGGAGATGGAACCAACCAGCATGAACACAGCTACACTGAGGAGATGGAACCAACCAACATGAACACACTACTCTGAGGTGATGGAACCAACCAACATGAACACACTACACTGAGGAGATGGAACCAACCAACATGAACACACTACACTGAGGAGATGGAACCAACCAACATGAACACACTACACTGAGGAGATGGAACCAACCAACATGAACACACTACACTGAGGAGATGGAACCAACCAACATGAACACACTACACTGAGGAGATGGAACCAACCATCATGAGCACACTACACTGAGGAGATGGAACCAACCAACATGAACACACTACACTGAGGAGATGGAACCAACCAACATGAACACACTACACTGAGGAGATGGAACCAACCAACATGAACACACTACACTGAGGAGATGGAATCAACCAACATGAACACACTACACTGAGGAGATGGAACCAACCAACATGAACACACTACACTGAGGAGATGGAACCAACCAACATGAACACACTACACTGAGGAGATGGAACCAACCAACAACATGAGCACACTACACTGAGGAGATGGAACCAACCAACATGAACACACTACACTGAGGAGATGGAACCAACCAACATGAACACAGCTACACTGAGGAGATGGAACCAACCAGCATGAACACAGCTACACTGAGGAGATGGAACCAACCAACATGAACACACTACTCTGAGGAGATGGAACCAACCAACATGAACACACTACACTGAGGAGATGGAACCAACCAACATGAACACACTACACTGAGGAGATGGAACCAACCAACATGAACACACTACACTGAGGAGATGGAACCAACCAACATGAACACACTACACTGAGGAGATGGAACCAACCAACATGAACACACTACACTGAGGAGATGGAACCAACCATCATGAGCACACTACACTGAGGAGATGGAACCAACCAACATGAACACACTACACTGAGGAGATGGAACCAACCAACATGAACACACTACACTGAGGAGATGGAACCAACCAACATGAACACACTACACTGAGGAGATGGAACCAACCAACATGAACACACTACACTGAGGAGATGGAACCAACCAACATGAACACACTACACTGAGGAGATGGAACCAACCAACATGAACACACTACACTGAGGAGATGGAACCAACCAACATGAACACACTACACTGAGGAGATGGAACCAACCAACATGAACACACTACACTGAGGAGATGGAACCAACCAACATGAACACACTACACTGAGGAGATGGAACCAACCAACATGAACACACTACACTGAGGAGATGGAACCAACCATCATGAGCACACTACACTGAGGAGATGGAACCAACCAACATGAACACACTACACTGAGGAGATGGAACCAACCAACATGAGCACACTACACTGAGGAGATGGAACCAACCAACAACATGAGCACACTACACTGAGGAGATGGAACCAACCAACATGAACACACTACACTGAGGAGATGGAACCAACTAACATGAACACACTTCACTGAGGAGATGGAACCAACCAACATGAACACACTACACTGAGG
The DNA here is from genome assembly GCA_028752905.1 of Cladorhizidae sp. MBARI D1340-BT2. Taxonomy (NCBI): domain Eukaryota; kingdom Metazoa; phylum Porifera; class Demospongiae; order Poecilosclerida; family Cladorhizidae; species Cladorhizidae sp. MBARI D1340-BT2. Next base: position 8,604,058 of record JAQNBH010000018.1, on the reverse strand, counting down.
AGATGGAACCAACCAACATGAATACAGCTACACTGAGGAGATGGAACCAACCAACATGAACACACTACACTGAAGAGATGGAACCAACCAACATGAACACACTACACTGAGGAGATGGAACCAACCAACATGAACACACTACACTGAGGAGATGGAACCAATCAACATGAATACAGCTCCAACCAACATGAACACACTACACTGAGGAGATGAAACCAACCAACATGAACACACTACACTGAGGAGATGGAACCAACCAACATGAACACACTACACTGAGGAGATGGAATCAACCAACATGAACACACTACACTGAGGAGATGGAACCAACCAACATGAACACACTACACTGAGGAGATGGAACCAACCAACATGAACACACTACACTGAGGAGATGGAACCATCCAACATGAACACAGCTACACTGAGGAGATGGAACCAACCAGCATGAACACAGCTACACTGAGGAGATGGAACCAACCAACATGAACACACTACTCTGAGGTGATGGAACCAACCAACATGAACACACTACACTGAGGAGATGGAACCAACCAACATGAACACACTACACTGAGGAGATGGAACCAACCAACATGAACACACTACACTGAGGAGATGGAACCAACCAACATGAACACACTACACTGAGGAGATGGAACCAACCAACATGAACACACTACACTGAGGAGATGGAACCAACCATCATGAGCACACTACACTGAGGAGATGGAACCAACCAACATGAACACACTACACTGAGGAGATGGAACCAACCAACATGAACACACTACACTGAGGAGATGGAACCAACCAACATGAACACACTACACTGAGGAGATGGAATCAACCAACATGAACACACTACACTGAGGAGATGGAACCAACCAACATGAACACACTACACTTAGGAGATGGAACCAACCAACATGAACACACTACACTGAGGAGATGGAACCAACCAACAACATGAGCACACTACACTGAGGAGATGGAACCAACCAACATGAACACACTACACTGAGGAGATGGAACCAACCAACATGAACACACTTCACTGAGGAGATGGAACCAACCAACATGAACACACTACACTGAGGAGATGGAACCAACCAACATGAATACAGCTACACTGAGGAGATGGAACCAACCAACATGAACACACTACACTGAAGAGATGGAACCAACCAACATGAACACACTACACTGAGGAGATGGAACCAACCAACATGAACACACTACACTGAGGAGATGGAACCAACCAACATGAACACACTACACTGAGGAGATGGAACCAACCAACATGAACACACTACACTGAGGAGATGGAACCAACCAACATGAACACACTACACTGAGGAGATGGAACCAACCAACATGAACACACTACACTGAGGAGATGGAACCAACCAACATGAACACACTACACTGAGGAGATGGAACCAACCAACATGAACACACTACACTGAGGAGATGGAACCAACCAACATGAACACAGCTACACTGAGGAGATGGAACCAACCAGCATGAACACAGCTACACTGAGGAGATGGAACCAACCAACATGAACACACTACTCTGAGGAGATGGAACCAACCAACATGAACACACTACACTGAGGAGATGGAACCAACCAACATGAACACACTACACTGAGGAGATGGAACCAACCAACATGAACACACTACACTGAGGAGATGGAACCAACCAACATGAACACACTACACTGAGGAGATGGAACCAACCAACATGAACACACTACACTGAGGAGATGGAACCAACCATCATGAGCACACTACACTGAGGAGATGGAACCAACCAACATGAACACACTACACTGAGGAGATGGAACCAACCAACATGAACACACTACACTGAGGAGATGGAACCAACCAACATGAACACACTACACTGAGGAGATGGAACCAACCAACATGAACACACTACACTGAGGAGATGGAACCAACCAACATGAACACACTACACTGAGGAGATGGAACCAACCAACATGAACACACTACACTGAGGAGATGGAACCAACCAACATGAACACACTACACTGAGGAGATGGAACCAACCAACATGAACACACTACACTGAGGAGATGGAACCAACCAACATGAACACACTACACTGAGGAGATGGAACCAACCAACATGAACACACTACACTGAGGAGATGGAACCAACCAACATGAACACAGCTACACTGAGGAGATGGAACCAACCAGCATGAACACAGCTACACTGAGGAGATGGAACCAACCAACATGAACACACTACTCTTAGGAGATGGAACCAACCAACATGAACACACTACACTGAGGAGATGGAACCAACCAACATGAACACACTACACTGAGGAGATGGAACCAACCAACATGAACACACTACACTGAGGAGATGGAACCAACCAACATGAACACACTACACTGAGGAGATGGAACCAACCAACATGAACACACTACACTGAGTAGATGGAACCAACCAACATGAACACACTACACTGAGGAGATGGAACCAACCAACATGAGCACACTACACTGAGGAGATGGAACCAACCAACATGAGCACAATACACTGAGGAGATGGAACCAACCAACATGAACACACTACACTGAGGAGATGGAACCAACCAACATGAACACACTACACTGAGGAGATGGAACCAACCAACATGAACACACTACACTGAGGAGATGGAACCAACCAACATGAACACACTACACTGAGGAGATGGAACCAACCAACATGAACACACTACACTGAGGAGATGGAACCATCCAACATGAGCACACTACACTGAGGAGATGGAACCAACCAACATGAGCACACTACACTGAGGAGATGGAACCAACCAACATGAACACACTACACTGAGGAGATGGAACCAACCAACATGAACACACTACACTGAGGAGATGGAACCAACCAACATGAGCACACTACACTGAGGAGATGGAACCAACCAACATGAGCACACTACACTGAGGAGATGGAACCAACCAACATGAACACACTACACTGAGGAGATGGAACCAACCAACATGAACACACTACACTGAGGAGATGGAACCAACCAACATGAACACACTACACTGAGGAGATGGAACCAACCAACATGAATACAGCTACACTGAGGAGATGGAACCAACCAACATGAACACACTACACTGAGGAGATGGAACCAACCAACATGAACACACTACACTGAGGAGATGGAACCAACCAACATGAACACACTACACTGAAGAGATGGAACCAACCAACATGAACACACTACACTGAGGAGATGGATCCAACCAACATGAATACACTACACTGAGGAGATGGAACCAACCAACGTGAACACACTACACTGAGGAGATGAAACCAACCAACATGAACACACTACACTGAGGAGATGGAACCAACCAACATGAACACAGCTACACTGAGGAGATGGAACCAACCAGCATGAACACAGCTACACTGAGGAGATGGAACCAACCAACATGAACACACTACACTGAGGAGATGGAACCAACCAACATGAACACACTACACTGAGGAGATGGAACCAACCAACATGAACACACTACACTGAGGAGATGGAACCAACCAACATGAACACACTACACTGAGGAGATGGAACCAACCAACATGAACACACTACACTGAGGAGATGGAACCAACCAACATGAACACACTACACTGAGGAGATGGAACCAACCAACATGAACACACTACACTGAGGAGATGGAACCAACCAACATGAACACACTACACTGAGGAGATGGAACCAACCAACATGAACACACTACACTGAGGAGATGGAACCAACCAACATGAACACAGCTACACTGAGGAGATGGAACCAACAAACATGAGCACACTACACTGAGGAGATGGAACCAACCAACATGAACACACTACACTGAGGAGATGGAACCAGCCAACATGAACACACTACACTGAGGAGATGGAACCAACCAACATGAACACACTACACTGAGGAGATGGAACCAACCAACATGAACACACTACACTGAGGAGATGGAACCAACCAACATGAACACAGCTACACTGAGGAGATGGAACCAACAAACATGAGCACACTACACTGAGGAGATGGAACCAACCAACATGAACACACTACACTGAGGAGATGGAACCAACCAACATGAACACAGCTACAATGAGGAGATGGAACCAACCAACATGAGCACACTACACTGAGGAGATGGAACCAGCCAACATGAACACATTACACTGAGGAGATGTAACCAACCAACATGAACACACTACACTGAGGAGATGGAACCAACCAACATGAACACACTACACTGAGGAGATGGAACCAACCAACATGAACACAGCTACACTGAGGAGATGGAACCAACCAACATGAGCACACTACACTGAGAAGATGGAACCAACCAACATGAACACACTACACTGAGGAGATGGAACCAACCAACATGAACACACTACACTGAGGAGATGGAACCAACCAACATGAACACACTACACTGAGGAGATGGAACCAACCAACATGAACACACCACACTGAGGAGATGGAACCAACCAACATGAGCACACTACACTAAGGAGATGCAACCAACCAACATGAACACACTACACTGAGGAGATGGAACCAACCAACATGAACACACTACACTGAGGAGATGGAACCAACCAACATGAACACACTACACTGAGGAGATGGAACCAACCAACATGAACACACTACACTGAGTAGATGGAACCAACCAACATGAACACACTACACTGAGGAGATGGAACCAACCAACATGAACACACTACACTGAGGAGATGGAACCAACCAACATGAGCACACTACACTGAGGAGATGGAACCAACCAACATGAGCACACTACACTGAGGAGATGGAACCAACCAACATGAACACACTACACTGAGGAGATGGAACCAACCAACATGAACACACTACACTGAGGAGATGGAACCAACCAACATGAGCACACTACACTGAGGAGATGGAACCAACCAACAACATGAGCACACTACACTGAGGAGATGGAACCAACCAACATGAACACACTACACTGAGGAGATGGAACCAACCAACATGAACACACTTCACTGAGGAGATGGAACCAACCAACATGAACACACTACACTGAGGAGATGGAACCAACCAACATGAATACAGCTACACTGAGGAGATGGAACCAACCAACATGAACACACTACACTGAAGAGATGGAACCAACCAACATGAACACACTACACTGAGGAGATGGAACCAACCAACATGAACACACTACACTGAGGAGATGGAACCAATCAACATGAATACAGCTCCAACCAACATGAACACACTACACTGAGGAGATGGAACCAACCAACATGAACACACTACACTGAGGAGATGGAACCAACCAACATGAACACACTACACTGAGGAGATGGAACCAACCAACATGAACACACTACACTGAGGAGATGGAACCAACCAACATGAACACACTACACTGAGTAGATGGAACCAACCAACATGAACACACTACACTGAGGAGATGGAACCAACCAACATGAACACACTACACTGAGGAGATGGAACCAACCAACATGAACACAGCTACACTGAGGAGATGGAACCAACCAGCATGAACACAGCTACACTGAGGAGATGGAACCAACCAACATGAACACACTACTCTGAGGAGATGGAACCAACCAACATGAACACACTACACTGAGGAGATGGAACCAACCAACATGAACACACTACACTGAGGAGATGGAACCAACCAACATGAACACACTACACTGAGAAGATGGAACCAACCAACATGAACACACTACACTGAGGAGATGGAACCAACCAACATGAACACACTACACTGAGGAGATGGAACCAACCATCATGAGCACACTACACTGAGGAGATGGAACCAACCAACATGAACACACTACACTGAGGAGATGGAACCAACCAACATGAACACACTACACTGAGGAGATGGAACCAACCAACATGAAGACTCTACACTGAGGAGATGGAACCAACCAACATGAACACACTACACTGAGGAGATGGAACCAACCAACATAAAGACACTACACTGAGGAGATGGAATCAACCAACATGAACACACTACACTGAGGAGATGGAACCAACCAACATGAACACACTACACTGAGGAGATGGAACCAACCAACATGAACACACTACACTGAGGAGATGGAACCAACCAACATGAACACAGCTACACTGAGGAGATGGAACCAACCAGCATGAACACAGCTACACTGAGGAGATGGAACCAACCAACATGAACACACTACACTGAGGAGATGGAACCAACCAACATGAACACACTACACTGAGGAGATGGAACCAACCAACATGAACACACTACACTGAGTAGATGGAACCAACCAACATGAACACACTACACTGAGGAGATGGAACCAACCAACATGAACACACTACACTGAGGAGATGGAACCAACCAACATGAGCACACTACACTGAGGAGATGGAACCAACCAACATGAGCACACTACACTGAGGAGATGGAACCAACCAACATGAACACACTACACTGAGGAGATGGAACCAACCAACATGAACACACTACACTGAGGAGATGGAACCAACCAACATGAGCACACTACACTGAGGAGATGGAACCAACCAACAACATGAGCACACTACACTGAGGAGATGGAACCAACCAACATGAACACACTACACTGAGGAGATGGAACCAACCAACATGAACACACTTCACTGAGGAGATGGAACCAACCAACATGAACACACTACACTGAGGAGATGGAACCAACCAACATGAATACAGCTACACTGAGGAGATGGAACCAACCAACATGAACACACTACACTGAAGAGATGGAACCAACCAACATGAACACACTACACTGAGGAGATGGAACCAACCAACATGAACACACTACACTGAGGAGATGGAACCAATCAACATGAATACAGCTCCAACCAACATGAACACACTACACTGAGGAGATGGAACCAACCAACATGAACACACTACACTGAGGAGATGGAACCAACCAACATGAACACACTACACTGAGGAGATGGAACCAACCAACATGAACACACTACACTGAGGAGATGGAACCAACCAACATGAACACACTACACTGAGTAGATGGAACCAACCAACATGAACACACTACACTGAGGAGATGGAACCAACCAACATGAACACACTACACTGAGGAGATGGAACCAACCAACATGAACACAGCTACACTGAGGAGATGGAACCAACCAGCATGAACACAGCTACACTGAGGAGATGGAACCAACCAACATGAACACACTACTCTGAGGAGATGGAACCAACCAACATGAACACACTACACTGAGGAGATGGAACCAACCAACATGAACACACTACACTGAGGAGATGGAACCAACCAACATGAACACACTACACTGAGAAGATGGAACCAACCAACATGAACACACTACACTGAGGAGATGGAACCAACCAACATGAACACACTACACTGAGGAGATGGAACCAACCATCATGAGCACACTACACTGAGGAGATGGAACCAACCAACATGAACACACTACACTGAGGAGATGGAACCAACCAACATGAACACACTACACTGAGGAGATGGAACCAACCAACATGAAGACTCTACACTGAGGAGATGGAACCAACCAACATGAACACACTACACTGAGGAGATGGAACCAACCAACATAAAGACACTACACTGAGGAGATGGAATCAACCAACATGAACACACTACACTGAGGAGATGGAACCAACCAACATGAACACACTACACTGAGGAGATGGAACCAACCAACATGAACACACTACACTGAGGAGATGGAACCAACCAACATGAACACAGCTACACTGAGGAGATGGAACCAACCAGCATGAACACAGCTACACTGAGGAGATGGAACCAACCAACATGAACACACTACACTGAGGAGATGGAACCAACCAACATGAACACACTACACTGAGGAGATGGAACCAACCAACATGAACACACTACACTGAGGAGATGGAACCAACCAACATGAACACACTACACTGAGGAGATGGAACCAACCATCATGAGCACACTACACTGACGAGATGGAACCAACCAACATGAACACACTACACTGAGGAGATGGAACCAACCAATATGAACACACTACACTGAGTAGATGGAACCAACCAACATGAGCACACTACACTGAGGAGATGGAACCAACCAACATGAACACACTACACTGAGGAGATGGAACCAACCAACATGAACACACTACACTGAGGAGATGGAACCAACCAACATGAACACACTACACTGAGGAGATGGAACCAACCAACATGAGCACACTACACTGATGAGATGGAACCAACCAACATGAGCACACTACACTGAGGAGATGGAACCAACCAACATGAACACACTACACTGAGGAGATGGAACCAACCAACATGAACACACTACACTGAGGAGATGGAACCAACCAACATGAACACACTACACTGAGTAGATGGAACCAACCAACATGAACACACTACACTGAGGAGATGGAACCAACCAACATGAACACACTACACTGAGGAGATGGAACCAACCAACATGAACACAGCTACACTGAGGAGATGGAACCAACCAGCATGAACACAGCTACACTGAGGAGATGGAACCAACCAACATGAACACACTACACTGAGGAGATGGAACCAACCAACATGAACACACTACACTGAGGAGATGGAACAAACTAACATGAACACACTACACTGAGGAGATGGAACCAACCAACATGAACACACTACACTGAGGAGATGGAACCAACCAACATGAACACACTACACTGAGGAGATGGAACCAACCAACATGAACACACTACACTGAGGAGATGGAACCAACCATCATGAGCACACTACACTGAGGAGATGGAACCAACCAACATGAACACACTACACTGAGGAGATGGAACCAACCAATATGAACACACTACACAGAGTAGATGGAACCAACCAACATGAGCACACTACACTGAGTAGATGGAACCAACCAACATGAACACACTACACTGAGGAGATGGAACCAACCAACATGAACACACTACACTGAGGAGATGGAACCAACCAACATGAACACAGCTACACTGAGGAGATGGAACCAACCAGCATGAACACAGCTACACTGAGGAGATGGAACCAACCAACATGAACACACTACACTGAGGAGATGGAACAAACCAACATGAACACACTACACTGAGGAGATGGAACCAACCAACATGAACACACTACACTGAGGAGTTGGAACCAACCAACATGAACACACTACACTGAGGAGATGGAACCAACCAACATGAACACACTACACTGAGGAGATGGAACCAACCAACATGAACACACTACACTGAGGAGATGGAACCAACCATCATGAGCACACTACACTGAGGAGATGGAACCAACCAACATGAACACACTACACTGAGGAGATGGAACCAACCAATATGAACACACTACACTGAGTAGATGGAACCAACCAACATGAGCACACTACACTGAGGAGGTGGAACCAACCAACATGAACACAGCTACACTGAGGAGATGGAACCAACCAACATGAGCACACTACACTGAGGAGATGGAACCAACCAACATCAACACACTACACTGAGGAGATGGAACCAACCAACATGAACACACCTATACACTGAGGAGATGGAACCAACCAACATGAACACACTACACTGAGGAGATGGAACCAACCAACATGAGCACACTACACTGAGGAGATGGAACCAACCAACATGAGCACACTACACTGAGGAGATGGAACCAACCAACATAAACACACTACACTGAGGAGATGGAACCAACCAACATGAACACACTACACTGAGGAGATGCAACCAACCAACATGAACACACTACACTGAGTAGATGGAACCAACCAACATGAACACACTACACTGAGGAGATGGAACCAACCAACATGAACACACTACACTGAGGAGATGGAACCAACCAACATGAACACAGCTACACTGAGGAGATGGAACCAACCAGCATGAACACACTACACTGAGGAGATGGAACCAACCAACATGAACACAGCTACACTGAGGAGATGGAACCAACCAACATGAACACACTACACTGAGAAGATGGAACCAACCAACATGAACACACTACACTGAGGAGATGGAACCAACCAACATGAACACACTACACTGAGGAGATGGAACCAACCAACAACATGAGCACACTACACTGAGGAGATGGAACCAACCAACATGAACACACTACACTGAGGAGATGGAACCAACCAACATGAACACACTTCACTGAGGAGATGGAACCAACCAACATGAACACACTACACTGAGGAGATGGAACCAACCAACATGAATACAGCTACACTGAGGAGATGGAACCAACCAACATGAACACACTACACTGAAGAGATGGAACCAACCAACATGAACACACTACACTGAGGAGATGGAACCAACCAACATGAACACACTACACTGAGGAGATGGAACCAATCAACATGAATACAGCTCCAACCAACATGAACACACTACACTGAGGAGATGGAACCAACCAACATGAACACACTACACTGAGGAGATGGAACCAACCAACATGAACACACTACACTGAGGAGATGGAACCAACCAACATGAACACACTACACTGAGGAGATGGAACCAACCAACATGAACACACTACACTGAGTAGATGGAACCAACCAACATGAACACACTACACTGAGGAGATGGAACCAACCAACATGAACACACTACACTGAGGAGATGGAACCAACCAACATGAACACAGCTACACTGAGGAGATGGAACCAACCAGCATGAACACAGCTACACTGAGGAGATGGAACCAACCAACATGAACACACTACTCTGAGGAGATGGAACCAACCAACATGAACACACTACACTGAGGAGATGGAACCAACCAACATGAACACACTACACTGAGGAGATGGAACCAACCAACATGAACACACTACACTGAGAAGATGGAACCAACCAACATGAACACACTACACTGAGGAGATGGAACCAACCAACATGAACACACTACACTGAGGAGATGGAACCAACCATCATGAGCACACTACACTGAGGAGATGGAACCAACCAACATGAACACACTACACTGAGGAGATGGAACCAACCAACATGAACACACTACACTGAGGAGATGGAACCAACCAACATGAAGACTCTACACTGAGGAGATGGAACCAACCAACATGAACACACTACACTGAGGAGATGGAACCAACCAACATAAAGACACTACACTGAGGAGATGGAATCAACCAACATGAACACACTACACTGAGGAGATGGAACCAACCAACATGAACACACTACACTGAGGAGATGGAACCAACCAACATGAACACACTACACTGAGGAGATGGAACCAACCAACATGAACACAGCTACACTGAGGAGATGGAACCAACCAGCATGAACACAGCTACACTGAGGAGATGGAACCAACCAACATGAACACACTACACTGAGGAGTTGGAACCAACCAACATGAACACACTACACTGAGGAGATGGAACCAATCAACATGAACACACTACACTGAGGAGATGGAACCAACCAACATGAACACACTACACTGAGGAGATGGAACCAACCAACATGAACACACTTCACTGAGGAGATGGAACCAACCAACATGAACACACTACACTGAGGAGATGGAACCAACCAACATGAATACAGCTACACTGAGGAGATGGAACCAACCAACATGAACACACTACACTGAAGAGATGGAACCAACCAACATGAACACACTACACTGAGGAGATGGAACCAACCAACATGAACACACTACACTGAGGAGATGGAACCAATCAACATGAATACAGCTCCAACCAACATGAACACACTACACTGAGGAGATGGAACCAACCAACATGAACACACTACACTGAGGAGATGGAACCAACCAACATGAACACACTACACTGAGGAGATGGAACCAACCAACATGAACACACTACACTGAGGAGATGGAACCAACCAACATGAACACACTACACTGAGTAGATGGAACCAACCAACATGAACACACTACACTGAGGAGATGGAACCAACCAACATGAACACACTACACTGAGGAGATGGAACCAACCAACATGAACACAGCTACACTGAGGAGATGGAACCAACCAGCATGAACACAGCTACACTGAGGAGATGGAACCAACCAACATGAACACACTACTCTGAGGAGATGGAACCAACCAACATGAACACACTACACTGAGGAGATGGAACCAACCAACATGAACACACTACACTGAGGAGATGGAACCAACCAACATGAACACACTACACTGAGAAGATGGAACCAACCAACATGAACACACTACACTGAGGAGATGGAACCAACCAACATGAACACACTACACTGAGGAGATGGAACCAACCATCATGAGCACACTACACTGAGGAGATGGAACCAACCAACATGAACACACTACACTGAGGAGATGGAACCAACCAACATGAACACACTACACTGAGGAGATGGAACCAACCAACATGAAGACTCTACACTGAGGAGATGGAACCAACCAACATGAACACACTACACTGAGGAGATGGAACCAACCAACATAAAGACACTACACTGAGGAGATGGAATCAACCAACATGAACACACTACACTGAGGAGATGGAACCAACCAACATGAACACACTACACTGAGGAGATGGAACCAACCAACATGAACACACTACACTGAGGAGATGGAACCAACCAACATGAACACAGCTACACTGAGGAGATGGAACCAACCAGCATGAACACAGCTACACTGAGGAGATGGAACCAACCAACATGAACACACTACACTGAGGAGATGGAACCAACCAACATGAACACACTACACTGAGGAGTTGGAACCAACCAACATGAACACACTACACTGAGGAGATGGAACCAACCAACATGAACACACTACACTGAGGAGATGGAACCAACCATCATGAGCACACTACACTGACGAGATGGAACCAACCAACATGAACACACTACACTGAGGAGATGGAACCAACCAATATGAACACACTACACTGAGTAGATGGAACCAACCAACATGAGCACACTACACTGAGGAGATGGAACAAACCAACATGAACACACTACACTGAGGAGATGGAACCAACCAACATGAACACACTACACTGAGGAGATGGAACCAACCAACATGAACACACTACACTGAGGAGATGGAACCAACCAACATGAGCACACTACACTGAGGAGATGGAACCAACCAACATGAGCACACTACACTGAGGAGATGGAACCAACCAACATGAACACACTACACTGAGGAGATGGAACCAACCAACATGAACACAGCTACACTGAGGAGATGGAACCAACCAATATGAACACACTACACTGAGTAGATGGAACCAACCAACATGAGCACACTACACTGAGGAGATGGAACCAACCAACATGAACACAGCTACACTGAGGAGATGGAACCAACCAACATGAGCACACTACACTGAGGAGATGGAACCAACCAACATGAACACACTACACTGAGGAGATGGAACCAACCAACATGAACACACCTATACACTGAGGAGATGGAACCAACCAACATGAACACACTACACTGAGGAGATGGAACCAACCAACATGAGCACACTACACTGAGGAGATGGAACCAACCAACATGAGCACACTACACTGAGGAGATGGAACCAACCAACATAAACACACTACACTGAGGAGATGGAACCAACCAACATGAACACACTACACTGAGGAGATGCAACCAACCAACATGAACACACTACACTGAGTAGATGGAACCAACCAACATGAACACACTACACTGAGGAGATGGAACCAACCAACATGAACACACTACACTGAGGAGATGGAACCAACCAACATGAACACAGCTACACTGAGGAGATGGAACCAACCAGCATGAACACACTACACTGAGGAGATGGAACCAACCAACATGAACACAGCTACACTGAGGAGATGGAACCAACCAACATGAACACACTACACTGAGAAGATGGAACCAACCAACATGAACACACTACACTGAGGAGATGGAACCAACCAACATGAACACACTACACTGAGGAGATGGAACCAACCAACAACATGAGCACACTACACTGAGGAGATGGAACCAACCAACATGAACACACTACACTGAGGAGATGGAACCAACCAACATGAACACACTTCACTGAGGAGATGGAACCAACCAACATGAACACACTACACTGAGGAGATGGAACCAACCAACATGAATACAGCTACACTGAGGAGATGGAACCAACCAACATGAACACACTACACTGAAGAGATGGAACCAACCAACATGAACACACTACACTGAGGAGATGGAACCAACCAACATGAACACACTACACTGAGGAGATGGAACCAATCAACATGAATACAGCTCCAACCAACATGAACACACTACACTGAGGAGATGGAACCAACCAACATGAACACACTACACTGAGGAGATGGAACCAACCAACATGAACACACTACACTGAGGAGATGGAACCAACCAACATGAACACACTACACTGAGGAGATGGAACCAACCAACATGAACACACTACACTGAGTAGATGGAACCAACCAACATGAACACACTACACTGAGGAGATGGAACCAACCAACATGAACACACTACACTGAGGAGATGGAACCAACCAACATGAACACAGCTACACTGAGGAGATGGAACCAACCAGCATGAACACAGCTACACTGAGGAGATGGAACCAACCAACATGAAGACTCTACACTGAGGAGATGGAACCAACCAACATGAACACACTACACTGAGGAGATGGAACCAACCAACATAAAGACACTACACTGAGGAGATGGAATCAACCAACATGAACACACTACACTGAGGAGATGGAACCAACCAACATGAATACAGCTACACTGAGGAGATGGAACCAACCAACATGAACACACTACACTGAAGAGATGGAACCAACCAACATGAACACACTACACTGAGGAGATGGAACCAACCAACATGAACACACTACACTGAGGAGATGGAACCAATCAACATGAATACAGCTCCAACCAACATGAACACACTACACTGAGGAGATGGAACCAACCAACATGAACACACTACACTGAGGAGATGGAACCAACCAACATGAACACACTACACTGAGGAGATGGAACCAACCAACATGAACACACTACACTGAGGAGATGGAACCAACCAACATGAACACACTACACTGAGTAGATGGAACCAACCAACATGAACACACTACACTGAGGAGATGGAACCAACCAACATGAACACACTACACTGAGGAGATGGAACCAACCAACATGAACACAGCTACACTGAGGAGATGGAACCAACCAGCATGAACACAGCTACACTGAGGAGATGGAACCAACCAACATGAACACACTACTCTGAGGAGATGGAACCAACCAACATGAACACACTACACTGAGGAGATGGAACCAACCAACATGAACACACTACACTGAGGAGATGGAACCAACCAACATGAACACACTACACTGAGAAGATGGAACCAACCAACATGAACACACTACACTGAGGAGATGGAACCAACCAACATGAACACACTACACTGAGGAGATGGAACCAACCATCATGAGCACACTACACTGAGGAGATGGAACCAACCAACATGAACACACTACACTGAGGAGATGGAACCAACCAACATGAACACACTACACTGAGGAGATGGAACCAACCAACATGAAGACTCTACACTGAGGAGATGGAACCAACCAACATGAACACACTACACTGAGGAGATGGAACCAACCAACATAAAGACACTACACTGAGGAGATGGAATCAACCAACATGAACACACTACACTGAGGAGATGGAACCAACCAACATGAACACACTACACTGAGGAGATGGAACCAACCAACATGAACACACTACACTGAGGAGATGGAACCAACCAACATGAACACAGCTACACTGAGGAGATGGAACCAACCAGCATGAACACAGCTACACTGAGGAGATGGAACCAACCAACATGAACACACTACACTGAGGAGATGGAACCAACCAACATGAACACACTACACTGAGGAGTTGGAACCAACCAACATGAACACACTACACTGAGGAGATGGAACCAACCAACATGAACACACTACACTGAGGAGATGGAACCAACCATCATGAGCACACTACACTGACGAGATGGAACCAACCAACATGAACACACTACACTGAGGAGATGGAACCAACCAATATGAACACACTACACTGAGTAGATGGAACCAACCAACATGAGCACACTACACTGAGGAGATGGAACAAACCAACATGAACACACTACACTGAGGAGATGGAACCAACCAACATGAACACACTACACTGAGGAGATGGAACCAACCAACATGAACACACTACACTGAGGAGATGGAACCAACCAACATGAGCACACTACACTGAGGAGATGGAACCAACCAACATGAGCACACTACACTGAGGAGATGGAACCAACCAACATGAACACACTACACTGAGGAGATGGAACCAACCAACATGAACACAGCTACACTGAGGAGATGGAACCAACCAATATGAACACACTACACTGAGTAGATGGAACCAACCAACATGAGCACACTACACTGAGGAGATGGAACCAACCAACATGAACACAGCTACACTGAGGAGATGGAACCAACCAACATGAGCACACTACACTGAGGAGATGGAACCAACCAACATGAACACACTACACTGAGGAGATGGAACCAACCAACATGAACACACCTATACACTGAGGAGATGGAACCAACCAACATGAACACACTACACTGAGGAGATGGAACCAACCAACATGAGCACACTACACTGAGGAGATGGAACCAACCAACATGAGCACACTACACTGAGGAGATGGAACCAACCAACATAAACACACTACACTGAGGAGATGGAACCAACCAACATGAACACACTACACTGAGGAGATGCAACCAACCAACATGAACACACTACACTGAGTAGATGGAACCAACCAACATGAACACACTACACTGAGGAGATGGAACCAACCAACATGAACACACTACACTGAGGAGATGGAACCAACCAACATGAACACAGCTACACTGAGGAGATGGAACCAACCAGCATGAACACACTACACTGAGGAGATGGAACCAACCAACATGAACACAGCTACACTGAGGAGATGGAACCAACCAACATGAACACACTACACTGAGAAGATGGAACCAACCAACATGAACACACTACACTGAGGAGATGGAACCAACCAACATGAACACACTACACTGAGGAGATGGAACCAACCAACAACATGAGCACACTACACTGAGGAGATGGAACCAACCAACATGAACACACTACACTGAGGAGATGGAACCAACCAACATGAACACACTTCACTGAGGAGATGGAACCAACCAACATGAACACACTACACTGAGGAGATGGAACCAACCAACATGAATACAGCTACACTGAGGAGATGGAACCAACCAACATGAACACACTACACTGAAGAGATGGAACCAACCAACATGAACACACTACACTGAGGAGATGGAACCAACCAACATGAACACACTACACTGAGGAGATGGAACCAATCAACATGAATACAGCTCCAACCAACATGAACACACTACACTGAGGAGATGGAACCAACCAACATGAACACACTACACTGAGGAGATGGAACCAACCAACATGAACACACTACACTGAGGAGATGGAACCAACCAACATGAACACACTACACTGAGGAGATGGAACCAACCAACATGAACACACTACACTGAGTAGATGGAACCAACCAACATGAACACACTACACTGAGGAGATGGAACCAACCAACATGAACACACTACACTGAGGAGATGGAACCAACCAACATGAACACAGCTACACTGAGGAGATGGAACCAACCAGCATGAACACAGCTACACTGAGGAGATGGAACCAACCAACATGAAGACTCTACACTGAGGAGATGGAACCAACCAACATGAACACACTACACTGAGGAGATGGAACCAACCAACATAAAGACACTACACTGAGGAGATGGAATCAACCAACATGAACACACTACACTGAGGAGATGGAACCAACCAACATGAACACACTACACTGAGGAGATGGAACCAACCAACATGAACACACTACACTGAGGAGATGGAACCAACCAACATGAA
Organism: Cladorhizidae sp. MBARI D1340-BT2; assembly: GCA_028752905.1. Taxonomy (NCBI): domain Eukaryota; kingdom Metazoa; phylum Porifera; class Demospongiae; order Poecilosclerida; family Cladorhizidae; species Cladorhizidae sp. MBARI D1340-BT2. The sequence continues at coordinate 8,585,724 of JAQNBH010000018.1, read as the reverse complement.
CACAGCTACACTGAGGAGATGGAACCAACCAGCATGAACACAGCTACACTGAGGAGATGGAACCAACCAACATGAACACACTACACTGAGGAGATGGAACCAACCAACATGAACACACTACACTGAGGAGTTGGAACCAACCAACATGAACACACTACACTGAGGAGATGGAACCAATCAACATGAACACACTACACTGAGGAGATGGAACCAACCAACATGAACACACTACACTGAGGAGATGGAACCAACCAACATGAACACACTTCACTGAGGAGATGGAACCAACCAACATGAACACACTACACTGAGGAGATGGAACCAACCAACATGAATACAGCTACACTGAGGAGATGGAACCAACCAACATGAACACACTACACTGAAGAGATGGAACCAACCAACATGAACACACTACACTGAGGAGATGGAACCAACCAACATGAACACACTACACTGAGGAGATGGAACCAATCAACATGAATACAGCTCCAACCAACATGAACACACTACACTGAGGAGATGGAACCAACCAACATGAACACACTACACTGAGGAGATGGAACCAACCAACATGAACACACTACACTGAGGAGATGGAACCAACCAACATGAACACACTACACTGAGGAGATGGAACCAACCAACATGAACACACTACACTGAGTAGATGGAACCAACCAACATGAACACACTACACTGAGGAGATGGAACCAACCAACATGAACACACTACACTGAGGAGATGGAACCAACCAACATGAACACAGCTACACTGAGGAGATGGAACCAACCAGCATGAACACAGCTACACTGAGGAGATGGAACCAACCAACATGAACACACTACTCTGAGGAGATGGAACCAACCAACATGAACACACTACACTGAGGAGATGGAACCAACCAACATGAACACACTACACTGAGGAGATGGAACCAACCAACATGAACACACTACACTGAGAAGATGGAACCAACCAACATGAACACACTACACTGAGGAGATGGAACCAACCAACATGAACACACTACACTGAGGAGATGGAACCAACCATCATGAGCACACTACACTGAGGAGATGGAACCAACCAACATGAACACACTACACTGAGGAGATGGAACCAACCAACATGAACACACTACACTGAGGAGATGGAACCAACCAACATGAAGACTCTACACTGAGGAGATGGAACCAACCAACATGAACACACTACACTGAGGAGATGGAACCAACCAACATAAAGACACTACACTGAGGAGATGGAATCAACCAACATGAACACACTACACTGAGGAGATGGAACCAACCAACATGAACACACTACACTGAGGAGATGGAACCAACCAACATGAACACACTACACTGAGGAGATGGAACCAACCAACATGAACACAGCTACACTGAGGAGATGGAACCAACCAGCATGAACACAGCTACACTGAGGAGATGGAACCAACCAACATGAACACACTACACTGAGGAGATGGAACCAACCAACATGAACACACTACACTGAGGAGTTGGAACCAACCAACATGAACACACTACACTGAGGAGATGGAACCAACCAACATGAACACACTACACTGAGGAGATGGAACCAACCATCATGAGCACACTACACTGACGAGATGGAACCAACCAACATGAACACACTACACTGAGGAGATGGAACCAACCAATATGAACACACTACACTGAGTAGATGGAACCAACCAACATGAGCACACTACACTGAGGAGATGGAACCAACCAACATGAACACACTACACTGAGGAGATGGAACCAACCAACATGAACACACTACACTGAGGAGATGGAACCAACCAACATGAACACACTACACTGAGGAGATGGAACCAACCAACATGAGCACACTACACTGAGGAGATGGAACCAACCAACATGAGCACACTACACTGAGGAGATGGAACCAACCAACATGAACACACTACACTGAGGAGATGGAACCAACCAACATGAACACACTACACTGAGGAGATGGAACCAACCAACATGAACACACTACACTGAGTAGATGGAACCAACCAACATGAACACACTACACTGAGGAGATGGAACCAACCAACATGAACACACTACACTGAGGAGATGGAACCAACCAACATGAACACAGCTACACTGAGGAGATGGAACCAACCAACATGAACACACTACACTGAGTAGATGGAACCAACCAACATGAGCACACTACACTGAGGAGATGGAACCAACCAACATGAACACACTACACTGAGGAGATGGAACCAACCAACATGAACACACTACACTGAGGAGATGGAACCAACCAACATGAACACACTACACTGAGGAGATGGAACCAACCAACATGAGCACACTACACTGATGAGATGGAACCAACCAACATGAGCACACTACACTGAGGAGATGGAACCAACCAACATGAACACACTACACTGAGGAGATGGAACCAACCAACATGAACACACTACACTGAGGAGATGGAACCAACCAACATGAACACACTACACTGAGTAGATGGAACCAACCAACATGAACACACTACACTGAGGAGATGGAACCAACCAACATGAACACACTACACTGAGGAGATGGAACCAACCAACATGAACACAGCTACACTGAGGAGATGGAACCAACCAGCATGAACACAGCTACACTGAGGAGATGGAACCAACCAACATGAACACACTACACTGAGGAGATGGAACCAACCAACATGAACACACTACACTGAGGAGATGGAACAAACTAACATGAACACACTACACTGAGGAGATGGAACCAACCAACATGAACACACTACACTGAGGAGATGGAACCAACCAACATGAACACACTACACTGAGGAGATGGAACCAACCAACATGAACACACTACACTGAGGAGATGGAACCAACCATCATGAGCACACTACACTGATGAGATGGAACCAACCAACATGAACACACTACACTGAGGAGATGGAACCAACCAATATGAACACACTACACAGAGTAGATGGAACCAACCAACATGAGCACACTACACTGAGTAGATGGAACCAACCAACATGAACACACTACACTGAGGAGATGGAACCAACCAACATGAACACACTACACTGAGGAGATGGAACCAACCAACATGAACACAGCTACACTGAGGAGATGGAACCAACCAGCATGAACACAGCTACACTGAGGAGATGGAACCAACCAACATGAACACACTACACTGAGGAGATGGAACAAACCAACATGAACACACTACACTGAGGAGATGGAACCAACCAACATGAACACACTACACTGAGGAGTTGGAACCAACCAACATGAACACACTACACTGAGGAGATGGAACCAACCAACATGAACACACTACACTGAGGAGATGGAACCAACCAACATGAACACACTACACTGAGGAGATGGAACCAACCATCATGAGCACACTACACTGAGGAGATGGAACCAACCAACATGAACACACTACACTGAGGAGATGGAACCAACCAATATGAACACACTACACTGAGTAGATGGAACCAACCAACATGAGCACAGTACACTGAGGAGATGGAACCAACCAACATGAACACAGCTACACTGAGGAGATGGAACCAACCAACATGAGCAAACTACACTGAGGAGATGGAACCAACCAACATCAACACACTACACTGAGGAGATGGAACCAACCAACATGAACACACCTATACACTGAGGAGATGGAACCAACCAACATGAACACACTACACTGAGGAGATGGAACCAACCAACATGAGCACACTACACTGAGGAGATGGAACCAACCAACATGAGCACACTACACTGAGGAGATGGAACCAACCAACATAAACACACTACACTGAGGAGATGGAACCAACCAACATGAACACACTACACTGAGGAGATGCAACCAACCAACATGAACACACTACACTGAGTAGATGGAACCAACCAACATGAACACACTACACTGAGGAGATGGAACCAACCAACATGAACACACTACACTGAGGAGATGGAACCAACCAACATGAACACACTACACTGAGGAGATGGAACCAATCAACATGAATACAGCTCCAACCAGCATGAACACACTACACTGAGGAGATGGAACCAACCAACATGAACACACTACACTGAGGAGATGGAACCAACCAACATGAACACACTACACTGAGGAGATGGAACCAACCAACATGAACACACTACACTGAGGAGATGGAACCAACCAACATGAACACACTACACTGAGTAGATGGAACCAACCAACATGAACACACTACACTGAGGAGATGGAACCAACCAACATGAACACACTACACTGAGGAGATGGAACCAACCAACATGAACACAGCTACACTGAGGAGATGGAACCAACCAGCATGAACACAGCTACACTGAGGAGATGGAACCAACCAACATGAACACACTACTCTGAGGAGATGGAACCAACCAACATGAACACACTACACTGAGGAGATGGAACCAACCAACATGAACACACTACACTGAGGAGATGGAACCAACCAACATGAACACACTACACTGAGAAGATGGAACCAACCAACATGAACACACTACACTGAGGAGATGGAACCAACCAACATGAACACACTACACTGAGGAGATGGAACCAACCATCATGAGCACACTACACTGAGGAGATGGAACCAACCAACATGAACACACTACACTGAGGAGATGGAACCAACCAACATGAACACACTACACTGAGGAGATGGAACCAACCAACATGAAGACTCTACACTGAGGAGATGGAACCAACCAACATGAACACACTACACTGAGGAGATGGAACCAACCAACATAAAGACACTACACTGAGGAGATGGAATCAACCAACATGAACACACTACACTGAGGAGATGGAACCAACCAACATGAACACACTACACTGAGGAGATGGAACCAACCAACATGAACACACTACACTGAGGAGATGGAACCAACCAACATGAACACAGCTACACTGAGGAGATGGAACCAACCAGCATGAACACAGCTACACTGAGGAGATGGAACCAACCAACATGAACACACTACACTGAGGAGATGGAACCAACCAACATGAACACACTACACTGAGGAGTTGGAACCAACCAACATGAACACACTACACTGAGGAGATGGAACCAATCAACATGAACACACTACACTGAGGAGATGGAACCAACCAACATGAACACACTACACTGAGGAGATGGAACCAACCAACATGAACACACTTCACTGAGGAGATGGAACCAACCAACATGAACACACTACACTGAGGAGATGGAACCAACCAACATGAATACAGCTACACTGAGGAGATGGAACCAACCAACATGAACACACTACACTGAAGAGATGGAACCAACCAACATGAACACACTACACTGAGGAGATGGAACCAACCAACATGAACACACTACACTGAGGAGATGGAACCAATCAACATGAATACAGCTCCAACCAACATGAACACACTACACTGAGGAGATGGAACCAACCAACATGAACACACTACACTGAGGAGATGGAACCAACCAACATGAACACACTACACTGAGGAGATGGAACCAACCAACATGAACACACTACACTGAGGAGATGGAACCAACCAACATGAACACACTACACTGAGTAGATGGAACCAACCAACATGAACACACTACACTGAGGAGATGGAACCAACCAACATGAACACACTACACTGAGGAGATGGAACCAACCAACATGAACACAGCTACACTGAGGAGATGGAACCAACCAGCATGAACACAGCTACACTGAGGAGATGGAACCAACCAACATGAACACACTACTCTGAGGAGATGGAACCAACCAACATGAACACACTACACTGAGGAGATGGAACCAACCAACATGAACACACTACACTGAGGAGATGGAACCAACCAACATGAACACACTACACTGAGAAGATGGAACCAACCAACATGAACACACTACACTGAGGAGATGGAACCAACCAACATGAACACACTACACTGAGGAGATGGAACCAACCATCATGAGCACACTACACTGAGGAGATGGAACCAACCAACATGAACACACTACACTGAGGAGATGGAACCAACCAACATGAACACACTACACTGAGGAGATGGAACCAACCAACATGAAGACTCTACACTGAGGAGATGGAACCAACCAACATGAACACACTACACTGAGGAGATGGAACCAACCAACATAAAGACACTACACTGAGGAGATGGAATCAACCAACATGAACACACTACACTGAGGAGATGGAACCAACCAACATGAACACACTACACTGAGGAGATGGAACCAACCAACATGAACACACTACACTGAGGAGATGGAACCAACCAACATGAACACAGCTACACTGAGGAGATGGAACCAACCAGCATGAACACAGCTACACTGAGGAGATGGAACCAACCAACATGAACACACTACACTGAGGAGATGGAACCAACCAACATGAACACACTACACTGAGGAGTTGGAACCAACCAACATGAACACACTACACTGAGGAGATGGAACCAACCAACATGAACACACTACACTGAGGAGATGGAACCAACCATCATGAGCACACTACACTGACGAGATGGAACCAACCAACATGAACACACTACACTGAGGAGATGGAACCAACCAATATGAACACACTACACTGAGTAGATGGAACCAACCAACATGAGCACACTACACTGAGGAGATGGAACCAACCAACATGAACACACTACACTGAGGAGATGGAACCAACCAACATGAACACACTACACTGAGGAGATGGAACCAACCAACATGAACACACTACACTGAGGAGATGGAACCAACCAACATGAGCACACTACACTGAGGAGATGGAACCAACCAACATGAGCACACTACACTGAGGAGATGGAACCAACCAACATGAACACACTACACTGAGGAGATGGAACCAACCAACATGAACACACTACACTGAGGAGATGGAACCAACCAACATGAACACACTACACTGAGTAGATGGAACCAACCAACATGAACACACTACACTGAGGAGATGGAACCAACCAACATGAACACACTACACTGAGGAGATGGAACCAACCAACATGAACACAGCTACACTGAGGAGATGGAACCAACCAACATGAACACACTACACTGAGTAGATGGAACCAACCAACATGAGCACACTACACTGAGGAGATGGAACCAACCAACATGAACACACTACACTGAGGAGATGGAACCAACCAACATGAACACACTACACTGAGGAGATGGAACCAACCAACATGAACACACTACACTGAGGAGATGGAACCAACCAACATGAGCACACTACACTGATGAGATGGAACCAACCAACATGAGCACACTACACTGAGGAGATGGAACCAACCAACATGAACACACTACACTGAGGAGATGGAACCAACCAACATGAACACACTACACTGAGGAGATGGAACCAACCAACATGAACACACTACACTGAGTAGATGGAACCAACCAACATGAACACACTACACTGAGGAGATGGAACCAACCAACATGAACACACTACACTGAGGAGATGGAACCAACCAACATGAACACAGCTACACTGAGGAGATGGAACCAACCAGCATGAACACAGCTACACTGAGGAGATGGAACCAACCAACATGAACACACTACACTGAGGAGATGGAACCAACCAACATGAACACACTACACTGAGGAGATGGAACAAACTAACATGAACACACTACACTGAGGAGATGGAACCAACCAACATGAACACACTACACTGAGGAGATGGAACCAACCAACATGAACACACTACACTGAGGAGATGGAACCAACCAACATGAACACACTACACTGAGGAGATGGAACCAACCATCATGAGCACACTACACTGATGAGATGGAACCAACCAACATGAACACACTACACTGAGGAGATGGAACCAACCAATATGAACACACTACACAGAGTAGATGGAACCAACCAACATGAGCACACTACACTGAGTAGATGGAACCAACCAACATGAACACACTACACTGAGGAGATGGAACCAACCAACATGAACACACTACACTGAGGAGATGGAACCAACCAACATGAACACAGCTACACTGAGGAGATGGAACCAACCAGCATGAACACAGCTACACTGAGGAGATGGAACCAACCAACATGAACACACTACACTGAGGAGATGGAACAAACCAACATGAACACACTACACTGAGGAGATGGAACCAACCAACATGAACACACTACACTGAGGAGTTGGAACCAACCAACATGAACACACTACACTGAGGAGATGGAACCAACCAACATGAACACACTACACTGAGGAGATGGAACCAACCAACATGAACACACTACACTGAGGAGATGGAACCAACCATCATGAGCACACTACACTGAGGAGATGGAACCAACCAACATGAACACACTACACTGAGGAGATGGAACCAACCAATATGAACACACTACACTGAGTAGATGGAACCAACCAACATGATCACACTACACTGAGGAGATGGAACCAACCAACATGAACACAGCTACACTGAGGAGATGGAACCAACCAACATGAGCAAACTACACTGAGGAGATGGAACCAACCAACATCAACACACTACACTGAGGAGATGGAACCAACCAACATGAACACACCTATACACTGAGGAGATGGAACCAACCAACATGAACACACTACACTGAGGAGATGGAACCAACCAACATGAGCACACTACACTGAGGAGATGGAACCAACCAACATGAGCACACTACACTGAGGAGATGGAACCAACCAACATAAACACACTACACTGAGGAGATGGAACCAACCAACATGAACACACTACACTGAGGAGATGCAACCAACCAACATGAACACACTACACTGAGTAGATGGAACCAACCAACATGAACACACTACACTGAGGAGATGGAACCAACCAACATGAACACACTACACTGAGGAGATGGAACCAACCAACATGAACACAGCTACACTGAGGAGATGGAACCAACCAGCATGAACACACTACACTGAGGAGATGGAACCAACCAACATGAACACAGCTACACTGAGGAGATGGAACCAACCAACATGAACACACTACACTGAGAAGATGGAACCAACCAACATGAACACACTACACTGAGGAGATGGAACCAACCAACATGAACACACTACACTGAGGAGATGGAACCAACCAACAACATGAGCACACTACACTGAGGAGATGGAACCAACCAACATGAACACACTACACTGAGGAGATGGAACCAACCAACATGAACACACTTCACTGAGGAGATGGAACCAACCAACATGAACACACTACACTGAGGAGATGGAACCAACCAACATGAATACAGCTACACTGAGGAGATGGAACCAACCAACATGAACACACTACACTGAAGAGATGGAACCAACCAACATGAACACACTACACTGAGGAGATGGAACCAACCAACATGAACACACTACACTGAGGAGATGGAACCAATCAACATGAATACAGCTCCAACCAACATGAACACACTACACTGAGGAGATGGAACCAACCAACATGAACACACTACACTGAGGAGATGGAACCAACCAACATGAACACACTACACTGAGGAGATGGAACCAACCAACATGAACACACTACACTGAGGAGATGGAACCAACCAACATGAACACACTACACTGAGTAGATGGAACCAACCAACATGAACACACTACACTGAGGAGATGGAACCAACCAACATGAACACACTACACTGAGGAGATGGAACCAACCAACATGAACACAGCTACACTGAGGAGATGGAACCAACCAGCATGAACACAGCTACACTGAGGAGATGGAACCAACCAACATGAACACACTACTCTGAGGAGATGGAACCAACCAACATGAACACACTACACTGAGGAGATGGAACCAACCAACATGAACACACTACACTGAGGAGATGGAACCAACCAACATGAACACACTACACTGAGAAGATGGAACCAACCAACATGAACACACTACACTGAGGAGATGGAACCAACCAACATGAACACACTACACTGAGGAGATGGAACCAACCATCATGAGCACACTACACTGAGGAGATGGAACCAACCAACATGAACACACTACACTGAGGAGATGGAACCAACCAACATGAACACACTACACTGAGGAGATGGAACCAACCAACATGAAGACTCTACACTGAGGAGATGGAACCAACCAACATGAACACACTACACTGAGGAGATGGAACCAACCAACATAAAGACACTACACTGAGGAGATGGAATCAACCAACATGAACACACTACACTGAGGAGATGGAACCAACCAACATGAACACACTACACTGAGGAGATGGAACCAACCAACATGAACACACTACACTGAGGAGATGGAACCAACCAACATGAACACAGCTACACTGAGGAGATGGAACCAACCAGCATGAACACAGCTACACTGAGGAGATGGAACCAACCAACATGAACACACTACACTGAGGAGATGGAACCAACCAACATGAACACACTACACTGAGGAGTTGGAACCAACCAACATGAACACACTACACTGAGGAGATGGAACCAACCAACATGAACACACTACACTGAGGAGATGGAACCAACCAACATGAACACACTACACTGAGGAGATGGAACCAACCATCATGAGCACACTACACTGACGAGATGGAACCAACCAACATGAACACACTACACTGAGGAGATGGAACCAACCAATATGAACACACTACACTGAGTAGATGGAACCAACCAACATGAGCACACTACACTGAGGAGATGGAACCAACCAACATGAACACACTACACTGAGGAGATGGAACCAACCAACATGAACACACTACACTGAGGAGATGGAACCAACCAACATGAACACACTACACTGAGGAGATGGAACCAACCAACATGAGCACACTACACTGAGGAGATGGAACCAACCAACATGAGCACACTACACTGAGGAGATGGAACCAACCAACATGAACACACTACACTGAGGAGATGGAACCAACCAACATGAACACACTACACTGAGGAGATGGAACCAACCAACATGAACACACTACACTGAGTAGATGGAACCAACCAACATGAACACACTACACTGAGGAGATGGAACCAACCAACATGAACACACTACACTGAGGAGATGGAACCAACCAACATGAACACAGCTACACTGAGGAGATGGAACCAACCAGCATGAACATAGCTACACTGAGGAGATGGAACCAACCAACATGAACACACTACACTGAGGAGATGGAACAAACTAACATGAACACACTACACTGAGGAGATGGAACCAACCAACATGAACACACTACACTGAGGAGATGGAACCAACCAACATGAACACACTACACTGAGGAGATGGAACCAACCAACATGAACACACTACACTGAGGAGATGGAACCAACCATCATGAGCACACTACACTGAGGAGATGGAACCAACCAACATGAACACACTACACTGAGGAGATGGAACCAACCAATATGAACACACTACACAGAGTAGATGGAACCAACCAACATGAGCACACTACACTGAGTAGAAGGAACCAACCAACATGAACACACTACACTGAGGAGATGGAACCAACCAACATGAACACACTACACTGAGGAGATGGAACCAACCAACATGAACACAGCTACACTGAGGAGATGGAACCAACCAGCATGAACACAGCTACACTGAGGAGATGGAACCAACCAACATGAACACACTACACTGAGGAGATGGAACAAACCAACATGAACACACTACACTGAGGAGATGGAACCAACCAACATGAACACACTACACTGAGGAGATGGAACCAACCAACATGAACACACTACACTGAGGAGATGGAACCAACCAACATGAACACACTACACTGAGGAGATGGAACCAACCAACATGAACACACTACACTGAGGAGATGGAACCAACCATCATGAGCACACTACACTGAGGAGATGGAACCAACCAACATGAACACACTACACTGAGGAGATGGAACCAACCAATATGAACACACTACACTGAGTAGATGGAACCAACCAACATGAGCACACTACACTGAGGAGATGGAACCAACCAACATGAACACAGCTACACTGAGGAGATGGAACCAACCAACATGAACACACTACACTGAGGAGATGGAACCAACCAACATCAACACACTACACTGAGGAGATGGAACCAACCAACATGAACACACCTATACACTGAGGAGATGGAACCAACCAACATGAACACACTACACTGAGGAGATGGAACCAACCAACATGAACACACTACACTGAGGAGATGGAACCAACCAACATGAGCACACTACACTGAGGAGATGGAACCAACCAACATAAACACACTACACTGAGGAGATGGAACCAACCAACATGAACACACTACACTGAGGAGATGCAACCAACCAACATGAACACACTACACTGAGTAGATGGAACCAACCAACATGAACACACTACACTGAGGAGATGGAACCAACCAACATGAACACACTACACTGAGGAGATGGAACCAACCAACATGAACACAGCTACACTGAGGAGATGGAACCAACCAGCATGAACACACTACACTGAGGAGATGGAACCAACCAACATGAACACAGCTACACTGAGGAGATGGAACCAACCAACATGAACACACTACACTGAGAAGATGGAACCAACCAACATGAACACACTACACTGAGGAGATGGAACCAACCAACATGAACACACTACACTGAGGAGATGGAACCAACCAACAACATGAGCACACTACACTGAGGAGATGGAACCAACCAACATGAACACACTACACTGAGGAGATGGAACCAACCAACATGAACACACTTCACTGAGGAGATGGAACCAACCAACATGAACACACTACACTGAGGAGATGGAACCAACCAACATGAATACAGCTACACTGAGGAGATGGAACCAACCAACATGAACACACTACACTGAAGAGATGGAACCAACCAACATGAACACACTACACTGAGGAGATGGAACCAACCAACATGAACACACTACACTGAGGAGATGGAACCAATCAACATGAATACAGCTCCAACCAACATGAACACACTACACTGAGGAGATGGAACCAACCAACATGAACACACTACACTGAGGAGATGGAACCAACCAACATGAACACACTACACTGAGGAGATGGAACCAACCAACATGAACACACTACACTGAGGAGATGGAACCAACCAACATGAACACACTACACTGAGTAGATGGAACCAACCAACATGAACACACTACACTGAGGAGATGGAACCAACCAACATGAACACACTACACTGAGGAGATGGAACCAACCAACATGAACACAGCTACACTGAGGAGATGGAACCAACCAGCATGAACACAGCTACACTGAGGAGATGGAACCAACCAACATGAACACACTACTCTGAGGAGATGGAACCAACCAACATGAACACACTACACTGAGGAGATGGAACCAACCAACATGAACACACTACACTGAGGAGATGGAACCAACCAACATGAACACACTACACTGAGAAGATGGAACCAACCAACATGAACACACTACACTGAGGAGATGGAACCAACCAACATGAACACACTACACTGAGGAGATGGAACCAACCATCATGAGCACACTACACTGAGGAGATGGAACCAACCAACATGAACACACTACACTGAGGAGATGGAACCAACCAACATGAACACACTACACTGAGGAGATGGAACCAACCAACATGAAGACTCTACACTGAGGAGATGGAACCAACCAACATGAACACACTACACTGAGGAGATGGAACCAACCAACATAAAGACACTACACTGAGGAGATGGAATCAACCAACATGAACACACTACACTGAGGAGATGGAACCAACCAACATGAACACACTACACTGAGGAGATGGAACCAACCAACATGAACACACTACACTGAGGAGATGGAACCAACCAACATGAACACAGCTACACTGAGGAGATGGAACCAACCAGCATGAACACAGCTACACTGAGGAGATGGAACCAACCAACATGAACACACTACACTGAGGAGATGGAACCAACCAACATGAACACACTACACTGAGGAGTTGGAACCAACCAACATGAACACACTACACTGAGGAGATGGAACCAACCAACATGAACACACTACACTGAGGAGATGGAACCAACCAACATGAACACACTACACTGAGGAGATGGAACCAACCATCATGAGCACACTACACTGACGAGATGGAACCAACCAACATGAACACACTACACTGAGGAGATGGAACCAACCAATATGAACACACTACACTGAGTAGATGGAACCAACCAACATGAGCACACTACACTGAGGAGATGGAACCAACCAACATGAACACACTACACTGAGGAGATGGAACCAACCAACATGAACACACTACACTGAGGAGATGGAACCAACCAACATGAACACACTACACTGAGGAGATGGAACCAACCAACATGAGCACACTACACTGAGGAGATGGAACCAACCAACATGAGCACACTACACTGAGGAGATGGAACCAACCAACATGAACACACTACACTGAGGAGATGGAACCAACCAACATGAACACACTACACTGAGGAGATGGAACCAACCAACATGAACACACTACACTGAGTAGATGGAACCAACCAACATGAACACACTACACTGAGGAGATGGAACCAACCAACATGAACACACTACACTGAGGAGATGGAACCAACCAACATGAACACAGCTACACTGAGGAGATGGAACCAACCAGCATGAACATAGCTACACTGAGGAGATGGAACCAACCAACATGAACACACTACACTGAGGAGATGGAACAAACTAACATGAACACACTACACTGAGGAGATGGAACCAACCAACATGAACACACTACACTGAGGAGATGGAACCAACCAACATGAACACACTACACTGAGGAGATGGAACCAACCAACATGAACACACTACACTGAGTAGATGGAACCAACCAACATGAACACACTACACTGAGGAGATGGAACCAACCAACATGAACACACTACACTGAGGAGATGGAACCAACCAACATGAACACAGCTACACTGAGGAGATGGAACCAACCAACATGAACACACTACACTGAGTAGATGGAACCAAACAACATGAGCACACTACACTGAGGAGATGGAACCAACCAACATGAACACACTACACTGAGGAGATGGAACCAACCAACATGAACACACTACACTGAGGAGATGGAACCAACCAACATGAACACACTACACTGAGGAGATGGAACCAACCAACATGAGCACACTACACTGATGAGATGGAACCAACCAACATGAGCACACTACACTGAGGAGATGGAACCAACCAACATGAACACACTACACTGAGGAGATGGAACCAACCAACATGAACACACTACACTGAGGAGATGGAACCAACCAACATGAACACACTACACTGAGTAGATGGAACCAACCAACATGAACACACTACACTGAGGAGATGGAACCAACCAACATGAACACACTACACTGAGGAGATGGAACCAACCAACATGAACACAGCTACACTGAGGAGATGGAACCAACCAGCATGAACACAGCTACACTGAGGAGATGGAACCAACCAACATGAACACACTACACTGAGGAGATGGAACCAACCAACATGAACACACTACACTGAGGAGATGGAACAAACTAACATGAACACACTACACTGAGGAGATGGAACCAACCAACATGAACACACTACACTGAGGAGATGGAACCAACCAACATGAACACACTACACTGAGGAGATGGAACCAACCAACATGAACACACTACACTGAGGAGATGGAACCAACCATCATGAGCACACTACACTGATGAGATGGAACCAACCAACATGAACACACTACACTGAGGAGATGGAACCAACCAATATGAACACACTACACAGAGTAGATGGAACCAACCAACATGAGCACACTACACTGAGTAGATGGAACCAACCAACATGAACACACTACACTGAGGAGATGGAACCAACCAACATGAACACACTACACTGAGGAGATGGAACCAACCAACATGAACACAGCTACACTGAGGAGATGGAACCAACCAGCATGAACACAGCTACACTGAGGAGATGGAACCAACCAACATGAACACACTACACTGAGGAGATGGAACAAACCAACATGAACACACTACACTGAGGAGATGGAACCAACCAACATGAACACACTACACTGAGGAGTTGGAACCAACCAACATGAACACACTACACTGAGGAGATGGAACCAACCAACATGAACACACTACACTGAGGAGATGGAACCAACCAACATGAACACACTACACTGAGGAGATGGAACCAACCATCATGAGCACACTACACTGAGGAGATGGAACCAACCAACATGAACACACTACACTGAGGAGATGGAACCAACCAATATGAACACACTACACTGAGTAGATGGAACCAACCAACATGAGCACACTACACTGAGGAGATGGAACCAACCAACATGAACACAGCTACACTGAGGAGATGGAACCAACCAACATGAGCAAACTACACTGAGGAGATGGAACCAACCAACATCAACACACTACACTGAGGAGATGGAACCAACCAACATGAACACACCTATACACTGAGGAGATGGAACCAACCAACATGAACACACTACACTGAGGAGATGGAACCAACCAACATGAGCACACTACACTGAGGAGATGGAACCAACCAACATGAGCACACTACACTGAGGAGATGGAACCAACCAACATAAACACACTACACTGAGGAGATGGAACCAACCAACATGAACACACTACACTGAGGAGATGCAACCAACCAACATGAACACACTACACTGAGTAGATGGAACCAACCAACATGAACACACTACACTGAGGAGATGGAACCAACCAACATGAACACACTACACTGAGGAGATGGAACCAACCAACATGAACACAGCTACACTGAGGAGATGGAACCAACCAGCATGAACACACTACACTGAGGAGATGGAACCAACCAACATGAACACAGCTACACTGAGGAGATGGAACCAACCAACATGAACACACTACACTGAGAAGATGGAACCAACCAACATGAACACACTACACTGAGGAGATGGAACCAACCAACATGAACACACTACACTGAGGAGATGGAACCAACCAACAACATGAGCACACTACACTGAGGAGATGGAACCAACCAACATGAACACACTACACTGAGGAGATGGAACCAACCAACATGAACACACTTCACTGAGGAGATGGAACCAACCAACATGAACACACTACACTGAGGAGATGGAACCAACCAACATGAATACAGCTACACTGAGGAGATGGAACCAACCAACATGAACACACTACACTGAAGAGATGGAACCAACCAACATGAACACACTACACTGAGGAGATGGAACCAACCAACATGAACACACTACACTGAGGAGATGGAACCAATCAACATGAATACAGCTCCAACCAACATGAACACACTACACTGAGGAGATGGAACCAACCAACATGAACACACTACACTGAGGAGATGGAACCAACCAACATGAACACACTACACTGAGGAGATGGAACCAACCAACATGAACACACTACACTGAGGAGATGGAACCAACCAACATGAACACACTACACTGAGGAGATGGAACCAACCAACATGAACACACTACACTGAGGAGATGGAACCAACCAACATGAACACACTACACTGAGTAGATGGAACCAACCAACATGAACACACTACACTGAGGAGATGGAACCAACCAACATGAACACACTACACTGAGGAGATGGAACCAACCAACATGAACACAGCTACACTGAGGAGATGGAACCAACCAGCATGAACACAGCTACACTGAGGAGATGGAACCAACCAACATGAACACACTACTCTGAGGAGATGGAACCAACCAACATGAACACACTACACTGAGGAGATGGAACCAACCAACATGAACACACTACACTGAGGAGATGGAACCAACCAACATGAACACACTACACTGAGAAGATGGAACCAACCAACATGAACACACTACACTGAGGAGATGGAACCAACCAACATGAACACACTACACTGAGGAGATGGAACCAACCATCATGAGCACACTACACTGAGGAGATGGAACCAACCAACATGAACACACTACACTGAGGAGATGGAACCAACCAACATGAACACACTACACTGAGGAGATGGAACCAACCAACATGAAGACTCTACACTGAGGAGATGGAACCAACCAACATGAACACACTACACTGAGGAGATGGAACCAACCAACATAAAGACACTACACTGAGGAGATGGAATCAACCAACATGAACACACTACACTGAGGAGATGGAACCAACCAACATGAACACACTACACTGAGGAGATGGAACCAACCAACATGAACACACTACACTGAGGAGATGGAACCAACCAACATGAACACAGCTACACTGAGGAGATGGAACCAACCAGCATGAACACAGCTACACTGAGGAGATGGAACCAACCAACATGAACACACTACACTGAGGAGATGGAACCAACCAACATGAACACACTACACTGAGGAGTTGGAACCAACCAACATGAACACACTACACTGAGGAGATGGAACCAACCAACATGAACACACTACACTGAGGAGATGGAACCAACCAACATGAACACACTACACTGAGGAGATGGAACCAACCATCATGAGCACACTACACTGACGAGATGGAACCAACCAACATGAACACACTACACTGAGGAGATGGAACCAACCAATATGAACACACTACACTGAGTAGATGGAACCAACCAACATGAGCACACTACACTGAGGAGATGGAACCAACCAACATGAACACACTACACTGAGGAGATGGAACCAACCAACATGAACACACTACACTGAGGAGATGGAACCAACCAACATGAACACACTACACTGAGGAGATGGAACCAACCAACATGAGCACACTACACTGAGGAGATGGAACCAACCAACATGAACACACTACACTGAGGAGATGGAACCAACCAACATGAACACACTACACTGAGGAGATGGAACCAACCAACATGAACACACTACACTGAGGAGATGGAACCAACCAACATGAACACACTACACTGAGTAGATGGAACCAACCAACATGAACACACTACACTGAGGAGATGGAACCAACCAACATGAACACACTACACTGAGGAGATGGAACCAACCAACATGAACACAGCTACACTGAGGAGATGGAACCAACCAGCATGAACATAGCTACACTGAGGAGATGGAACCAACCAACATGAACACACTACACTGAGGAGATGGAACAAACTAACATGAACACACTACACTGAGGAGATGGAACCAACCAACATGAACACACTACACTGAGGAGATGGAACCAACCAACATGAACACACTACACTGAGGAGATGGAACCAACCAACATGAACACACTACACTGAAGAGATGGAACCAACCATCATGAGCACACTACACTGAGGAGATGGAACCAACCAACATGAACACACTACACTGAGGAGATGGAACCAACCAATATGAACACACTACACAGAGTAGATGGAACCAACCAACATGAGCACACTACACTGAGTAGAAGGAACCAACCAACATGAACACACTACACTGAGGAGATGGAACCAACCAACATGAACAGACTACACTGAGGAGATGGAACCAACCAACATGAACACAGCTACACTGAGGAGATGGAACCAACCAGCATGAACACAGCTACACTGAGGAGATGGAACCAACCAACATGAACACACTACACTGAGGAGATGGAACAAACCAACATGAACACACTACACTGAGGAGATGGAACCAACCAACATGAACACACTACACTGAGGAGTTGGAACCAACCAACATGAACACACTACACTGAGGAGATGGAACCAACCAACATGAACACACTACACTGAGGAGATGGAACCAACCAACATGAACACACTACACTGAGGAGATGGAACCAACCATCATGAGCACACTACACTGAGGAGATGGAACCAACCAACATGAACACACTACACTGAGGAGATGGAACCAACCAATATGAACACACTACACTGAGTAGATGGAACCAACCAACATGAGCACACTACACTGAGGAGATGGAACCAACCAACATCAACACACTACACTGAGGAGATGGAACCACCCAACATGAACACACCTATACACTGAGGAGATGGAACCAACCAACATGAACACACTACACTGAGGAGATGGAACCAACCAACATGAGCACACTACACTGAGGAGATGGAACCAACCAACATGAGCACACTACACTGAGGAGATGGAACCAACCAACATAAACACACTACACTGAGGAGATGGAACCAACCAACATGAACACACTACACTGAGGAGATGCAACCAACCAACATGAACACACTACACTGAGTAGATGGAACCAACCAACATGAACACACTACACTGAGGAGATGGAACCAACCAACATGAACACACTACACTGAGGAGATGGAACCAACCAACATGAACACAGCTACACTGAGGAGATGGAACCAACCAGCATGAACACACTACACTGAGGAGATGGAACCAACCAACATGAACACAGCTACACTGAGGAGATGGAACCAACCAACATGAACACACTACACTGAGAAGATGGAACCAACCAACATGAACACACTACACTGAGGAGATGGAACCAACCAACATGAACACACTACACTGAGGAGATGGAACCAACCAACAACATGAGCACACTACACTGAGGAGATGGAACCAACCAACATGAACACACTACACTGAGGAGATGGAACCAACCAACATGAACACACTTCACTGAGGAGATGGAACCAACCAACATGAACACACTACACTGAGGAGATGGAACCAACCAACATGAATACAGCTACACTGAGGAGATGGAACCAACCAACATGAACACACTACACTGAAGAGATGGAACCAACCAACATGAACACACTACACTGAGGAGATGGAACCAACCATCATGAGCACACTACACTGAGGAGATGGAACCAACCAACATGAACACACTACACTGAGGAGATGGAACCAACCAACATGAACACACTACACTGAGGAGATGGAACCAACCAACATGAAGACTCTACACTGAGGAGATGGAACCAACCAACATGAACACACTACACTGAGGAGATGGAACCAACCAACATAAAGACACTACACTGAGGAGATGGAATCAACCAACATGAACACACTACACTGAGGAGATGGAACCAACCAACATGAACACACTACACTGAGGAGATGGAACCAACCAACATGAACACACTACACTGAGGAGATGGAACCAACCAACATGAACACAGCTACACTGAGGAGATGGAACCAACCAGCATGAACACAGCTACACTGAGGAGATGGAACCAACCAACATGAACACACTACACTGAGGAGATGGAACCAACCAACATGAACACACTACACTGAGGAGTTGGAACCAACCAACATGAACACACTACACTGAGGAGATGGAACCAACCAACATGAACACACTACACTGAGGAGATGGAACCAACCAACATGAACACACTACACTGAGGAGATGGAACCAACCATCATGAGCACACTACACTGACGAGATGGAACCAACCAACATGAACACACTACACTGAGGAGATGGAACCAACCAATATGAACACACTACACTGAGTAGATGGAACCAACCAACATGAGCACACTACACTGAGGAGATGGAACCAACCAACATGAACACACTACACTGAGGAGATGGAACCAACCAACATGAACACACTACACTGAGGAGATGGAACCAACCAACATGAACACACTACACTGAGGAGATGGAACCAACCAACATGAGCACACTACACTGAGGAGATGGAACCAACCAACATGAGCACACTACACTGAGGAGATGGAACCAACCAACATGAACACACTACACTGAGGAGATGGAACCAACCAACATGAACACACTACACTGAGGAGATGGAACCAACCAACATGAACACACTACACTGAGTAGATGGAACCAACCAACATGAACACACTACACTGAGGAGATGGAACCAACCAACATGAACACACTACACTGAGGAGATGGAACCAACCAACATGAACACAGCTACACTGAGGAGATGGAACCAACCAGCATGAACATAGCTACACTGAGGAGATGGAACCAACCAACATGAACACACTACACTGAGGAGATGGAACAAACTAACATGAACACACTACACTGAGGAGATGGAACCAACCAACATGAACACACTACACTGAGGAGATGGAACCAACCAACATGAACACACTACACTGAGGAGATGGAACCAACCAACATGAACACACTACACTGAGGAGATGGAACCAACCATCATGAGCACACTACACTGAGGAGATGGAACCAACCAACATGAACACACTACACTGAGGAGATGGAACCAACCAATATGAACACACTACACAGAGTAGATGGAACCAACCAACATGAGCACACTACACTGAGTAGAAGGAACCAACCAACATGAACACACTACACTGAGGAGATGGAACCAACCAACATGAACACACTACACTGAGGAGATGGAACCAACCAACATGAACACAGCTACACTGAGGAGATGGAACCAACCAGCATGAACACAGCTACACTGAGGAGATGGAACCAACCAACATGAACACACTACACTGAGGAGATGGAACAAACCAACATGAACACACTACACTGAGGAGATGGAACCAACCAACATGAACACACTACACTGAGGAGATGGAACCAACCAACATGAACACACTACACTGAGGAGATGGAACCAACCAACATGAACACACTACACTGAGGAGATGGAACCAACCAACATGAACACACTACACTGAGGAGATGGAACCAACCATCATGAGCACACTACACTGAGGAGATGGAACCAACCAACATGAACACACTACACTGAGGAGATGGAACCAACCAATATGAACACACTACACTGAGTAGATGGAACCAACCAACATGAGCACACTACACTGAGGAGATGGAACCAACCAACATGAACACAGCTACACTGAGGAGATGGAACCAACCAACATGAGCACACTACACTGAGGAGATGGAACCAACCAACATCAACACACTACACTGAGGAGATGGAACCAACCAACATGAACACACCTATACACTGAGGAGATGGAACCAACCAACATGAACACACTACACTGAGGAGATGGAACCAACCAACATGAACACACTACACTGAGGAGATGGAACCAACCAACATGAGCACACTACACTGAGGAGATGGAACCAACCAACATAAACACACTACACTGAGGAGATGGAACCAACCAACATGAACACACTACACTGAGGAGATGCAACCAACCAACATGAACACACTACACTGAGTAGATGGAACCAACCAACATGAACACACTACACTGAGGAGATGGAACCAACCAACATGAACACACTACACTGAGGAGATGGAACCAACCAACATGAACACAGCTACACTGAGGAGATGGAACCAACCAGCATGAACACACTACACTGAGGAGATGGAACCAACCAACATGAACACAGCTACACTGAGGAGATGGAACCAACCAACATGAACACACTACACTGAGAAGATGGAACCAACCAACATGAACACACTACACTGAGGAGATGGAACCAACCAACATGAACACACTACACTGAGGAGATGGAACCAATCAACATGAATACAGCTCCAACCAACATGAACACACTACACTGAGGAGATGGAACCAACCAACATGAACACACTACACTGAGGAGATGGAACCAACCAACATGAACACACTACACTGAGGAGATGGAACCAACCAACATGAACACACTACACTGAGGAGATGGAACCAACCAACATGAACACACTACACTGAGTAGATGGAACCAACCAACATGAACACACTACACTGAGGAGATGGAACCAACCAACATGAACACACTACACTGAGGAGATGGAACCAACCAACATGAACACAGCTACACTGAGGAGATGGAACCAACCAGCATGAACACAGCTACACTGAGGAGATGGAACCAACCAACATGAACACACTACTCTGAGGAGATGGAACCAACCAACATGAACACACTACACTGAGGAGATGGAACCAACCAACATGAACACACTACACTGAGGAGATGGAACCAACCAACATGAACACACTACACTGAGAAGATGGAACCAACCAACATGAACACACTACACTGAGGAGATGGAACCAACCAACATGAACACACTACACTGAGGAGATGGAACCAACCATCATGAGCACACTACACTGAGGAGATGGAACCAACCAACATGAACACACTACACTGAGGAGATGGAACCAACCAACATGAACACACTACACTGAGGAGATGGAACCAACCAACATGAAGACTCTACACTGAGGAGATGGAACCAACCAACATGAACACACTACACTGAGGAGATGGAACCAACCAACATAAAGACACTACACTGAGGAGATGGAATCAACCAACATGAACACACTACACTGAGGAGATGGAACCAACCAACATGAACACACTACACTGAGGAGATGGAACCAACCAACATGAACACACTACACTGAGGAGATGGAACCAACCAACATGAACACAGCTACACTGAGGAGATGGAACCAACCAGCATGAACACAGCTACACTGAGGAGATGGAACCAACCAACATGAACACACTACACTGAGGAGATGGAACCAACCAACATGAACACACTACACTGAGGAGTTGGAACCAACCAACATGAACACACTACACTGAGGAGATGGAACCAACCAACATGAACACACTACACTGAGGAGATGGAACCAACCAACATGAACACACTACACTGAGGAGATGGAACCAACCATCATGAGCACACTACACTGACGAGATGGAACCAACCAACATGAACACACTACACTGAGGAGATGGAACCAACCAATATGAACACACTACACTGAGTAGATGGAACCAACCAACATGAGCACACTACACTGAGGAGATGGAACCAACCAACATGAACACACTACACTGAGGAGATGGAACCAACCAACATGAACACACTACACTGAGGAGATGGAACCAACCAACATGAACACACTACACTGAGGAGATGGAACCAACCAACATGAGCACACTACACTGAGGAGATGGAACCAACCAACATGAGCACACTACACTGAGGAGATGGAACCAACCAACATGAACACACTACACTGAGGAGATGGAACCAACCAACATGAACACACTACACTGAGGAGATGGAACCAACCAACATGAACACACTACACTGAGTAGATGGAACCAACCAACATGAACACACTACACTGAGGAGATGGAACCAACCAACATGAACACACTACACTGAGGAGATGGAACCAACCAACATGAACACAGCTACACTGAGGAGATGGAACCAACCAGCATGAACATAGCTACACTGAGGAGATGGAACCAACCAACATGAACACACTACACTGAGGAGATGGAACAAACTAACATGAACACACTACACTGAGGAGATGGAACCAACCAACATGAACACACTACACTGAGGAGATGGAACCAACCAACATGAACACACTACACTGAGGAGATGGAACCAACCAACATGAACACACTACACTGAGGAGATGGAACCAACCATCATGAGCACACTACACTGAGGAGATGGAACCAACCAACATGAACACACTACACTGAGGAGATGGAACCAACCAATATGAACACACTACACAGAGTAGATGGAACCAACCAACATGAGCACACTACACTGAGTAGAAGGAACCAACCAACATGAACACACTACACTGAGGAGATGGAACCAACCAACATGAACACACTACACTGAGGAGATGGAACCAACCAACATGAACACAGCTACACTGAGGAGATGGAACCAACCAGCATGAACACAGCTACACTGAGGAGATGGAACCAACCAACATGAACACACTACACTGAGGAGATGGAACAAACCAACATGAACACACTACACTGAGGAGATGGAACCAACCAACATGAACACACTACACTGAGGAGATGGAACCAACCAACATGAACCCACTACACTGAGGAGATGGAACCAACCAACATGAACACACTACACTGAGGAGATGGAACCAACCAACATGAACACACTACACTGAGGAGATGGAACCAACCAACATGAACACACTACTCTGAGGAGATGGAACCAACCAACATGAACACACTACACTGAGGAGATGGAACCAACCAACATGAACACACTACACTGAGGAGATGGAACCAACCAACATGAACACACTACACTGAGAAGATGGAACCAACCAACATGAACACACTACACTGAGGAGATGGAACCAACCATCATGAGCACACTACACTGAGGAGATGGAACCAACCAACATGAACACACTACACTGAGGAGATGGAACCAACCAACATGAACACACTACACTGAGGAGATGGAACCAACCAACATGAACACACTACACTGAGGAGATGGAACCAACCAACATGAAGACTCTACACTGAGGAGATGGAACCAACCAACATGAACACACTACACTGAGGAGATGGAACCAACCAACATAAAGACACTACACTGAGGAGATGGAATCAACCAACATGAACACACTACACTGAGGAGATGGAACCAACCAACATGAACACACTACACTGAGGAGATGGAACCAACCAACATGAACACACTACACTGAGGAGATGGAACCAACCAACATGAACACAGCTACACTGAGGAGATGGAACCAACCAGCATGAACACAGCTACACTGAGGAGATGGAACCAACCAACATGAACACACTACACTGAGGAGATGGAACCAACCAACATGAACACACTACACTGAGGAGTTGGAACCAACCAACATGAACACACTACACTGAGGAGATGGAACCAACCAACATGAACACACTACACTGAGGAGATGGAACCAACCAACATGAACACACTACACTGAGGAGATGGAACCAACCATCATGAGCACACTACACTGACGAGATGGAACCAACCAACATGAACACACTACACTGAGGAGATGGAACCAACCAATATGAACACACTACACTGAGTAGATGGAACCAACCAACATGAGCACACTACACTGAGGAGATGGAACCAACCAACATGAACACACTACACTGAGGAGATGGAACCAACCAACATGAACACACTACACTGAGGAGATGGAACCAACCAACATGAACACACTACACTGAGGAGATGGAACCAACCAACATGAGCACACTACACTGAGGAGATGGAACCAACCAACATGAGCACACTACACTGAGGAGATGGAACCAACCAACATGAACACACTACACTGAGGAGATGGAACCAACCAACATGAACACACTACACTGAGGAGATGGAACCAACCAACATGAACACACTACACTGAGTAGATGGAACCAACCAACATGAACACACTACACTGAGGAGATGGAACCAACCAACATGAACACACTACACTGAGGAGATGGAACCAACCAACATGAACACAGCTACACTGAGGAGATGGAACCAACCAGCATGAACATAGCTACACTGAGGAGATGGAACCAACCAACATGAACACACTACACTGAGGAGATGGAACAAACTAACATGAACACACTACACTGAGGAGATGGAACCAACCAACATGAACACACTACACTGAGGAGATGGAACCAACCAACATGAACACACTACACTGAGGAGATGGAACCAACCAACATGAACACACTACACTGAGGAGATGGAACCAACCATCATGAGCACACTACACTGAGGAGATGGAACCAACCAACATGAACACACTACACTGAGGAGATGGAACCAACCAATATGAACACACTACACAGAGTAGATGGAACCAACCAACATGAGCACACTACACTGAGTAGAAGGAACCAACCAACATGAACACACTACACTGAGGAGATGGAACCAACCAACATGAACACACTACACTGAGGAGATGGAACCAACCAACATGAACACAGCTACACTGAGGAGATGGAACCAACCAGCATGAACACAGCTACACTGAGGAGATGGAACCAACCAACATGAACACACTACACTGAGGAGATGGAACAAACCAACATGAACACACTACACTGAGGAGATGGAACCAACCAACATGAACACACTACACTGAGGAGATGGAACCAACCAACATGAACACACTACACTGAGGAGATGGAACCAACCAACATGAACACACTACACTGAGGAGATGGAACCAACCAACATGAACACACTACACTGAGGAGATGGAACCAACCATCATGAGCACACTACACTGAGGAGATGGAACCAACCAACATGAACACACTACACTGAGGAGATGGAACCAACCAATATGAACACACTACACTGAGTAGATGGAACCAACCAACATGAGCACACTACACTGAGGAGATGGAACCAACCAACATGAACACAGCTACACTGAGGAGATGGAACCAACCAACATGAGCACACTACACTGAGGAGATGGAACCAACCAACATCAACACACTACACTGAGGAGATGGAACCAACCAACATGAACACACCTATACACTGAGGAGATGGAACCAACCAACATGAACACACTACACTGAGGAGATGGAACCAACCAACATGAACACACTACACTGAGGAGATGGAACCAACCAACATGAGCACACTACACTGAGGAGATGGAACCAACCAACATAAACACACTACACTGAGGAGATGGAACCAACCAACATGAACACACTACACTGAGGAGATGCAACCAACCAACATGAACACACTACACTGAGTAGATGGAACCAACCAACATGAACACACTACACTGAGGAGATGGAACCAACCAACATGAACACACTACACTGAGGAGATGGAACCAACCAACATGAACACAGCTACACTGAGGAGATGGAACCAACCAGCATGAACACACTACACTGAGGAGATGGAACCAACCAACATGAACACAGCTACACTGAGGAGATGGAACCAACCAACATGAACACACTACACTGAGAAGATGGAACCAACCAACATGAACACACTACACTGAGGAGATGGAACCAACCAACATGAACACACTACACTGAGGAGATGGAACCAACCATCATGAGCACACTACACTGAGGAGATGGAACCAACCAACATGAACACACTACACTGAGGAGATGGAACCAACCAACATGAACACACTACACTGAGGAGATGGAACCAACCAACATGAAGACACTACACTGAGGAGATGGAACCGACCAACATGAACACAGCTACACTGAGGAGATGGAACCAACCAACATAAAGACACTACACTGAGGAGATGGAATCAACCAACATGAACACACTACACTGAGGAGATGGAACCAACCAACATGAACACACTACACTGAGGAGATGGAACCAACCAACATGAACACACTACACTGAGGAGATGGAACCAACCAACATGAACACAGCTACACTGAGGAGATGGAACCAACCAGCATGAACACAGCTACACTGAGGAGATGGAACCAACCAACATGAACACACTACACTGAGGAGATGGAACCAACCAACATGAACACACTACACTGAGGAGTTGGAACCAACCAACATGAACACACTACACTGAGGAGATGGAACCAACCAACATGAACACACTACACTGAGGAGATGGAACCAACCAACATGAACACACTACACTGAGGAGATGGAACCAACCATCATGAGCACACTACACTGACGAGATGGAACCAACCAACATGAACACACTACACTGAGGAGATGGAACCAACCAATATGAACACACTACACTGAGTAGATGGAACCAACCAACATGAGCACACTACACTGAGGAGATGGAACCAACCAACATGAACACACTACACTGAGGAGATGGAACCAACCAACATGAACACACTACATTGAGGAGATGGAACCAACCAACATGAACACACTACACTGAGGAGATGGAACCAACCAACATGAGCACACTACACTGAGGAGATGGAACCAACCAACATGAGCACACTACACTGAGGAGATGGAACCAACCAACATGAACACACTACACTGAGGAGATGGAACCAACCAACATGAACACACTACACTGAGGAGATGGAACCAACCAACATGAACACACTACACTGAGTAGATGGAACCAACCAACATGAACACACTACACTGAGGAGATGGAACCAACCAACATGAACACACTACACTGAGGAGATGGAACCAACCAACATGAACACAGCTACACTGAGGAGATGGAACCAACCAGCATGAACACAGCTACACTGAGGAGATGGAACCAACCAACATGAACACACTACACTGAGGAGATGGAACCAACCAACATGAACACACTACACTGAGGAGATGGAACCAACTAACATGAACACACTATACTGAGGAGATGGAACCAACCAACATGAACACACTACACTGAGGAGATGGAACCAACCAACATGAACACACTACACTGAGGAGATGGAACCAACCAACATGAACACACTACACTGAGGAGATGGAACCAACCAACATGAACACACTACACTGAGGAGATGGAACCAACCAACATGAACACACTACACTGAGGAGATGGAACCAACCATCATGAGCACACTACACTGAGGAGATGGAAACAACCAACATGAACACACTACACTGAGGAGATGGAACCAACCAATATGAACACACTACACTGAGTAGATGGAACCAACCAACATGAGCACACTACACTGAGTAGATGGAACCAACCAATATGAACACACTACACTGAGGAGATGGAACCAACCAACATGAACACACTACACTGAGGAGATGGAACCAACCAACATGAACACAGCTACACTGAGGAGATGGAACCAACCAGCATGAACACAGCTACACTGAGGAGATGGAACCAACCAACATGAACACACTACACTGAGGAGATGGAACAAACCAACATGAACACACTACACTGAGGAGATGGAACCAACCAACATGAACACACTACACTGAGGAGATGGAACCAACCAACATGAACACACTACACTGAGGAGATGGAACCAACCAACATGAACACACTACACTGAGGAGATGGAACCAATCAACATGAATACAGCTCCAACCAACATGAACACACTACACTGAGGAGATGGAACCAACCAACATGAACACACTACACTGAGGAGATGGAACCAACCAACATGAACACACTACACTGAGGAGATGGAACCAACCAACATGAACACACTACACTGAGGAGATGGAACCAACCAATATGAACACACTACACTGAGGAGATGGAACCAACCAACATGAACACACTACACTGAGGAGATGGAACCAACCATCATGAGCACACTACACTGAGGAGATGGAACCAACCAACATGAACACACTACACTGAGGAGATGGAACCAACCAATATGAACACACTACACTGAGTAGATGGAACCAACCAACATGAGCACACTACACTGAGGAGATGGAACCAACCAACATGAACACAGCTACACTGAGGAGATGGAACCAACCAACATGAGCACACTACACTGAGGAGATGGAACCAACCAACATCAACACACTACACTGAGGAGATGGAACCAACCAACATGAACACACCTATACACTGAGGAGATGGAACCAACCAACATGAACACACTACACTGAGGAGATGGAACCAACCAACATGAACACACTACACTGAGGAGATGGAACCAACCAACATGAACACAGCTACACTGAGGAGATGGAACCAACCAACATGAACACACTACTCTGAGGAGATGGAACCAACCAACATGAACACACTACACTGAGGAGATGGAACCAACCAACATGAACACACTACACTGAGGAGATGGAACCAACCAACATGAACACACTACACTGAGGAGATGGAACCAACCAACATGAACACACTACACTGAGGAGATGGAACCAACCAACATGAACACACTACACTGAGGAGATGGAACCAACCAACATCAGCACACTACACTGAGGAGATGGAACAAACCAACATGAACACACTACACTGACGAGATGGAACCAACCAACATGAACACACTACACTGAGGAGATGGAACCAACCATCATGAGCACACTACACTGAGGAGATGGAACCAACCAACATGAACACACTACACTGAGGAGATGGAACCAACCAACATGAACACACTACACTGAGGAGATGGAACCAACCAACATGAAGACACTACACTGAGGAGATGGAATCAACCAACATGAACACACTACACTGAGGAGATGGAACCAACCAACATGAACACACTACACTGAGGAGATGGAACCAACCAACATGAACACACTACACTGAGGAGATGGAACCAACCAACATGAACACAGCTACACTTAGGAGATGGAACCAACCAGCATGAACACAGCTACACTGAGGAGATGGAACCAACCAACATGAACACACTACACTGAGGAGATGGAACCAACCAACATGAACACACTACACTGAGGAGTTGGAACCAACCAACATGAACACACTACACTGAGGAGATGGAACCAACCAACATGAACACACTACACTGAGGAGATGGAACCAACCAACATGAACACATTACACTGAGGAGATGGAACCAACCAACATGAACACACTACACTGAGGAGATGCAACCAACCATCATGAGCACACTACACTGAGGAGATGGAACCAACCAACATGAACACACTACACTGAGGAGATGGAACCAACCAAGATGAACACACTACACTTAGTAGATGGAACCAACCAACATGAGCACACTACACTGAGGAGATGGAACCAACCAACATGAACACACTACACTGAGGAGATGGAACCAACCAACATGAACACACTACACTGAGGAGATGGAACCAACCAACATGAACACACTACACTGAGGAGATGGAACCAACCAACATGAGCACACTACACTGAGGAGATGGAACCAACCAACATGAGCACACAACACTGAGGAGATGGAACCAACCAACATGAGCACACTACACTGAGGAGATGGAACCAACCAACATGAACACACTACACTGAGGAGATGGAACCAACCAACATGAACACACTACACTGAGGAGATGGAACCAACCAACAAGAACACAGCTACACTGAGGAGATGGAACCAACCAGCATGAACACAGCTACACTGAGGAGATGGAACCAACCAACATGAACACACTACACTGAGGAGATGGAACCAACCAACATGAACACACTACACTGAGGAGATGGAACCAACCAACATGAACACACTACACTGAGGAGATGGAACCAACCAACATGAACACACTACACTGAGGAGATGGAACCAACCAACATGAACACACTACACTGAGGAGATGGAACCAACCAACATGAACACACTACACTGAGGAGATGGAACCAACCAACATTAACACACTACACTGAGGAGATGGAACCAACCAACATGAACACACTACACTGAGGAGATGGAACCAACCAACATGAACACAGCTACACTGAGGAGATGGAACCAACCAGCATGAACACAGCTACACTGAAGAGATGGAACCAACCAACATGAACACACTACTCTGAGGAGATGTAACCAACCAACATGAACACACTACACTGAGGAGATGGAACCAACCAACATGAACACACTACACTGAGGAGATGGAACCAACCAACATGAACACACTACACTGAGGAGATGGAACCAACCAACATGAACACACTACACTGAGGAGATGGAACCAACCAACATGAACACACTACACTGAGGAGATGGAACCAACCATCATGAGCACACTACACTGAGGAGATGGAACCAACCAACATGAACACACTACACTGAGGAGATGGAACCAACCAACATGAACACACTACACTGAGGAGATGGAACCAACCAACATGAACACACTACACTGAGGAGATGGAATCAACCAACATGAACACACTACACTGAGGAGATGGAACCAACCAACATGAACACACTACACTGAGGAGATGGAACCAACCAACATGAACACACTACACTGAGGAGATGGAACCAACCAACATGAACACAGCTACACTGAGGAGATGGAACCAACCAGCATGAACACAGCTACACTGAGGAGATGGAACCAACCAACATGAACACACTACACTGAGGAGATGGAACCAACCAACATGAACACACTACACTGAGGAGTTGGAACCAACCAACATGAACACACTACACTGAGGAGATGGAACCAACCAACATGAACATACTACACTGAGGAGATGGAACCAACCAACATGAACACACTACACTGAGGAGATGGAACCAACCAACATGAACACACTACACTGAGGAGATGGAACCAACCAACATGAACATACTACACTGAGGAGATGGAACCAACCAACATGAACACACTACACTGAGGAGATGGAACCAACCAACATGAACACACTATGCTGAGGAGATGGAACCAACCAACATGAGCACAGCTACACTGAGGAGATGGAACCAACCAACATGAACACACTACACTGAGGAGATGGAACCAACCAACATGAACACACTACACTGAGGAGATGGAACGAACCAACATGAGAACACTACACTGGGGAGATGGAACCAACCAACATGAACACAGCTACACTGAGGAGATGGAACCAACAAACATGAGCACACTACACTGAGGAGATGGAACCAACCAACATGAACACACTACACTGAGGAGATGGAACCAACCAACATGAACACAGCTACAATGAGGAGATGGAACCAACCAACATGAGCACACTACACTGAGGAGATGGAACCAGCCAACATGAACACACTACACTGAGGAGATGGAACCAACCAACATGAACACACTACACTGTGGAGATGGAACCAACCAACATGAACACACTACACTGAGGAGATGGAACCAACCAACATGAACACAGCTACACTGAGGAGGTGGAACCAACCAACATGAGCACACTACACTGAGGAGATGGAACCAACCAACATGAACACACTACACTGAGGAGATGGAACCAACCAACATGAACACACTACACTGAGGAGATGGAACCGACCAACATGAACACAGCTACACTGAGGAGATGGAACCAACAAACATGAGCACACTACACTGAGGAGATGGAACCAACCAACATGAACACACTACACTGAGGAGATGGAAACAACCAACATGAACACAGCTACAATGAGGAGATGGAACCAACCAACATGAGCACACTACACTGAGGAGATGGAACCAGCCAACATGAACACACTACATTGAGGAGATGGAACCAACCAACATGAACACACTACACTGAGGAGATGGAACCAACCAACATGAACACACTACACTGAGGAGATGGAACCAACCAACATGAACACACTACACTGAGGAGATGGAACCAACCAACATGAACAAACTACACTGAGGAGATGGAACCAACCATCATGAGCACACTACACTGAGGAGATGGAACCAACCAACATGAACACACTACACTTAGGAGATGGAACCAACCATCATGAGCACACTACACTGAGGAGATGGAACCAACCAACATGAACACACTACACTGAGGAGATGGAACCAACCAATATGAACACACTACACTGAGTAGATGGAACCAACCAACATGAGTACACTACACTGAGGAGATGGAACCAACCAACATGAACACACTACACTGAGGAGATGGAACCAACCAACATGAACACACTACACTGAGGAGATGGAACCAACCAACATGAACACACTACACTGAGGAGATGGAACCAACCAACATGAGCACACTACACTGAGGAGATGGAACCAACCAACATGAGCACACTACACTGAGGAGATGGAACCAACCAACATGAACACACTACACTGAGGAGATGGAACCAACCAACATGAACACACTACACTGAGGAGATGGAACCAACCAACATGAACACACTACACTGAGTAGATGGAACCAACCAACATGAGCACACTACACTGAGGAGATGGAACCAACCAACATGAACACATTACACTGAGGAGATGGAACCAACCAACATAAACACACTACACTGAGGAGATGGAACCAACCAACATGAACACACTACACTGAGGAGATGGAACCAACCAACATGAACACACTACACTGAGGAGATGGAACCAACCAACATGAACACACTACACTGAGGAGATGGAACCAACCAACATGAACACAGCTACACTGAGGAGATGGAACCAACCAACATGAACACACTACACTGAGGAGATTGAACCAACCAACATGAACACACTACACTGAGGAGATGGAACCAACCAACATGAACACACTACACTGAGGAGATGGAACCAACCAACATGAGAACACTACACTGGGGAGATGGAACCAACCAACATGAACACAGCTACACTGAGGAGATGGAACCAACAAACATGAGCACACTACACTGAGGAGATGGAACCAACCAACATGAACACACTACACTGAGGAGATGGAACCAACCAACATGAACACAGCTACAATGAGGAGATGGAACCAACCAACATGAGCACACTACACTGAGGAGATGGAACCAGCCAACATGAACACACTACACTGAGGAGATGGAACCAACCAACATGAACACACTACACTGAGGAGATGGAACCAACCAACATGAACACACTACACTGAGGAGATGGAACCAACCAACATGAACACAGCTACACTGAGGAGATGGAACCAACCAACATGAGCACACTACACTGAGGAGATGGAACCAACCAACATGAACACACTACACTGAGGAGATGGAACCAACCAACATGAACACACTACACTGAGGAGATGGAACCAACCAACATGAACACACTATGCTGAGGAGATGGAACCAACCAACATGAGCACAGCTACACAGAGGAGATGGAACCAACCAACATGAACACACTACACTGAGGATATGGAACCAACCAACATGAACACACTACACTGAGGAGATGGAACCAACCAACATGAACACACTACACTGAGGAGATGGAACCAACCAACATGAGAACACTACACTGGGGAGATGGAACCAACCAACATGAACACAGCTACACTGAGGAGATGGAACCAACCAACATGAGCACACTACACTGAGGAGATGTAACCAACCAACATGAACACACTACACTGAGGAGATGGAACCAACCAACATGAACACAGCTACACTGAGGAGATGGAACCAACCAACATGAGCACACTACACTGAGGAGATGGAACCAACCAACATGAACACACTACACTGAGGAGATGGAACCAACCAACATGAACACACTACACTGAGGAGATGGAACCAACCGACATGAACACACTACACTGAGGAGATGGAACCAACCAACATGAACACACTACGCTGAGGAGATGGAACCAACCAACATGAACACAGCTACACTGAGGAGATGGAACCAACCAACATGAACACACTACACTGAGGAGATGGAACCAACCAACATGAACACACTACACTGAGGAGATGGAACCAACCAACATGAACACACTACACTGAGGAGATGGAACCAACCAACATGAACACAGCTACACTGAGGAGATGGAACCAACCAACATGAATACAGCTACACTGATGAAATGCTACACCTCGGAGGCATTCCTGCTCCTTCCTCTACCACATCCATTAAAAACATTAGCTGGTGTGGCAATACCATCTAATAACTCCCTAATGAGGCCACAGTCGCTCACAATTAAAAAAGACTAAAATTGTACAAACCTGCTACTTCTGTGCAAGCTCATTAGAACTACATAAATTAGTCCTTGCAGCATCAAAGTGGAGCCACTTCCAATGCCAGAATGAGATGTACAAGCAGTCATTGTCTTTCCAAATACTTGCAAGGGATGTTCAGGAATCTCAAGTAAATCTACTGACGACATCTGCCTGAATTACTTGCCGTGATGGTAAGCCAGTGAAACTGTCTTTGAAATGCAAATTCGCACTATTTGACCACACCCTCATCTCCATAGACTGCACCACTCATAATTGCGGCTCCTTCGGCCTCGTACACGTATTGTTTGATGATCCTTTCAATTTGAAATACTCTTGTTCTTAAATATCTAAGCAACATGTATATATATAGCTACATATATTTATAATCCAATGCACTTGAAGGAATTTGGCCCAAAACAGACACAGTTTGGCTTGTTTTCTCAGAAGGCTTACACTGGATCAAGACAATCTGGGCTATTTTCCCCCCAAGGTGCCATTTTTTCATCTAGTATATAACCATACACAATAATTCCTTGTAAATAGCAGTTTAGAATATCCACTTGAAGTTACTAGTTTCTCAGGATAGGCAGTTCTGAACTCCATTTTTTCCTCCGCAATTTAAAAAAAAGTTCTTGCAGCCTCCAGGGACCAAACATGCAATTGCTCAATATTTACATTTGTTTTATATAAGTGCACCAAATTTGGTGTTTGTATGACAAACAGCACAATTACATAGTCACTCACTATACTGGGCATGCATTGAATCAAGTTTGCATTGTGAGAGTGTGAATATAATTTCCAGCCGTTATTTTTTTCATGTTCATACAGAGGATATGCCACTTTCGATTAACCGGAACAAATTAGCATCGTGTGGGTGTAGTAATTGTGTGTGTCATTCATCACAATATTTGCCATTTCAGTACAAATTAAGGTGTAGATATATCAATTGAGCATGCCACTAGAGTCACAGGCTATAATTATTGCTAGTATATTATCACCTAGTCTTTAAATCTTCTCAGTATTCAGTATATACATCTTTACCAAGTCAGATCTTTCAGCACTCTCACCTCAACTGAAGCCATGAGCATCCAGATGGCACACAGCAGAATATGTATAATTTTTTTGTTTGTAATTGTGTAAAAGTTCTCCAGTATATATACACAACAATAAAGAACTGTACACATGCACACAACATGTTAAGTTGTGAAAATCTGTCATCTCCAAGTTTTAAGCTGTAAGATTAATGTATGCTTCAAATTTTGTATCAAGACTATATGTAAAAATGTTCTGTGTGACAATCTATAAAACAAATACTGAAAAAACATAAATTCCAACTGCATCTCATCATTACAGACTTAGTTGACAAGTTTGGAGAATGGCATTCTAGCTACTGGTGTTTTTGTCTTCGGTCATGGAAAGGTTTCATAAGATTAGTGTAAAGCTGCAAAGTACAGATATTGACCGCAATGAGGTCGCTAACCTGCTCAGATCATTAAGTACTTATGTTTCTAACTTGAGAGACAGCTTCGATGATTTTGAAGAAATGGAGAAAACAAAAGTGGGTCATTCCACTACAGAGAAAATTCTGAGAGAAAGAGAAGCATCAGAATCCAACGAAATGATGGTCCTCGGGAAACAACGGAGTTTTCGGGAAAAGAAGGCTTTAAAATCTGAGTGACTATAGATCAGCTTTTATCCGCCCTTAAAAAGAGGCTTGAAGCATATGATGCTATCTCCAGCAAGTTTGTTTTTCTCAGCAAGATGCCTCATATGAATTGTGATGAACTGTCAGAACTGAAGATAGCAACTAAGAAGTTAGTCGCATATATTTGTCCATTTTGGTGACAAGACGAGTGTTCTTTCTCTGCCCTCAAATATGTGAAAAACTATTTATGCTCTACTCTGAAAAATGAAAAATTAACATTCTAGCTCTGATGCACATGGAATCGTCTGTGCTTAGGAAAACCGATTTCAGTCCTGTTCTTGATCAGTTTGTTGACCAAATTATTAGGAAAGTGAAGGTTGGTTTTTTGTATGATCTCAACGGGAAAATAATTTTAGAATTGACTGGTAGGATCAGGCTGTCAGCTGTGGTGGGGTGAAAGATTGAAGTACCTGAGGGGTGTCCCGAATGCGGACCCGGCCATGAGTGAATACGGCCCTGGTGTAGAATGGCCTTTTGGAGCTTTGTGATGACTTCCAACTCACCATTGGGTCCTGTGTTGTTCATGGCCACACATTTGGATGTCTCAACACCTATTTCTGCTCTGCTATTTAAATGAGGAAATGCAACTGATGGAAGGCGATGTCGGAATCCCCACATCTTGAGGAATTTCTGGGTGGCAGTAGCCGTGAATTCTGGTCCACCATAACTGCACAGTTCCTGCAGGAATGCTATATGTCACAAACCCCTTGCATAGTTCTCCTCATTAATCCATCCATTGATTCTTGTGATAATTGGCCAGTTCTAGTGCCAATCTACGATGAACAGGTAGTTTGCTCCTTTGTAATGAAAAGAGTCCGTGCAAATGCACTGGAAAAGGTACTCGGCGTTGACAGGTGAGGTAGCAGATCCCGTTGGGTTGGCTCGATGCAATTCTGTTACAGTCCCCACAGTGTTCTCAAAGACGGGCAATCTGTGGGGTGATACCTGGCCAGAAAATGGAGGTATACATATTCACCGTCGTTAAAGTCATATTCTGATAGGCAGCATGTAGGAACTTGAGCACTTCTGCATGCAGTGATGATGGGATAACGACTCTGTCCTCGTATAAGATTTCACCATCTGTCATTGATAGGTGTTCCTGGAAGGGGAAATATTCCCTGTACATCAGAGGTAGTAGAAGTTTGGAGTCTGGCATTCCATCTTCAATGGTTTCCAGTAGTTCCATCATGATTGGGTCAATCGTGGTCACTTCACAAACCATGTTCCAAGTGATTTCCCGCATGTTGTCCATTGCATGGGCGGCAGAGATTGTAATATCCATGACTATGGTGTATGCTCATCATCATCTGACTGCAGTTTTCTAAGGATATCCTCCCCGAGACATTTTGATGACGCAAATTCACAAGAGTGAATGGATGCAACATGGGCGTGATCGGGTAGCTCCAATTTTTCAGGGTTCACGAGCCTTACAGTGCCTGGAGGTGGCATCTGTGGCCAAGTGTTTCTTCCCTGGATTGAACAATTAAAATTTGTCTTCTCCTTAAGATTGAGCAGTCGTAGGGTCTTGATATCGTCTAGTTTTCTGTCTCCCATGATTTTGAGTAGTGGTTAGTGTTCTACCGCAACAACTACAAGGCCATTACGTCCATGAAAAAGTGGCATTTATTTTCTGAGCACATCTGACATTGCAATTACTTCGATGGGGGTGTATCTGGACTCAGCTGAATTGGCTTCCTACCAGGGTGATCTTCCATCCATCCGGGCAGTAGAAGTGGCTATCAACTTGACGTGAGCAATGTTTCTGTTGGAGAAAAATCTGAGGCCATCCTTCGACCAATCTGTAGTTAAGCATGTCTTCCTGCCCTTATCAAAGATTCGCACACCATGTTTGATTGTCTCAACAATGATTTATTTTGAATGTTCAAAGATTTGCTGCAGTTAGTCTGTTTCAGAAGGTCCCTGAATGGGTGCATCTTTTCTGTCATAGATGCGTAGTAGCTGATGTGATATTCAAGGGTGTTGGAAACTTCCGTATGTCATCCAGATATATAGTGTATGGTTTCACATGGGACATTGTGATCTCGAAACCTGCTAACTCAACCACATCTTGAGTAAAGTGGAACACCATTTTGTCCACAAATGTCTAGCCATTTGCATGCCAGGCAAAAGCTTTCCTCTATGATGTCAGCTCACACGCATGTATCATCAATACATCTCATCCAACCATCTGCTATAACCGTCACCTGTTGCAATATAACCTAGGAGTAGCGGCCATAAGGTGTTATGAATGAGGTAAGGGGTCCATCACATTCCCTGGTTGGGAACATAATGATAGCCATTCCATGCATCAAAGACACTCTTCTTGTTGTTACTAGGAATGGCTCTGTCCTGGTGATAGTGTGATTGGGTGTGGTGTGTTTCCTTGGTGCAGTGGGTGCTTTCATCGTGGTTTGCCATTCTTTTTGCGACACACAACCAGCCTGTGGCACCATGTAATGGGCTCACCAATTGGATGCCAAGGCAGACATCTTGGTCTATCGCTGATTTGACCTCCTCTAGCCAGTGCAATGGTACAGGTATAGGTGTGTGAACCATCACAGGTGCATTGAGATCTATCATGAGGGTTAGTGATGGGGTTTTGTCATCATGGGTAAATGACTGTGTGGGCAGATGTTGAATGGGCTGGTGGCATAGTAGTCGAGCAGCAAATCCTTTATTTTCTCAGTGCTTTCCTCCATGGGTGGGAATGGCAACTGAGTTGGAATGGGCAGTGAATTCCACCTCTGGGAGCAATCACAATCTTTGGTCTATGGGTTGAACACATCGGTGCCAGAAGTGTATGCTAAGACTTGCTCCTTGTGGCAGAAGTTTTGTTTGATTTGTTCATGTCCTATTGATGGGAAATTTGTTGTAAATAGGCCTAGATCAACACAGGCTTCCCCACTGGCCACCGAGCAATCGCAGAAGGACTGCCTTGATGATGCTGATGGGGTTCTGATTAATGACAGCCATTTTGTGACCGAATCAGGTCAGATTTTTGGAACCCCAGCCGGTACATAATAACAACTTTGGCAGCTGGTGTCTGCAACCGCTATTGTTGACCCCCATGTGGAATGGTTTGCAGTGTCACCCCAAAGTTGGAGTAGTCATTCCTGTCCACCTTTGCCATTACAATCACTGTTGGTTGTGGCCGAGAGTATCACTGGCACCTGTCATGTGGTGGTGGACTATGGTGATCATTTTCACACCACAACGCCTCTCAGTCTTGATGATAGCCACGCAGGTCCTATCGAAAATGGCGGAGCCTTTGTAAAATTCCAATTCCACTACCTACTCAAATCTTAACTTCTCTGCGAGTTGAGGGGTGGCACTTCTTGCAGTATTTGTTAGCTCTTGCCCTTCCATCATGGCCCAGCTCTTGCCCTTCCATCATGGCACAGCTCTTGCCCTTCCATCATGGTCCAGCTCTTGCCCTTCCATCATGGCCCAGCTCTTGCCTTCCATCATGGCCCAGCTCTTGCCCTTCCATCATGACCCAGCTCTTGCCCTTCCATCATGGCCCAGGGGTTGCCCTTCCATCATGGCCCAGGGGTTGAACGAATTGTTTTCTGCACCTCTCACATTTTGTGTCTGTGAACATTGACCTCTTGTATTGGCTAACCCCATGTGACCCATCAGCCGTGAGCACAGCCTGTGAATGTCAGCACGCCTCTTTGCCTCAATCAGCGTCACGGTAGTTTCCAGGTCCATGTCCTGGTTCTCATACCCAAGAGCTGTTGGGTTTCCTGATCAATGAGCTCATGTATTAGCACATCATGGACCACCTCATCTGTAAAGTTGACATCCATAGGGATATCGCAAGAGCACCTAACTGTGAAGCAGCAGATGTTGGCTTCCCCGAGAAATCAGGCAGCAAAATTCCAGACACCCTCATCTCTGTCTTGAGACATGCCCTGCCCTGCAACATCACTCTTGAGACCATGGTGTTCTCTCGTCGTACCAACTAGGCTTCTGATGGGGGGCAGTCCCCAACTGCTTGTCACTTCTTTGTAAGTCCCTAAGGAGTTCATCACACAGCAAGCAAGTAGCTGCAAGTTGACATCTTCTAGTGTGTCCATAAGCTGTTAATGTAGCTCCATTCTTCAG
The DNA here is from genome assembly GCA_028752905.1 of Cladorhizidae sp. MBARI D1340-BT2. Taxonomy (NCBI): domain Eukaryota; kingdom Metazoa; phylum Porifera; class Demospongiae; order Poecilosclerida; family Cladorhizidae; species Cladorhizidae sp. MBARI D1340-BT2. The sequence goes on along the minus strand of JAQNBH010000018.1, from coordinate 8,542,134 downwards.
TTGTAGCAACCTTCCCAATTTTCGGCTTGTTAAGTTTCTCTGGCTTTGCTGTAGCATTGTTGGTTCCTGTCAGGTATACATTGTCATCACGGGTTTATAGAGAGACCGTAGATCCACAGACTGCCAATTGCAGCCCTTGATAGGGCAGCCATTGCTGGGCATTAATCACAACTTCAGTCTTGATATAGTGGTATCAATGTTGCTGGTTCTATTCAAATAGAAAAATGACAAATGAATCAAACAAGACAGCACATGCATAAAGTCCATCCATCATTGCGATCACATGATAAAGGTTACATAAGCAATATATATCTAGGTATCAATGTGCGGTGTTTGGATGATGGGAACGTATGCTACCCGAAGTCCGTAAGCATAGGATGCTGCACCAAGGCTCTGCAACTACAGAATTTTCCTTCAATCCTGGGGATGAGATGCTGCCAATAACCCACTTCTCCCAAAATCCCCATCTCAGGATCAGGCTTCTGTTTCTTTGGTGCACCTATTGACCCGACTGCCCACTGTAAGTCCTGAAAGGCATGGCATGCTCTGAGGGTAGGGCTGGAGAGTAAATTGTCACGAGGCATGGCAGAGGGGTTACCTTTAAGGGGACACAGAGATGATTGGTCAGCTGACTAAGCAACTAACAGGGCAATTTCATTCCAATCATTGAACATACTACCAAGGGTGATCCTTCGCATCTCATTATTCCTGATGAAGGCTAGAGCATCTAGTCAAAACGTCGAGTGAATACAATTTGAAATTGATTATTGAGAAGGTAATTATAATCATAGCATCATGGTGGAACTCAAAATCATCATGGGTAGCAAGATATCCATCCTTGCCTTTAACCTTGCTGAAATTTCTGAAAGGCGTTTTAAATAGAGTTCCCAAAACGACCACTTGGCTTAGCAAACAGTACACAGTACTTGCAGTAGCCACCTCCTTGGGAGGGCGAATAAGGAAGCCATTCAAATTCTTTCAACAAAGAAGTGGAAAGAAAGTGAGATTCGTTTTCTTTCTTTGTCATTTCATACGTAGCAAAGTCAGTTCTGTGTGAGGTAATTATACCTGTCATAGAATTGCCTTGCATCTGCCCTGAAGCAAGAACCCCTATGCCATATGAAAGAGGACAATTTGGCACAGCATCAGCACAAGTGGGCTGGTGATAAGCTTGGCGAGTACTCACTGATGAAGTACCTTCACCAAGGAGTTCTGGGCTGCTCGAGCTACTTGCAGAAGTATTATCCAAAGAACCATCACCAGAAGCTGACCTAACCAATTTCAACAGAATTGTCACTGTACGCACTATTCATTATAAAATGCACTTGAACTAGGTCAGGTCCTGAGCTAAATGTGAATGATACTCTAGCTACATGTATCTAGCTGGCCGACAGGCAGAGTCTAACATCAATCCATAATATTATGCAATGTCTTAGTTGCTGTGTCTGACTGTGGTATATATATGTACCTGAAGATGGATAGCTTCCTCACTTTCTTCTGTGGTTGCCATGCACAACTAAGTCTTGAGACTGAGAAAGTAAGTTGAAGTGAGGGCTGTAGGAGATCAGACTAGAGCACTGTAGGTCTTTATCAAAAGTGCTTGAAGAAAGAAGTAAGAAGCACCCTCGAGTTTTGCCTGTCTCAGAAAAATAGAGCTCACCCAGTAGAGATCACACAATTTGTTCAGATTACTGAAAGTGATAATTTGTAAGTGGATTGCTAGCTCTCCACAAGAGGATGTATATACTGATATTTAGGTCTGGCAGTCCTAGTGTTCTATTACATGGTTTGTACATGCTAGTCAAAAGAGCTGTAAGAGGTCCTGGAATAAATGCTTATTGCAAATAATTTGCCTAGGGTTGGCAACAGGGAGCACTTGACTGGCAATTATGATCTAACTTGCAATAACTAATCTCTTCTCAGGGGGGGGGGGGGGGGGGGGGGGGGCTTGGATAGCCACAGCATTCTTTGTTTTGAGTCCAGCGAAATCAGTAAAGCTGACAACTGCAACCTCCCATGTGGGCAAGTCTAGATGATCGGCACAGACCACGCCCCAGAGTGGCAAACTCGTTGCATCAACAATCTCATAACTGTATCCATCCTGAATCCGATGTATGTAGAGTAAGCAGTTGAGGAGTGAAGAGGAGGGAGGCATACTCAGAAGTCCACTGGTGAGTGCAAAGTTTGAGTGCAGAGAGCTGAATGTGTTCTAGAGCTTTGGAGTTGCAGGAACAGGGGGGAGGAGTTGCAGGAACAGTGGGAGGAGTTTCAGGAACCAGGGGGAGGAGTTGTATGAACAGGGGGGAGGAGTTGCAGGAACCAGGGGGAGGAGTTCCAGGAACAGGGGAGAGGAGCTGCAGGAACAGAGGGAGGGGGAGTTCCAGGAACAGGGGGGAGGAGCTTCAGGAACAGGGGGGGAGAGAGTTGCAGGAACAGGGAGGAGGAGTTTCAGGAACAGGGAGGAGTTGCAGGAACAGGGGAGGAATCGCAGGAACAGGGGGAGGAGGAGTTGCAGGAACAGGGGGGAGGAGTTGCAGGAACAGGGGGAGGAGCTGCAGGAACAGGGGGGAGGAGTTGCAGGAACCAGGGGGAGGAATTGCAGGAACAGGGGGGGGGAGTTGCAGGAACAGGGGGAGGAGTGGCAGGAACAGGGGGGAGGAGTTACATGAACAGGGGGAGGAGCTGCATGAACAGGGGGGAGAGAGTTGCAGGAACGGGAGAGGAGTTGCAGGAACAGGGGGGGAGTTTCAGGGACAGGGGGGGGGAGTTGCAGGAACAGGGGGGAGGAGTTGCAGGAACAGGGGGGAGGAGTTGCAGGAACAGGGGGGAGGAGTTGCAGGAACAGGGGGGAGGAGTTGCAGGAACAGGGGGAGGAGTTGCAGGAACCAGGGGGAGGAGTTTCAGGAACAGGGGGGAGGAGTTTCAGGAACAGGGGGAGGAGTGGCAGGAACAGGGGGGAGGAGTTACAGGAACAGGGGGGAGGAGTTGCAAGAACCAGGGGGAGGAGTTGCAGGAACAGGGGGAGGAGCCCACACCGAAGAGAAGTAAATTAAATGAGGAACTACTAGAGTAGTGTAAAGTCTGCCTAGTGCACCAGTAGAGAAGTGTGACAGAGATTGCTATAAATTAAGCCTATTATTTTCCTTGGTCAAGTACAAACATTTTTGATGTGAGCTGCTACTGCCCCTACATCTTCCATTATTTCTGTACCCAGAATTCTCCCTTCATAAGGTCTGCTGACAGAATTACAACTGTCGTTTCCACTCCATAGGTCAGGTGACTCCTCCCAAGTAATGGGTAAACGAGATGTCTGCATAAATTCACAGGACACCTGTTTGGGTCAGACCCTGGATTGACTGCAAGGAGGATTGCTGTCTGCATGATTAATACAAGAAGCTTAGCTAACAAACCTTCTAGCCTCATGGTTGTCATTCACCCTGCCAGCTTTTCTGTCTTCTGTTGCACTGAAACATGGATGATTGGGAACATATAAGACAATGAGATATTGCTTAATCTATAGGTAAGACAGATTTCCACATGGTGGGGGTGTTATGATCGCCGTGAAGGATTCAATACCGAGTTCTCTTGTTACTTCTCCAAATCATATCAAAGTGTGATGACTTGCTGTTGGTTCACTTTGTGATGTTACTTTCTGCGCAGTCCACATCCCTCCTATTGCTTCCGACCCCTACCATGATAAGTTAATTAAATACCTCATGTATCTTATTTCAGACACACATAATTTGGTCATTGTCGGATACTTTAATCTTCCAGACATCTGTTGGTCCATGTTGAGTGGTTCCAGTGCTGTCTCCAATAGGTTTTGTAACTTTGTTTTTGACAGTAATCGTACATAATCAATTTACAACCCTACTCACATAAGAGGCAACACATCATGTTAATAGATGACGAGGATCTTTTATGTAATGTTGAGTTGATCCACCTGATTACACTCTTTCTCTTCTGATCACTTTTTGATCTCCTTTGAAGTAATTGTTTCCAATTAGCACTGCTAGCCTCGGGGGATAGCTCCCTTGTGCTTTGGACTATCTGTAAGCTGATTGGCAAGGCCCCTGCGGCCACTTGATGGATGGGGACCTTAGCTTGTATGGAACTAGAGGACGTGGATGGAAATTGTCAGCCTTCAAATGCATTGTGAAAACAGCCATGATTATATACATCCCTAGAGTTCAACTGAGAACCTCCCAATTGCCTAAATGATTTACCTCAGACATCCATCATCAATACAAATGTCTAAAGTCCATGCGTAGGTGGCACACCTAGCATCCCATCCCAACTAAGCTTGACCAGTTAACATCCACTGTGGCTGACTCTCCTACCAGAAAGCTTCAAAGCAAACAAGGCTACATACGAAAGTAAGGTGATAAACAATTAGCATCCTCCGAAAACTCGGGAGGTTCAGGGTGGGTGTGGTTATAAGTATATCAATAGCGGAGGAAAGGCGTAGCAATCTCATTGACAATGTTATATGATTCTACGTCTGCGATTGTAATTTAGATAGAGCAACCCTGCTTAATAGCTCGGTATTCACTCATAGGCCATACACTCTTGAGGAAATGCCTCAGTCTGAATCTACATCGTCTATAATAGAGAGTGGGGAGTAACAAAAACTTGTGGTTACCACTTTATAGCTCCGTAGATTCTGCAAACTTCATGGTATGGACTTGATATACACCTCAAAAGATAGGTCTCTCTGTGTGCTCTTTTGATACTAAAACATTTTTCATAGGTATAACTATACCCAAGTTACTGGAGCTAAAGTGGGGGTACCTCAAAACCCTGAGTGCCTGATTTTGCTGCATAAATATATCTCCAGATTGCCTAGTGCTAAAGAGCTGAAATTAGTACCAGTGGCTAGAGGAAGCCCTACTGCATGCAACGACCTTTTTTATAACTTGGTCAAGCACGCGGTTGGAAAATAAAGGGATAATTAATTTTCTAACTGCAGCTCTTGACTACTTAATGACTAATGAAAAAAGTTGTTGCATGCAGTAGGGCTTCCTCTAGCCACTGGTGCTAATTTCATGTCTATACCCTTTCTTTAGCTCCAGTGACTTGGAAAATGTTTTAGTATCAAAAGAGAGCACACAGAGAGACCTATCTTTTGAGGTCCATACCGATGAAGTTTGCAGAATTTATGAGCTATAAAGTGGTAACCACAAGATTTTTAGCACATATATACTAGTTTACGATATCGGTCCCCCTTTAAATGAGATCAAGGAGGATCTGACCATGTCTGACCAGGTGGGGTGAAAAAAAAATATTATAAAGTTTGCACACATTCATGCTTCTGGTCCAGATTTATAATTATCCCAAATGTATCCAGTGCAGTATACTTTTTGGTGGTTTTATTTGTTTTGCCATACATATTTATCTTTTGGAAATGCAGGTTTCAATGTGAAGTGAAATCACCTCTCAAACTCCTCGCATCTTTCCAGCACAAAATCTTGAATAGCTATAACAATATGATTGACAGAACTGTACAGACACTACAGATTGAGCCAAGAGATTTTATATCTATATATAATTATAATTATATATATTTTAAGGTTGCATGTGAAGGAGGATCTAGATTATAAGATTATACACTAACAACACCTTGTAGTTACAATTTTGGAGCTCCATAGATTCTGCACACTTCACTGTATGAACTAGATATATAGCTCAAATGATAGATCTCTCTGTGTTCTCTCTTTTAAGGTTAAAAGTGTTGCATAGTTACATGCAGCCAAAGTGGGATAACTAAACATCTGAGTGCCTGAAATGGCTGTGGCTGATTGGAAAGTGGCTAGACGGAGCCCTACCCTACTGAACAGTGTGTTCATTAGGAACTAAAACTTGACTAATAGGCAAGCTCGCCACTGAAAATCAATTTTCTTGCAACTTAATTTTTTTAATTTTCAGGACCCAACAGAAGCCATGAGCATCCAGATAGCACACAGAGCAGAGTCTCATTACCAAACCAGATGTTTAGTTCTCTAACCTCAACAGAAGCCATGAGCATCCAGATGGCACACAGAGCAGTATATGATATTGCAATTTTTATTTTTTGTATGGTAATTGTGTAAAAGTTCTCCAATAATATACAATGATAAAGAACTGTGCACATCCACACATAACATGTTAAGTTGTGAAAGTCTGTCATCTCCAAGTTTTAAGCTGCTTCAAACTTTCCTGCATTTATATAGGACAATGTGTAAAAAAAAGTTCTGTGTGACAATCTATAAAACAATTCTTTATAGAATATTCCCAAATAAAGAAACAACATAAATTCCAACTGCATCTCATCATTACAGAGTTAGCTAGGTACATCAATCTGTAGAAGCATTGCAAATGCTTCCATAAGAGCCACGACATGCAATATTTTGTGGAGGTATGATCTTGGATGCTTTATCGCATATATTAGTCAGAGGTTGATAGTCGGCTGGATTTCTTATTCGATCAGGTGTGTTAGTAATTGAATTTCCTTCAACGATCCTGTTACCTTCATGACATGAATTTGGCATTTCTCTGTGTCCCTGAAAAGTCCCAGACTCCAATGAGCAGCAGCATTTAGTCATCAGGTTCTCAAGAACCTTGGGACAACACAAAGACATTACCTTGTAAGTGATGAGAAGCAGCAGATACATGAATGGCAAAGAAGCAATCACACCCTGCAAAACCCAAGAAATGTTATACGAATACATATCATACATTTTCAAAATTTGGTTGAATTCTAGCAAAGCAAATAATAGAGCATCAATTCCATTACAAATGCTTTGTTTGTATGGTCTGAGAACTCCAAACATCACAGAAATTATCAGAGGCATGGTAGTTACTAAGATTCCACTTTCGATTTCAGAGATGACTGACGGAAGGTAGAAGAAGACTCGGACAACAAGATAGAAAGCACCAAAGTAGCGGTAGTCCCTTGTCCCATTAGTTCCATTCTTGTAACAGCCATTGAAAGCATCTGCAAAGGCATGAAGTGGATGCCAGTTGATGCCTGGAAAAAAGCCCAGACACTTTTGGAAGGTTTTGGTTGGGTAGAGCATTAGGAGGACCATAGGGAATAGCACAAAGATCAACAGGACAGTAATGGCCAGAATAAAATATGGCAGGTGGGTTTTACTAAGGTAAGGAATTTCTGCATTGTAGTACAGAACATTTGGGTACACATGCTCTCCTCTAGCATTGTAAGGAGCCACAAAACCTAAGAGGTTAAAGCTGACGAATATGAGCTTTGAGTAGGTGAGATGCAGGAATGTGGCAAACGCATTTATTATAAAGGGCCTGAAATCAACTTTCCAAGATAGTTTTTTCAAGAGCCACTTGAACGGTGACCACATGATTAGGAGTGGTCGAAAATCCTTGTCGTACTGCTCAACGCAGATATACGTGAAGCCAATCAGAATGAGAGGATAGATAGCAACAATGTACTCCATGGCTATGACATTCAATGTACCAAGATGTTCAGAAATGCAGAATGGTGGAATTAAATAACGAAAGAAGTCCAAATTCCACACACCGGCCACAGTTTCCACTCCGATCAAAAGATAATACCCAATTCTGTTGTCTATTCCACTTGCAACAGTGTGTGGGTACTTATCAAAGTAAAATAACATGACTTGGAAAATACACACAACTGCATTCATGTAAGCTGAAGTGCTTCTAATCCGACAGCTTAACACCAATAGGAAGAATAAAGATGTTGGTGCAGTGGCGAGAAAGAGGTAGAGAATCCAACCTTTCAATTTCCCAATGCACTTCATACATTGATGATCATAAGTCATGACAGAAACTCCAAGACCTTTATTGCAGCGGCTGCACATGAATCCAGTCCTGTTGGCCCAACCGCACAATTCCTTGTTAAGATGGGACTCATTTTTGGATTGCTTGATGAAGCTTGAACTTTTGTGAGAATAGTTATTGACATAGGGACAGTTTCCCACTAGAGTTTGCTGGGAAGATTTGTCAAAACTCATACAGTAGCCTATGCGAACAAGCACTGCCTGATCATTTTGGCATTTCACTAATGGCCCCAATGTGCTGCCACAGGTGCAGCCATTTGAAGAACGTAAATACCACGAAGGACATGAAGAGTTGACACGAACTGGCAATGAACTATTTTCTGCCGATAGGTCGTTATATTCATTGTCTAGAATAGGTTGGGTAGGATGTCCGATTACCAATGTCAATGTAGTGAAATGGAGGAAGAGGCAGAGAATGTGTCTCGACATCGCTTTTACGATAAGAACTGATTGGCTACTAGCTCTTGTCTTGCAATAAGTTCAGCTTATTTGTTTCCTCTTTTATACAAAGCGGGACTCATTTAGGGGTCTTTAGCATGCTTTCTATGGGTTTCTAGAGTACATTTTAATCTTTTTCTGAGGGGGCATCCCTCAGAGTTATGCTCAGTTCACATTTCCAAATATGGGTATGTACTTAGTGATTGCCACGCAAGAACTAATCGTAAAGCCATACTATATTCGACTTAATTTTACTTTTATTTACGAAAGACAGTTTGGTTCACTATTTACATATCATGTTGATAATTGTTTCCTGTAGATTGCAACCATTTTAAAGGGTGACTTAGTTCTAAGGTTTTGCTATAGTAAAATAATATCATTAGTACATCACACAGACCAACTTTCTACTTCATAGCCGGAAATGTTGACAGAGATGATTAATTAGTGGTCTAGACCATAACCGCAATATCCAATTAGAAAGAAGAAGCTAGCAGAGGTCTAAAAAAGGATTAAAAGATAAACATTCGATACGTACAGTGGGAGGGATCAGACCAAGATGCAATGGATATGTGGTGGCCTCTCACTTCAGAACTTTTGCCATAGCATTAATGGATCTTGAGATGAGTAATACGACCACACCCACTTTACCATCACCACTACCATATTTTATACTGTCAATATTAGAGGATAGCGCAGTACGCCTTTACTTCTTGGATTGAACTGAATGCAAATATCATGTGTCTCCAAAGCAATGTGTGCAACAACTGAGTATTGGGTAAAGGGTCAATCAGGTAAGGGGTCGTATGTATACAATGTCCAAGTATACTATGCAATGTCCACTACCTCCCCCAAGTAGGCAGTATGGCCTACTGAGAGATTGTTTACTTATGTCCATATCGGTCGATTGGTTTTGGTCCTCGCCTGCTTCGTCGCAGGGGTGGCGGCCGCATGTTGGGTAGGAGTTTGCTGGATTCCGATTGGGGGGAGGGCGAGGGTTGGCGAGGGGGTGTTCCTGGAGAGATGATGGTTCTGGGCGCCGCGGGGAGGCTGGGGGCCGGTGTTGCTGGCGAGGTCCCGGTGGGGCGGACGGGTGGTTTGGCAGGCGTCTGGGCGACTGAGGCATATGATCTGGGGATGCTTCCGGGTTGAGCGACGGGGGTGGTCTGAGCCAGTGGTGGAGGGGCTGTTGCCGGGGTGGTCGGAGGCTTTTGCGGGGGCGTGGGGCCTGTGGTTTCGGGCGGTGGATCGGGTTGGGGTTGCCTCATGTCGTGGTAGGTGGGGGTAAGTGGTCGCTCTTGTGGGATCGGGGTATCCGGAAGGGGGGAGTATGGGGTCTGGGACGTGGGTTTCGTCTGGTGCGGGGTGTATCGTCGGAGGAATCTGCGGTTTCTGGTGGTGAGTCTGCCTGAGCCGTCTGTGCGAACAGAGTAATGATGGTATTGGAGGACTTCTACGACCGTGCCTGTCTTGTCCCACTTGTTGGGGTGGCGGCCAGTCTGGTTTTGGACCAGTACAGTGTCACCGCACTTGAGGGGGGAGAGGCCCTGGGTGTGTTCGTCCCATCGTGTTCAGCCCGTGATGGCTCGTTTGGAGAGTGCCCTCTCGCGGAGATCGAGACGGTCGGACCAGTCTGTGTGAGGCCGATAGCGGTCTGGGATGCCGGGGAGGAGGTCACGGGTGGGTCTGCCAAAGAGGCAAGTGGCGGGAGACATCTTGGTCTCAGGATCCGGTCCATTCCTGTACTGCAATAGGGCCTTGTGGAACTTGTCGGAGAGGGCGCCGTCTGGGCCGGTGTTTCCGGCGATCAGTCGCTTCATGGTTTTCACTGCAACTTCGGCCCGGCAGTTTGCATGAGGGTTGTATGCCGACGATATTCTATGGTGCACTCCCCAGTTGGCCAGGAAGGCCCTGGTTGTGTGGGAGGCGAATTCTGGGCTGCCGTCCGACGTAAGTGTGTCGGGTATCCCGAAGGTTGAGAACTTGTCTCTGAGCGTCTGGTTGAGGCCTGTTGCTCCGTCTCTAGACATGGTGATGACTGGCCAGTTGGAGAAGCGGTCCACCAGGACAAGGTAGGTGACCCCTTGGTGGTGAAAAAAATCTGCGCATATGTGCTGGAATGGGTAGATGGGTTCCACTGGTGTGATGGACGGCATGGCGGGTTGAGAGGGGGCGTTGCCATTGCATACGGCGCATCTGTCTCTGGTGGCTGCAATATCTTTGGTTATCCCTGGCCAGAATATGGAGGCTTCTGCCCGTGCGGTCATCTTGCTGACGCCTTGGTGAGCTGCATGTAGTGCGTCAAGGCAGGCAGGTCGTAGCTCTGTTGGGATAATGATCCTGTCCCCGCGGCAGATGACTCCGAAGTAATCCCGGGTCGTTGGTGGCATGAGGTGCCTTGTTTCTGTCGGCCCGTGTTCGATGAGTAGGGAGAGCTTTTGTAGGGACTCGTCTGCTGCAGTGGCGACCTGGAGTGACTCCCAGTCGAGGGGTATGCCTGTGATGGCGGCGCAGAGGGCGGTTGCAAGGCCGGCGGCGTCGTCCTCGGTGGGGTGGGCGATTGAGGTGCCCGCCAGGAGTGTAGTTGGTATCCTGGGGCTGTGGTTGGGGCAAGCCGAGTCGGGTGCCATGTTGTCGTCGGGGAGGTTCATCCTGGTTGGGCTGTGGATCCCGGATGGGTGGCATGAGAGGGCGTCGCTTGTCTTATTTCTCATGCCGGGAATGTGCACCATCCGGAATCTTTACCTGAGTGTTTTCTCCTTCAGATTGCGTAACCTTGTGTTTGGGATGTCCTCCAAGGATCGATCGCCGAAGAGCTTCAAGAGGGGCTTGTGGTCGACTGCAATGACAAGGTCACTGCAGCCGAGCACGAAATGGCGAGCTTTGTCAAGCGCGTCCACCACGGCCAGTGCTTCTCCTTCGACGGGCGCGTATCTCGACTCTGCTGGGTGGGTGAACCGGGATCCGACTAGGGTAACCTTCCACCCCTCCTGGCAGCAGAAGATCTCGCGGGATGGGCACTGGCAGTGTTTCTGGAATAGCCAGTACCCAATCCCGTCCTTGCTCCAGTCAGTCGCCAGGCAGGTGGGGAGGTTCTTATCGAAAATCTTGACCCCTTCCTGGATCCTTGTGCAGATCTCTGTCTTGGAAGCGTCGAATGCTTGCTGGAGATCTGGGCTCCATGTGAACGGGGAGGATGGCTTGAGTAGGGAGCGGAAGGGGGACATCACGGACGTCATGGAGAAGGCATACGCGACCTGGTTGATGAGGCCAAACCAGGCCCGTATGTCTGTGATGCTTGTTAGTGTTGGGAATTCGGAGATGGCACGGAGGTACTTTCGACAGGGCTTGACCTCTGTCTGGGTTATCTCGAATCCGGCAAATTCTACTTCATCTTGGGCGAAGCAGAACTTGCTCGGGTTGAGGGTGATGCCGTTTCTCGCACAGATGTCTAACCATTCCGTTGCCTGGTGGAATGCATCCTCAATGGAGCCTGACCAGAGGAGGGCATCATCGATGCATTTGGTTTTCTTCTCGACTCCGGCTACGAGGCTGTCATAGCGGGCTGTGTAGGCATCTCCAGAGGCTATGTAGCCCTGTGGTGCGGAGCGATACCGATACCGTCCCCATGGGGTGATGAAGGTCGTGAAGTGGCGGTCGGCTTCCGCGAGGGCGACGGAGTGGTAACCGTTCCAGGCATCAAAGATGGTCTTCTTGGTGTGCACTGGAACGGCTCTGGGCTGGTGGAACGGGGACTGTGTGTGGTGCGTCTCCCGGGTTGCATGCTGGTTTAATTGTTGAAAATCAATGGTCCGCCTGAGGGACCTGTTCTTCTTGGTGCATATGACCATTCAGGGGGACCTGCTCCAGGTCTCCGAGGCGGACATCCCGGTCGAGGCCAGCCTTTACTTCGTCCTGCCAGTGTATGGGGATGGCAATGGGAGTGTGGTAGGGTTTGGGGGTGGCTGTGGGGTCGATGTTGAGGCTCAGTGGAGGGCCGGACATCATGTAGAGGGGTTGGTGCTCGCAGACGTTGAAAGCACTGCCCGCGTACAGGTCCCGTAGGTGCTGCTCGAGCCGACCCCGATTGGCCTCTGTGGCTGGGAATGGGAGGCTGGTGGGTCTGGGGGGGCGGTTGTGCCCTGGTTGGGCATGAGCAGGTTTTGGGGGATGTAACTATTGTATCTCTCCCTGACTGGCTCACCCTTGGGGTCTGAGTTGGGAGCACGATAGGTGGCGGAGATCTGGTCTGCGGGATTGTCCGATGGTGTTGATCTGGAGGTCTGGCCTGCGGGTCCGCTGAGATGATGTCAATTTTGTGTGGGCGTTGTTCCAGCGTCTGTCCCCTTGCCTTGCCTTTTCCCGAGGGTGACATGGGCGTGCTGAGGGGGAAATCCTTGGGGATCAGTCCCAGGTCGGCGCAGGTGGCCAGGCTGAGGTACAGCTTGTTGGCGATCTCAGAAAAGTAGATCATCTGTCTCGTTTCGGGGCCTGTGGGGTTGGCCCTGATCCTGATTATAGCTGCTCCTAGGTTCAGCAGGTTGGTGCCGCTGGCCGAGTGCATAATTATGTTTACAGGTATGAGATCTGAGGCTGTGAGACGGAGCCTGAACAGGAGGCCTGGGCCCAGCTAGGCAGCTTTGGCAGCCTGTGTCCGCCATGGCAGTGGTGGCGAGGTTGTGGGTCTCCGTGCGGAGGGTGTGGCCGTGGTGTCTGAAGTCCTCGGCCAGCGCTGATAGTGAGACGTCTATGTGTGGTTGGGGTGGTGACTTACTCTGGGTCCAGAGCTGGGATATTGGGTCCCAGGTCTGATGGTGGAGGGTTCCTTCAACCATCGTGTCGACTTGTTCGAATATAGCGCTCTCGTGTTCCACGGATTGCCAGCACATCTGGGCAGTATGGTTCTGTCGACTGCAGGATGAACATGTGGTGCCAAATGCAGGGCAGTGGATGCGCCTGTGGGCCGTGCGTTCCTGTTCTCCGTGGCCTCCAAGTTGCAGATGCCACGTTTGTTGTGCGTGGCTCTGGGGGACCTGTTGAGGGGTTGGCTCTGGCCCTTGGTTGAGGTGTTCCTCGGGTTGGGGGGGCTGTATTCTCTGGTTGGGGTGTGGCCTGTGGGTGTGGATTGGGGCTTTGCCTGGACCTGGTCCAGGGCGTGGGGTGTGGCGTTTCTTCTGACGCCTGTAGGTACTGCTGATTGCCTCTCCCCCTCCATCATCGTCGATGGCGCTCGTGGATGTGGGCGTAGTCATCGACACCACTGATCGTTTGCCAGCTGCCCGCACCTCCACGAAGTGAATCATGTCCTCCACACCCATGTCCTGATCTGGGTGCTTGACAGAAGATCTTCCTGTATCTCTGCGTCGGCTAGCTGATCCGCCACACGCTCCTCCCCTTGGTTCGAGATGCGGTCACAGCCGGCGCACTTCTTCGTGAACCGGCACACTTCAGCTTGGCCACGGAGCCTGGCCGCAAATGCCCTGACTGGTTCTTCCCGATCCTGGGACATCCTACTCAGGGCCACCCTGGCCACCTTGGGGTTCTCCTCCCTGACAGCCAATGCTCTGATGGCCTTGAGTAGGTCTGCCTCCGTCATCTCTTCCAGTGGGGTGGGTCCGATGGCGTTTCTGGTGATATCCTTACGCAACTTGGCGTCACAGCTTTCAAGGAGCTGGACTGAGGTGTCTCGGCCTGATAGCTGCACTGCCTGCGAGTATGATTTCCATCTGATCGTAAAGTAGGACCAACCTTCAGTCGTGCCCCCGGATTAGATTTCAGGCCGTCACGGGGGCGGGCTTGGCCTTGGTGGCCCTGCTGTGGGTCATGGCATGGGTTGACAAGACCACTGCCACCACTGCTGGGTCAATACCTGCTGGGATACTGTAGACACAGCCCGGGAAAGGACATCTGACAGCTTCCATCGTGGTGGTGCTCTTCAATTGGAATCACCGCGAATTGCACTCTCTGGATGCCTTCCTTTCCTAGGCTGCTGTTGTATTTGGCTAATAGAAGCAATACTGAGTTGTTGCACACATAGAGGATAGCGCCGTACGCCTTTACTTCTTGGATTGAACTGAATGCAAATATCATGCGTCTCCAAAGCAATGTGTGCAACAACTGAGTATTGGGTAAAGGGTCAATCAGGTAGGGGGTCGTATGTATACAATGTCCAAGTATACTATACAATGTCCACTAAATATCTATCATTGTTCAAATAGTTTGATTGTCAACTTTTTCGGCAGTACAGTGTATATCATGTCTTGCATAAGTATAATAGTTCTTTAATACTGTATCTTGTATAAGTATAATAGTTCATTAATACTACGTCTTGTATGAGTATAATAGTCCATGTCTCGTATAAGTATAATAGTTCTTTGTCTTGTATAGTTCTTTAATACTGTCTTGTGTATAGGTATGATAGTTCTTTAATACTATGTCTTGTTATAAGTATGATAGTTCCTTAATACAATGACTTGTATGAGTATAATAGTCTTTAATACTGTCTTGTATGAGAATAATAGTTCTTTAATACTATGTCTTGTATAAGTATTAATACCATGTCTTGTATAAGTATAATAGTTCTTGAAGGTTTCCAGATTTTTTGTTTTAAGCGAACAGGAAGTAGACCACCATTATTATATGGCCTTCCAAAATGCATAAAAATGAACACCTCTCGAGACCTATTTTCTCATGCTACATTCCACATTATATATATATATAGCATGGTTGATCTCTCGACTTGGAGTAAAAACTGATATATATGTGAAAGATTCGGGACATTTTATGGATATAGTAGTCAAAAATGTAGTTATGTCATAGTTCAGATGAGATGCTAGTCAATTTTGATGTATCCTCTCTTTCCACTTGTGTGCCCATGGATGAGGCAGTTGAGGTAATACACAACAGGTTGAAGAAGGATGAGACCCTGGAGGAAAGGACTCCATTACTGCCTGACAGAATCACTGAACTGTTGGAGATTTGTCTAAAATCAACCTATACTTTAGCTTCAAAGGAGGGAGACTTCTTAAAAGGAGCTGCTATGAGCTCTCCCATTTCTGCTGAGTGGCCAATTTATACATAGAGTTCTTTGCGGTTGGAAAATGAATTTTATGAAATTTTAACGAAATTCATATCCCAACCAGGTGCTTGACCACATATTTACGTTTTAGCACCTAATAAAACCACTTATTGCATAGAGTAGGGATTCCTTTAGCCACTGGTGCTAATTTCAACTCTCTATTACTTGGCAATCTGGAGATATTTATGTAGCAAAATCAGGCATTCAGGTTTTGAGGTTCCCCCCCTTTAGCTCCAGTAACTTGGCTATAGTTATATTTATAAAAATATTTTAGTATCAAAGAGAGCACACAGAGAGACCTATCTTATCTTTTGAGCTATATATCAAGTCCATACCATGAAGTTTGCAGAATCTATGGAGCTATAAAGTGGTAACCACAGGGTTTTGTAAAAAAAACTTTAAAAAATTGAGGGAGACCCCCTAAGAACACTAACTGTGTATGAGCATGTATCTCCAAAGGACTGAATGGGGGGAGAGTCTGAGAGGGAGGGGGGATCTGATAGGGGGGGGAGATCCTTGCTGTCAGCTCCTTAAGGGCGCTCCGGCGGTATTTGCAAATTTCTGAGCCAAATTAGACACAACTTTGGAACCTTAGGGTTTGGATTGTCAGCAATGCTGCAAAAACTGAACTATATCGATTTTGGTCATAAAACAAGCTCATCCAGTCGGTAGCTGTTGCCCAATGACTGGTGCCTGATGGGGTCCCATGCCCCCTGGAATCCACCCACCCCTGGCACCGCCAGCACTTGTTTGTTTAGCCAACATTTTCCGCATTGATCACGTTTTGTGTTATGTGTCACAAGCAGACCTTATGATACGAACAGACCTTGAGATACAAACAGACCTCAAGCAGACTTTGAGACACAAGCATACTTTGAGACAGACACAGTCCTTCAGACATCCCATTGTGCTTGCCCTACTAGCCTAGCTGACAAGGGGGACAGTTGCATTCATTTTCCACCCACACGCTTGACCACGTACTTACATTTTAACATTTTAACGCCTATTAAAAACAGTCATTGAATAGAGGAGGGCTTCCTCTAGCCACTGGTACCAATTTCAAATCTTTAGCACTTAGCAATCTGGAGGTATTTATGTGTACGTTCAGGTTTTAAGGTCCCTCCACTTTAGGTCTAGTAACTTGCCTATAGTTATATCTATGAAACATATTTTAGTATCAAAAGAGAGCACACAGTAAAAATGAAAAAAGAAAAAAAATGCAACTGTCCCCCCTAAGGCTTGGTACAGTACTGATTTGTATGTTATTGTCTCATGCTGTTCTAATACTTGAATGGAAAGTAGCAAAGGATATTTTTATATTCCTTACCAACTCCGAACTGTGCAAGGTCGACACCCTACAACATATTTGGACAACATATTTGGACGGCAGATTCTGAAATGAAAATGGACATGGGGAAGTGAGCATGTGAAAGGAGATTTGCTAAGAGTAACTGGAAGCAGCTTTCCTTGAAGATGGTAAGTGGTAAACTACACTAGGATCTGATGACATAGCAGCACTTTATGGAGTTCTCAGAGTACTAAGGGGAAGACCATGCAAAGTTGATATAGTAATGGAGTGGCATTCCTTCAAGACGGCATGCTATTATTCACAAACCACACACACACACACACACACACATGCACACACATGCACACACACACACACACTGGTGGTAGAGACAGCTGGTATTGATGTCTACTCAAGCACACAGGGTGACCTTGATTACATTACATTTAAACAAATCTATCAACAAACTTTCAGTTGACTAAACATATTCATTAGCAGGCCAACTTATGGATATCATAAAGGGGGAAAACCCTGCACTTTTGATGTTAGTGAGACTTTTAATAGAAGCAGGCATCACTCTGGTGGGCCATGCAGCACATGGTGTCACTGGTGGGCCATGCAGCACCTGGTAGCACTCTGGTAGGCCAGCAATGGGGGCACAAACTAAAATTGCACACACCTAGGCCATAGTTTATTTCTATGGCAAACAAGATATGGTGAATTGGTCCACTTTACATAGTAAGAAGCTCAGGCTAAGGTAAGCTGAGGATTTTATGCATCGCAAAGATGCCAGTGTCTAGAGTAAACAGCAAGGCTTTACTTTATGAGGTGTCAGGCTAAGGTAAGCTGAGGATTTTATGCATCGCAAAGATGCCAGTGTCTAGAGTAAACAGCAAGGCTTTACTTTATGAGGTGTTGATGTGGACATACTTAAGTGTGTGGAGATCCATCATATCTGTCAACACACCATATAAAGTGATTGTTCAAACACTCGTAGAGTACACAGCACAAGCAGATGGCAGGTTACGTCAAGTGCATTGTTAGCCCTAGCATTACCCTGGCCCTATCCATTGCCTTGACCCTAACCATTGCCCTGGCATGAGTCAGCCATCAGACTACTCCTAGCCCTAGTCATTGCCCTCCTAGTCTTGGTCTGGCCCTAACGTAGCCATTTCCCTACCATCTGGCCCTAACCTTGAGCTCAACCTTACCCAACCAGACTCATTATATACATGTATATACAGTGGCGTAGGAAGGGGGGGGCTCCAGGGGCTGGAGCCCCCCCATAATTTCTCATTAATGCAAAATGTGGTTAGCTATGCTTTCTGGTCAATTCAAGACACTTTGTCATTGTAGCTATGATTTTAGTTAGTCATTCAATCATAAAATATCAATAAAATCTTAATAGCTAGTGTGCAGATAACTATAATTATACTCAGTCTCACTCTCATTAGAACTATTCTAGCAATCAACAAGGAATGATATCAGGAGAGTGCATGAGGTGAGTTCATATGAACCACAATCATTAATGAGATCAACCACTACCACAACCCATCTAGTGTACCTATCAGGCATGCCATGTGCTCAATTTGGAACCCATCTTGAAAGCTATGACCCAAGCTAATATTTCAACTTTCTTTGCTTCAAAAAGCAAGGATTATAGCTCTGGCTCTGCTGGTGGTAAGTAGTAGTCTACCTAGTAGTTAACTAGTTAACCACAGAATACTCTCGAATATAGATCCTTCTGATCCTCACCAATCTCTGTCATCAAGCACAAGAAGTTCCCAGAATGACAGTGATCAAGAATGTGCTCACTCATCTGTGTTAGATACATGCTCTCAGTGTGAGTGTCCTTGCTGTACAGGGAAAGGCCCACCCAGTCAACCAGTTGATGCTGAGGAATCCTCTAGGCATGTTTATTCGCATCACAGCCAGCAGTTGAACAAGAAGAAAACCTATAGTCGATCTCTACAAACAAGTTGGTATAAAAGGTACCCGTGGATTACAGTGTGTACCACAAGTTACAAAATATTTTGTCACACGTGTCGATTAGCAAAGTGTAATGGTCTTGTAGCGACCAGACTTTCCTGCCTCGTTTCCGTCGTGATTTGGACATTCCTTCGTGACACTTCCGTGTACACTAGTTAATTAACAATCATAATGTTCTAGTTAACGCACAGTTGTATGAAACCTTACCAGTTAAAATGTGCTGCCTATTGAGAAGTGTTATATAACTTTTATCCACTTCATTGGTGACCCCGACGCTGCCTGTGTAGCATCTACACAGCCTTCCAAGCAAGTTTACATGGCTCTCGAAGAGCCTCGCGCTGCTGTCCATACTGTCTCCCTTAAACTGCCTCCATTTTGGCAGGAAGACCCAGCTCTTTGGTTTCACCAGGTGGAGGCACAGTTTGCTACCAAGGGCATAACTCAACAGCTAACAAAATACCACTATATCGTTGGCTCCCTAGCACCTGAGATTGCCCGTGAGGTACATGATGTTATTGTCACTGTTCCGGCTGTTGATCCTTTTGACACCTTGAAAGAGCGCCTCGTCTCACGCACATCCCTCACTGAGTCCCAGAGGATGCAAAAACTGCTCTCTCTGGAGCCACTGGGCGACCAGAAACCCTCACAGCTACTTCGACGAATTGAACAGCTAGCGGACAAAACCTGCAATAACGACCCAATCCTTCAAGAAATTTTCCTCACTCGTCTTCCAGTGGCAGTCCAGCTCGTCTTGAAATCGCACCCCGACAAAAGTACGGAGCAGCTCGCTTCCCTTGCTGACAGCCTCGTTGCAGTCACCCCAGAAGCCTCTCTGCCTGGGTCCTTCAGCACCATCGCACCTGTCACTGCCAATGTTGACACTATTGCCTCTCTCCGCTCTGAGCTGGAAGACCTTACACGTCGATTCTCCTTGCAGCAGAAAACTGGCAATTTTTCAGCTCCCTCTACCACCTCCCCTTCCGCCACACTCTGTTGGTACCATGCCCGATTTGGCAAGGATGCCACCAAATGCAAAAAACCTTGCTCTATGTCGGGAAACGCTTTCCCCGCCCACTGATGGCGAGTGGATCGGGAAATAACAGTCGCCTTCTGTATGTTACTGACTGCACTTCCGGCCAACGCTACTTGGTCGATTCTGGTGCCGAAGTCAGCGTGCTTCCTGCAACACGTATTGACCGTCAGACACTCAAGAAGGGACTCCCTCTCAGGGCCGCGAACGGTTCTGCCATCCCCACCTTCGGCAAACGCACCTTATCTCTGCACTTTGGCCTCAGGAAGAACTTTAACTGGACTTTCATCCTGGCCGATGTCAGCCAACCAATTATTGGTGCAGACTTTTTCCGTGAGCATGGTTTGCTCATTGACCTCAAGCACCACCGACTATATGACTCAGAAGCACCCTGCAGCAGCATTCCTGCTTACCTTTCTGACCTTGAAGCACTCCACCTCAACTATTTTTCTACGGCACACAATCGGTATTACGCCATTCTCCGAGACTTCCCCCAACTCACTGCTCCTCAAGTGGCTGACAAGACACCAAAACATGGTGTCCAGCACCGCATTGTTACTGCTGGCAGACCAACCTTCGCAAAGGCTCGTCGACTTTCCCCTGCAAAGCTGGCTGCTGCTAAGAAGGAGTTCAACAATCTCCTTCAGCTTGGTATCATCCAACCATCCTCCAGTGCCTGGGCTTCACCACTGCATATGGTGCCCAAGAAGTCAGGAGCATGGCGTCCCTGCGGTGATTATCGTGCCCTCAATGACATCACCACACCTGACCGATATCCCATCCCTCACATCCAAGACTTCGGAGCATCACTGCGTGGAGCCACAATCTTCTCCAAGGTAGACCTTGTCCGAGCTTTTAATCAGATTCCTGTGCACCAAGATGACATCCCAAAGACTACCATTATAACACCATTTGGTCTCTATGAATATCTCATGATGCCTTACGGACTCCGGAATGCAGCACAAACTTTCCAGCGTTTTATGGATCAGGTCTGCCGGGAGCTCTCCTTTGTCTTTGTTTACATGGATGATATCCTGGTAGCCAGCCACACACCTGAAGAGCATGACCAGCACCTGCAGACTCTCTTCACACATTTGTCTCAGTATGGGCTGGTCATCAACCCTGACAAGTGCCAATTTGGTGTCTCCACTCTCGACTTCCTCGGCCATTGCGTTAGCTCCGCAGGCATTGCCCCTCTGGAAGATCGTGTGGAAGCTATACGCAATTTTCCTGTTCCAGAAAACAAGACTTCCTTGCAAGAATACCTGGGACTTATTAACTTTTACCGCCGCTTTTATCCTCACTGTGCGGAAGTCCTCCACCCGCTGTACCTGCTCCTCAAAGGGAAGAATACTCCCTGGATCTGGACACCTGCATGTCAGGCTGCTCTCATCAAAAGTAAGCAGGCACTACAAACACTCACCCTGTTGGCATACCCTGATCCTTCAGCACTAACGTCCATCACTGTTGATGCCTCAAATGTTTCTGTTGGTGCAGTCCTGGAACAGCAACTTAATGGCCAATGGACACCAATCTCCTTCTCCCGCAAAGTCCGTGATCCGGAGACAAGATACTCAGCCTTTGACCGGGAACTACTTGCCATCTACCTGGCTATTCGCCACTTCCGACACTTTGTGGAGGGTCGAGCCTTCACCATCTTCACTGACCACAAACCACTGACATTCGCCCTCTCAAGTGCCAACTCCGACAAGTGGACACCTAGACAAACTCGTCACCTCTCTTTCATATCAGAATTCACCAGTGATATCCGTCATATCGATGGGAAGGACAATGTTGTCGCTGACGCCCTGTCCCGCATTCACAGCTTCTCAGCAGTTACTCCTACATTGGACTATACTGAACTTGCCACTCATCAGACTGCCGACCAGGAGACCCAAGCTCTACGCACTGCTACCACATCTCTGAAGCTAGTAGACATCACACCTCCGGGATCTCATCATTCGATCCTCTGTGATATGTCACTGGGTTTCCCTCGTCCAGTTGTGCCCATCTCCCTCCGTCGCAGAGTTTTCGACATCCTGCATTCTCTTTCACACCCAGGTTCCCGACCCACAAAGAGGTTAATCGCAGCTCGGTATGTATGGCCTGGGTTCAAAAAGGATATCACCTCATGGGCTAAGTCATGCCTTAGCTGTCAGCAGTCTAATCACGACATGTGGTTAGTCCCCTGCAGAGTTTCCCTGTGCCAAGTTCCAGATTCGAGCACCTTCATGTTGACATTGTGGGACCTCTCCCACCTTCAAGAGGCTACACCTATCTGTTTACAGTCATTGACCGATTCACTCGCTGGCCAGAAGCAATCCCGATGGCTGACTGCACTGCTCAAACATGTGCCCAGGCATTCCTTTCAGGGTGGATTGCTCGCTTTGGTGTGCCGGCTTCTGTCACCTCTGACCGTGGACGCCAGTTCATCTCAGAACTGTGGCGGGATGTCCTCCACTTGTTCGGCATTAAGCCTACTCAAACCACATCGTACCATCCACAAGCTAACGGTATGGTTGAGCGAATGCATCGCCAACTTAAGGCAAGCCTCAAAGCAAGGCTCACCACTGCAGCTTGGTGCACTCAACTCCCCATCGTCCTCTTGGGCATGCGTACTGCCCTCAAGGAAGATCTTGGTACTTCAGCTGCCGAACTGGTCTATGGCACTACTCTTCATCTCCCTGGAGACTTCATTCATCAGGCACCACAGATGACATCACCAGGTACCTTTGCTGACCAACTACGGCAGCACATGGCACAGCTGAGACTTTCACCAGTCATTACCCACGGTCAACGTGCCTTCCATGTGCCCTGTGATCTGCAGTCTGCCACACATGTTTTCGTGCGGCATGATGCCCATCGCTCCCCACTTCAGCGACCTTATGATGGACCATTCCGTGTACTCCACAGGTCTGACAAATTCTTCAAGGTGGATCTTGGCTCACGTACAGATAACATATCCATTGATCGTCTGAAAGCAGCCTTCATAGAGTCACCGTCTCTGCCTCCGTCACCAACACCACGGTCCCAATCTCCTCTGGCTACATCAGCTCCACCTCGGCACCGTCTCTCTCCAACTGCACCTCCTTTCGTGCCCTCCACACCGTCACCTAGGCTACCTGCTTCTGGTTATGTCACCAAAGCTGGCCGGACTATTCATCCTCCAGCTCGCCTTTGTTCCATCGTGGAAGATCACTGGGGGGGGAGCACTGTAGCGACCAGACTTTCCTGCCTCGTTTCCGTCGTGATTTGGACATTCCTTCGTGACACTTCCGTGTACACTAGTTAATTAACAATCATAATGTTCTAGTTAACGCACAGTTGTATGAAACCTTACCAGTTAAAATGTGCTGCCTATTGAGAAGTGTTATATAACTTTTATCCACTTCAGTCTCATTACTTTTTCAAAACGCCAACTGAGTTGCTTTATTGAAGAGGGATTTTGTAATTGGAAGAAGGCAATAGCAAAGATGGATGAGCATGAAATAAGTGGAATGCACGGAGAAGCTGTAATGAAGTTAGCTACACAGTCACGTTGTACTGATGTACGTGCACAGCTCAGATTTAATCTGATCAAAAGCAATGTTATTGAAACCACTTTCAAGTATTTGTTTTTTGGCTCGTCAAGGTTTGCCGCTACGTGGGCATCATGAAGATGTTCAGTCAATGGAGGGTAACTTATATAAACTCCTTTTGCCGAGAGCAGAGGACTGTCTGGAATTAAAGGCCTGGGTGTATCAGAAGGAATATATATCTCCTGAAATAGTCAATGAAATAATTGCTATTATGGGAAACACAGTACTTTGTAAGATTTTAACACTTATTAGAACCAGCAAAATCTTCTCCATTATTGCAGATGAAGCAACTGATGTTTCTCGAAATGAACAGATGTGTTTATCCATTCGATGGACAGATGATGACTATCAGATCTATGAAGAACCCCTTGGTTTGGTTCAATTGCCAGACACCAAGGCCTGCACAATATTTAGTTTTATTAAAGATATTTTAATTAGGTGCTCTCTTCCTCTGTCACAATGTAGAGGTCAAGCTTTTGACGGTGCAGCAAATATGAGTGGTGTGAGGAATGGGGTGCAAGCTTTGATAAAAAAGGAAGAGAATCGTGCATTGTATGTACATTGTCTAGCACATAGCCTGAATTTATGTGTACAGTGTGTTGCAAAACGATGTGAGCTAATTCGAGATGTCATGGATTTCACCTATGCATTACTGCAACTCATTAAGTTTTCACCCAAGCGACTCACTCTTTTTGACAGCATCAGAAAGCAAGTAGCCCTAGGGAGTGAAGTATCTCCTTCATTGAAAGATCTGTGTCCAACCAGATGGACTCTCAGAAACCGTTCAATTGATAGCATTCTACAGAATTATAGCAACCTCACTGCCACACTGGAAGAAGTTGCAAAGGGAAGTGATGAATATGTCACAATGTAGAGGTCAAGCTTTTGACGGTGCAGCAAATATGAGTGGTGTGAGGAATGGGGTGCAAGCTTTGATAAAAAAGGAAGAGAATCGTGCATTGTATGTACATTGTCTAGCACATAGCCTGAATTTATGTGTACAGTGTGTTGCAAAACGATGTGAGCTAATTCGAGATGTCATGGATTTCACCTATGCATTATACTGCAACTCATTAAGTTTTCACCCAAGTGACTCACTCTTTTTGACAGCATCAGAAAGCAAGTAGCCCTAGGGAGTGAAGTATCTCCTTCATTGAAAGATCTGTGTCCAACCAGATGGACTCTCAGAAACCGTTCAATTGATAGCATTCTACAGAATTATAGCAACCTCACTGCCACACTGGAAGAAGTTGCAAAGGGAAGTGATGAATATGCTGCAAAGGGCAATGGATTGCTTCATCGTATGGAAACGTTTCATATCTTCTTCGGATTAAAGTTGGCACATTTGATATTCAGTGCATCTGAACAATTCTGTACCAATCTCCAAGCAAAAGATACAACTCTACAAGAAGCCACACAAGGAGCAGATCTTCTTGTTGCTCATTATCGGTCACTGCGTACTGAGTCCAGATTTACCTATTTTATGATGATGTTCTTGAGAAATCTTCTGGACTCACAGATGAGCCAAGGTATCGAAAAAGGCCAAAATGGCTGGATGATGGTGAAGAGCCATATCGCTATCATGAACCCAAGGAGAAGTACAGACATATATATTTTTATGCATTAGAGCTTGTAAAAGAGGAAGTGGAGAGAAGATTTGATCAAGCTGATTTTCAAATGATTCAGAAGCTAGAGTCTCTATTGCTTGATGTACATGTAGCTAATGGAAAGACTTTACAGCCAGACGAGTCTCTATTGCAGTATCTCGAAAAAGACATTTGCAGAGATCGATTCGTTTCCCAGTTGCCAATGGTAGCTGACATGGTAAAGAATGCATTTCAATATGCTCCAATGTTGTCGGTAACAAGTGTAAGGTCAATTGCTGCAGGCATGAATCAGAGTAACATATATAAGATAATGCTTAGCGAAGTTGACATTGTTCTGAAAGTATACTTCACGTTTCCAGTAACAACTGCAACGGCTGAGCGATCCTTTTCCTCATTACGTAGGCTCAAAACTTATCTACGAAGCACCATGAGTCAATCTAGGTTTAACAATCTATTCATGCTGTATGTTCACCAGGACAAAACTGATGAATTGGACCTATCCTTTATAGCTAAAGAATTTGTATGCATTATTAACCAACATAGATGTAACTATTTTGGAAAACATTAATAAGATTTTTGGTGTGTATTCATAGAGTAATATATACAGGAAAATTTGGTGCCCCCCCAATGTAAAACATCTTCCTACGCCCCTGATATATGCCTACAGAACTGGAGTTTTTGGGCTGCCAGTTCACTACCTAAGCAAATGATTCAAGGCATGCTTGAAGTGTTTGGGACTAAATTTCTAACTGCCAAATTTAGTCTGAGCTGAAATATAAAAAAATTGACATTTCATAAGGTTCAAAGCAATGCAGGGAATGCCACCACATTCCCCATTAAAAAAAAAATTGTATAGGTATTATATGCATGGGTCTTTCTAATGGTTTGTAGGCGGGACTAAATCTTGAAATAGAAAAATAATAACTTTGGAGCTCCATAGATTCTGCACACTTCACTGTATGAACCAACATCTCTCAGCGTGCTCTCTTTTGATACTAAAATCATTGCATCGCTACAACCATATCAAGATTACATGCCGGTACTGGCTGCAAGTGTGGCTCCCAGCTCGAAAGTGCTAATCAGCTTAAATGAAGTGTGTTCATAAGAAGCACGAGTGCTTTCATTAGTGCAGAGTAGCAACACTTAGGGCCTCAGGAATGGAGGAAACATTGGCCTCAACCTAAGGGTTACTACTCGGCACTAATAAAAACACTTGTGCAAATAAACACACTTCATTTTAAGCTGATTAGCACTTTGAGTTGGGAGCCACACTTGCAGCCAATACCTGTGATATGGTTGTAGCAATGCAATGATCATCCTTACCCGCTACCCCCCAACATCAGTGAAAAAACTGCTGTGCAACTTTAGATCTCCATAGATTCTGCACACTGGCTCAGTTTGGCATTATCACACTAGAGATGATAACTACACCCTGCACTAATAGAAGAGTAGTGTGTGTGTGTGTGTGTGTGTGTGTTTGTGTGAAAGAGAGAGAGAGATAAAGAAATGACTTGATATATGATAGCTCAAAAGATGCACTCTCCGAATGCTCTCTTTTGACACTAAAACTTTTGCATAGGTATAACTATGCCAAAGCAGTGTTGCCATAGTGTCCAAACTGTTTGGATTTTTTACCCTTAAATTTTCTGTTTGGATTTTATTCATCATTAGATTGACATTTCATGCATATCAGACCATGTACAGCCTATTTCAAAACCACTCTCCAGGAATTTCTACATTAAATTCACTTTTAACAGTGCAATTCAATATTCCTCAAAAATGCTTTGAATTTGAATTTAAACCGAACACTGAACCATGTAAATGCTATGAACACACTTTAGTATGTTATTTCTCATGAAATGGATTTTTTGTTGCCAAAAAATTTGGATAACACAGGCAAGTTTTTTTTGGAAATTACCCAAAAAATTATGGCAACACTGCCAAAGTTACATGTAGTCTAAAAGTGTGCCTCAAAATCTGCATACCTAAATTCTCTGCAGTTCTTGATTGATTGGAAAGGTGCTATATAGACTGCCACGTTGGAGAGGAAGCCTAAAAAATATATATCGTTTTTGTTAGCTACTATTTTTAAAATAGATTTTGACATTTTAAACATGGAGCAATGTTTTATAAAAGGTTAACTTCTGATCAATGGGTGGAGGGATTTTTGGAAGGCACAACCCCTTGCTGAGCAAGCACCTCTTAACTGAATGGATGACCTAAGGAGAGAGGAAGATCTTTTGTTGACATTTTTTTATAGCTAGCAATGAGGCAAGCCTTTTGTAGCACACTTTGGCAGCATTGTGAGCCCACCAGTAAGAGACATTACAAGCGGTGTGAAGGAAACAGTGCTGTACGCGCGCTTTTTGGTGTTCTCATTTTCCCCTCTACGAGGTGTGAGGTTTTCTGAATGCTCAAGCACGTGGGTTGACATTTTCAAGCGCGCTCCGCGTACTTTCGTTTTAGCGGCCAGTAAAGTCCAATCAGCAGGCAGAACTGCAGAGAATTCAGGCATGCATGTTTTGAGGCCCCCAACTTAGACTACATAACTTTGGCATTGCAACAATAGTGTCAAAAGAGAGCATAGAGAGAATTATATATTTATCAAGTCCATAGAGTGAAGTGTGTTGAATCTATGGAGCTCTACAGTCAGTAACCACAGTAAAAAATGGTATCGACCTCCCCTTAGGAAGCCATGCTCTGCACTTCCTCATACTGCTGTAAGAAGGCCTTCAAGAAATCACTGGAACTGTGAGACATCTATGTGCACCACTCCCCCCATTTCTGCAGTGCCACTTGCCTTGCCTGAAAGGAGGCAGCTACCACCCAATTGCATTGGTTGAGTTTTTCTAGACCTCACACCTAAATATCTCTCAGGTAGTTCAGTCAGAGGCCTTCCCCATACTGGGAAGTGCCCTCCATATTCTTACACTGCTACAGGTTAGTGAAGTGGAGGGGGAATGCTCCAGCAGGGGTCCGCACCTGTCAGGTTGTTACTCCTAACTAGGTCTGTTCAAAATCTGAGCAGTTCAATTCTATCCACTTGTCAGTAAATAAGAATTTCATTAAATAATAATGTATATATATATATAGCTCTTAAATTCTGAGAAACAGAGAAAATCTTGCCAACTGAGAACTCATGTGCTGGTCTCCTTTAAATAGGCTAACCAGCACATGGTCTTCCTGCAGTCTCATTGGCTAACCAACATAATGATACAATATGATTTCACAGTTTATGGTTATGAATGTGTTCTGTGATGTTCCTAATTGGTTTGTTAGGAGATCCTAACAGCATCTAATGGATTGTTTTCCCCTTCATTCCTGGGGATGAGATGCTGCCAACAACTCAAATCCATCTCAGGATCAGGTCTTTGGTGCTCCGACTGCTACTGCAAATCCTGAAAAGTGTGGAGAAAAGCATGGGTTCTGTTGTTACTCGACCAAACAGATCTTGTACTCTCTCCCACATTCATCGACTAAATTCTGCCTTTGATGATCTTACGAGAGAGACTCTGTCTGACCTTGCTAGGGGAATCCTATCAAACTGGGCCTGGCAAAAAGCACCCCTTCCAAGCTCCCTTGGTGGTGTCAACTAAGACCAGCAGCCATCTATGCCTCCAACTCCTATAGCCATACACCACCTACTTCCAAACACCGCGAGGATGTCATCCCTAAACTGGGTGAGGAGGTCTCCTATATCATATCCCGAATTGGCAGCGCTCAGGCTCACCCCATAGACCACTTGACACCTTTCCAATGCCTGCTTTATTATGCTATGGAGAGTTAACACCACCGTGTGGCCAAATCAGCCTTCATAGGTAAATGGATCTACATAACCCCCCCCCTCACCGCCCCCCTCACCCCTACCCCCTTTCCATTCTGTATGTATCTTGTATAATACATTTCGACGCACATTTTAAGTGGTAGGCTTAACTATATAGCCACTTGCTAACATTTAATGAAAGCTATCATTGCAATGAGTAGGGCTTCCTCTATCCACATTATTAATTGCTGACTAGCAATTTTCCCAATCAGGAGCCATACTTACAGCCAGTTCAGGCATGGAGGGATACGATCTGAAAACATTCATGCTATGGTCCAGATTTATGTAGCCAGCAGGATGCTTGTTTTCCCATACATGTTTATCTTTTGTAACTGCAGGTTGGACTAGGGCTAGGGCTAAACTCAGACCTCTTGGACTCCAGGCCATGTTTTGTTGCTATTGTTGAGTATGCCCATGCAGCCATGTTCTGGACTACACAAAAACCAGCGCAAACCATATCTTGCTAATATTGCTGATGATATATACCCGTGCAGGGTCATCTAAAGCTGCCTTCAAGACTTGGTGGCCAATTGCACATTAGAACTCCATCAACAAAACAGCAGATGTTTTCAGAGAAGATCAGCTTTAGTCTCCTTTTAAATTTAGCCCAAGGAGTGATAAGGCTTTATTCCACAATTGAGAAACCTAATTTGTCATGGACAAGACTGGAACATTTGGAGTTCTGGTATGAAAGTGTTTATGAAGGGACCTCCTGCACACAAGTTGGATGAGGCATACACAGAGGCGGTGCATACATGCATAGGTAATCCTCGAAGAAGAATTTCAAGGATTTATTCTTTCTATGTTTTTGGGGTCTGCTGGTTCAAGGATTGAAGGTGTTCTGAGAGTCTTTTAGGAGCTAAAAGTAGTCGGAGCAACACCATTTAGGAAGAGTGAAATGATGCGAATATTAGTTTTAGCTGAGATATGAGCTTTGATTTTATGGGGTTGTTTACCATCTGCCATTTAAAAAAAAGTGGTTGAAACTAAAAGCAGTCAGAAGGATCTTTTATAACTGAAGCCCTTCATAAGGGGTTCAGGAAGACATATACATTTTCCCATTCATTTAACTAGTTCCTCTTCAAGAACAATGCACTCCCCACAATATCAGCCTCACCCTCCTACTCCCTTGGCCCTTCACATGAGTAGTACATAGAGTGACTGATGGAAGAATGGTTGAAAAACATCGGTGAAACAGTGCACAAGGATTAGGTGCCTATGATATTTCGTGGACTGACAAGAATTGATGTGCCTCATAGTTACGGGGTTTCAGTCTTTCATTCTCAATTTTACTCTCAGTACTATCTAACACTGTGAGATGCACAAAATTACTAACTCAATATAAATTAGAATGACACTTGAAAAATTCCAGGAAATCAATGTTTAATTTCTTACTTAAGATCTTGGTTTGTTGTTAGGCAGATTTCTGGCTGCTTAATCTGGATCAGTCAAAAATGAAATGGAACAATAATTTACCAATGTAAACAAAAACATTAACAGAATGAATGGGATACAAGTACAATATTGTAGAGGTATCATTAATTTCCATCTTACCTGGTAATATCAATGTTGTCCATTTTTGATAAATTTGTTCATTTTAGCTTGAATTGAGAAGGTATAAAAACTGGTAACTGCAATTACGAGTGCTTTGTAATCTGTGAGATTACTGCTACAATGGTATGTGATAGCTAATGACAGAAAATGCTTCATTAGTGATGGATCCAGGGTTCACATCTGACACTATCAAATAACTACCTTACAAGTACATGTACCATGTATATTCCCATGTACCATGTATATTCTCATGTACAACTTTGGAAAGAATAGTCCACTCTCCCCAGTCTGGTGTAGTTCTTGTTTAAGATGTTGTAGGTGGTGTAGTTCTTACTTAACTCTGTATAGGTTGTGTTAGTTTTCTTATTTAACATGTTTGAGTGCAAATCAACTACAGCTAGTCTAGTGGACTGCATTAATGATATATGCTGGACAAAAATGTATTCATAAAATGGTGGGTTATCTGAGGAAGACACAATGTGTGGTGCATTCTCTGGAACTTTTCTTTTTAGAAACTTGTAAAGGCCAACTAGGTCGAGATATTGTGCAACTCCACCCCCCACCCCTCCCCCATCTTAAAAATTCTAGATCCATCACTGCTTCTATCAGTTAAAAGAAGAGAAAACAAGTACTATGTATGTAGAGCATAAAAAGTGATTAAAAAAACACCTTTGTGCTCATGTACGACTTCTTTTTACATTTGTCTAGCTATAAAATCCTCTAATTAAGTAGTTGTGGTCTAAATGGGCTAATTAGCATTTCCTTTCATTTTAGCCAATCAACTCACTCTAGTTGATTTGTTTCAACATTGCTTTGTCTTGTTTCAATTCTTTATCTTTCCTTATAATTATTGTGAGTTGATTTCAATCAGCTTGAACATAATGAGATTACACTATTCTAGTGTCTGTCTCTAAATCCGAGCAACAGCTTCAGGAAGTTTCACTCGTTCATTCATTCGTGTGATGAGGAAGTGCTCTTTCTTCAAAATCAGTCGAAGTTTGACACCTTTATAGTTTGCTGTGCTACTCTGTCGGTACCATTAGGTGGCGGAGGATGGGCTTATCATCAACGATGTGCCCTGCTATCTGGAAAGGATGGCTTCATGCACAATGTGCCGATTGAGAACTGCCAAATGCCCACAAACCCAACAGCACTCCAGAGTTAGTTCAACCTCACCCATCTGCACTGTGCAAGGATGACTCCAACAGCAGCAAATAAAGATGGGGTGTCGACAAGATGCAAATGGCATTCCACAATTCTGTTCCTTTAATGCTCTCCGGAAAATCTGTGATTTTCCCAGGAGGCATTTTGCATGACAGAATAATTAGTTTACCGGATTGTAGATGCTGAATGTGTTTGGTTGGAAGGCAAGAATAGGGTGAAGGATATGGCTAGGGCTTGCTTTTGTTTTTGCACAAGGAAATAAATGATTTGCCATGGCACAGGTCAGGGAGGAGGTTGCAAAAAAAACAATGGGAGTTAGACTGTTTGAGTTGGTCAAAGCCAGGCGGAACTGGCATGCTTCATGCTGTTGAGGCATACGTCCACTTTGGGGGGTGTGGGCACTACTCTAGCAGAGTGAGATGCAATATTCTGTCATGTTATGCAGCACTATAATTTATACCCTTGCAAATTTCATATAATTACTATCGCTATATACAATTTGTAGGATGAGCACAAACCTAATGGCTATAGTCAACAACATTATTTTGCTTCTATGTTAAGAGAAGTTCTAAGCTAGAAGGATGGTGGAAGTTGTTAAGCATAGAGTTCACAGAGATCAAGTTATGAAAACATTCTTGTTGATATTGTCTCACTTATGATGTCATCACATCATAATAGCCTTTATTTCAAAATTAAAATCAAGCAATGTGTGTTTGTGCCAATTTCCTATACTTGATTTTTTTCAGCTCCTTCCAACTTTCTGATAAACGTAAAGGAGTTACTAGCCACATAGGTTTGCAGTAAAGCAGACACCGGGCTCTTTCTACTTAAGTTTTATTGCGTGGTGCTATGCTTGGCAAATCAGGATTTTAATTGATCATTTAGTCTGGCAAAACTATATAATATTATGCAACTATAAGAAATGTGTCAGAATAACTGAATGATGAACACTTCCATGGATAAGCAGTTGCAACCATATGCTCCATGTTAGCTGCTTATTATAAACTATATGCTCATGTTAGTTTATATTAGCTCCTTATTATAAACTAATTATTAATGGAACAAAGCTTAAAAACAACAAGGAGCTATTTATGAGTTCATGGCATCCCTGCCACATTTGTGGGTGGAAACCCTGAGAGAGGAAGAGAGATAGACCAAGAGAATGATGTCACGAATGTTAAGCAACTCAGAACATGTTGAGACCCATACTTTTCTGGTTGGCATGGTGATGTGTTCACAACAGACAATTAGAAAATTGCCACAGTGTAAATTGGCTTGTGTGTGTTTTTTGTGGGGGAGGGAGGGGGGTCATTTTGTCTTGCAAGAAAAAGGTTGTGCATGCCTCATGCACATCTAGACATGCAAATCTATAAATGTAACTAAGCTTGTATGTCACAGGTGAGGTATATACCTTGAGGCTGATATTACAGATGAGAAAGTAATTTAGCTTATTTTTGCTATACACCTTTACTAGTAACAAATGCAAGGTATTGTGAGACAAACTGAAGCACCTTGCCAAGCCTTTTGTTTGCTGCCTCTATTGTTAGTGTACATGAACCTTCTTTACTGATTCCAACCTGTACATTGTGGCACAACCAGATGCCCTATAATATAATGGGGGCTGAATGAAAAATGTATGTGGGAAATATGGTTGTGTGAGGGAAGTACTGAAGGAAAGATAAGGCTTAAACTACCAAGAACCTGGTCAGCAGGAAGAACTTGTTGGCTGACAGAATTATCCGAGTATAGAAGGAAAGAGCTCGCCACAGCTTACAATAACTTCAGACATATTATTTTGCTCTCTTGATTTGTTTGTGCTCATGTTCTCGAACATCAGCACTTTTCTCCAGCTCTATATAATCAGTTACCTTTATGCCACACGTACATATGAAGCCTGTTCTCTCTGGTTTTAGAGAGAAGTACCAAATAATAACAGCTAATACATAATACATGCAAGGGATTGTGTTTTTACTTGGCCGGAGTTGATATAGTTTCTACACTCTCATGACAAAATGGTCCACCTCCATAGCTATTGTGAGGAATTGCGATGCGTCATAATGAGGTCCTGACAGCAACTATGCTTTCCCCAACACTCCAGTGCAGCCATTTCTCTCTCTCCAGTCTGTTAATCTGCCAGCCAATTTCGCGATCGTTTTTTCATTTCACTTAGACAACCATTTACACAAGCCAATGTTATTTAAGACAGGTAACCCATTCATGTATACTACAGGTGAACATATGATGATATCAGATAAATGCATACTAAGATACACAGACAATACAATCTTCTCCATCCAACTATGTGAGATTACACTTCATTCGCTGCCAATTATTTATATATACATATATAGGTTTACATTTTAAATATATTCAGGTGTGTGACAAATAACCATCATGATTGGCAGTATAAAAAATAGTAGTAACAAATAAATAACAACAACAACACAACAACAACAATAATAACAATCATAGGAGTGATTTGACCTTTTTTTATAGAATGTTCTTTCATGATAATTAGTTCAAACAACTTTTATGATAATCAACTTAAATTTACTCACTCAATATTTCAGTCACCGAAATGTAGAGCGAATAAATTTAAGTAGTATATCCTGGGAGTTTGTTAGAATACTAGTTTTCTCTACATTGTTCAAAGGTAGCATAATTTACTACCCAGCAAATCCAATGCATAGCCTGGCTTACAGTAATTAACATTAATTAGATTGCTTTACATAATGTTCAGTATATTCCACATAATATCATAAACACTTGAGGGGGGGGGGGCAAACATAATTACTTACAATGAGACATACTACCTAGTCTGACATGCAAGTGTTCTTTACTGCAGTTCTAATAGGTCACAGGAATAAAATGTTATAACAGCAAGTAGGTGTAAAAGTATACTACAAATGAATTGATGAGAAGCACAAGGACATTCAGTGTAGCACTAACACCTCCACTTCCAATCCCTGCGGTTGCTGCAGTTGCAAATAAATTAAAAAAGTAAAATTAATTATAAATTAACAGATTGAAGGACTTACTGCATAAATTGCTTGCACAAGATGGAAAATCACTGGCACATGCAGAACAGGTGGTTCCTGCATCATACGGCTTTAGGGAATTGATGTTTCCTCTGAAAAGAAATATTAAGACTTAATTAGTGTGTGTGTGTGTGTGTGTGTGTGTGTGCATGGGTGTGTGTGTGCATGGATATGTGTGTTTGAACTGATAATGTGATAATAGATAATATAACAGTTCTAGGAAATGTGAGTGCAATTCTTTTTAATTATATATATATATATACATGTATATATATATATTGAAGTGAATTGCTTTTGACAAAAACTTTATTTTCATAAAATCAAAGATATCCTGATCCTTACGAACACGACAGTAGTTCTTATAATATAGCCTAGCAAGTAACACTTGTATACAACACAGCAGTTCTATAAACCACATGTAAACTAAAGTTCATTGATAAGCATCTGATTGCATTCCAAAGTGGTGTCCAGAGCCAGAATGACTTGATGGTTCAAGGAACGTGGTGCATGACGCCACAATATATATGCAACATTATTATAGTCACATGAAATAAAAATGAAGCTGGAACAGACAACAAATATTTGTAGCAAGAAGCAGGAAAACAATGATTTGGAAGAAGATGGTCTAATCAATAATGTAACCATTGTTTATAGTATATTCTCTTATCTAAAACTGCAGTTTTGATGGTTGCTGTACTGGTTGTGATGTTTGTGTCTCTATTTGGACTAGGCGATGAACCCTCCTCCATTCAAGCTGTGGCTTGAACCCAGTTTCATGTCGGAGTATTATGTCATGCTAACATTCTATTTTTGATTGTATGTGAATAATCTATTCTGAAGGTCTTGTGCTGAAAGCCGATATAAGTAGGCTTGATTTTTGTTATAGTGTGCTGTTGTTATTCAAATGAATTGTTGTTGCTAAAACCATTAACTTTCAAAGTTGGGCACTGCTACATTGGCGTAGTCGGCAGGATCTAGCAGCAGAAAGAATGGCAGCCAGACCACTAGTCCTACCTGACCCATTCAGTGGGGAGGGTAGTTGGGACCATTGGAACTTCCACTTTAGAAACGTTGTTGCAGTCAATGACTGGGATGAGGCAACGCAGTTGAAGTGTGAGGGTGCGCTTAACTGGAAGGGCGCAACTAGCCTTCCAGCATCTACCAGCTGACGTCCAAGTGGACTTTGGCCAAGTTATGGCCGCGTTGAAGGAAAGGTTCGAGCCCATTAGCCAGAAGACCAGGTATCAAGCAGAGCTACAGACGTGCAGGAAGAAGAAGACTGAAAGTTGGGCTGATCTTGGGGAAGATCTTCGGCTTCTCGCAGACAAGGCTTACCAAGCCCTTGAGGAGAGAGCAAGAGAGAGACTGGCCCTCAATGCCTACCTTGGACCGCTGGACAATCCGCAGGTGGCATTTGGCATGAAGCAGAGAGTTCCAGAGTTGATGGATGTAGCCATCACTGCCACCTTGGAGTTGGAGTCCTACCTTCCTCACTCTAAACTGTTGGTTTCCAGTGTGACAGAGCCCCTGGAGACAGAGCAGGGTGCTACAGTGAGTCCTAGTATACTGCAGCTAATGATAAACTGTTTGCCCTTGTGGAAAAGTTGGTTGACAGGGTGGAAAAGCTAGAAGTTAGCAATTCTCGGTCTAGTGCTGGAGGACTGACATCATGGAGAGGAAGAGAGAGAGCTCCCCACTCGCAGAGGTTTCACCGGGAGGCGGTCAGCAGTCCCATGGATGGTAGACGGGGCATTACCTGTTGGAACTGCTGCAGGAAGGACACATGGCGAGGCAGTGTTGCTGCCCTGAGACAAAGCAGTCGGAAAATTAGCAACCCCCTGCACGAAGGGTCGATGCAGGAGGGTAGAAAGGACATGACTCAATTACGCCAAGATTTACTTGTATCTTTAGTTACCCCTGCAGTTGGATTCTACCTGGAAGGACTGGTGAATGGATTTCCATCACGTTCCTCGTTGATACTGGTGCAGCGGCTACCCTGATGCATATAGATTTGGAACAAGTTGAATGCTGGAAACCAAGCACCTACACTAGAACCATGGGCGAGCGGCAGTTGGTGAGCATTGATCGTATGCATCCTCACGTTTATGGGCATGCTGTGGTGGATCTTACCATAGATGGAACCATAAGCTGGTGTTGTAGTGGTAGGTCCATTAATCATGGAAGCAATTGGGTTTGGATTTTATGCTGAAGCACAATGTGTCTATTGATGTGGGGAGGGCTAAGTTAAATATGGGCCAGAAAGCCTCTATCCCAATCACACAACCCAGTTGTTTCCGAGTTGGTAGGGTATGTCTTGAACAAAGTCTTAAGCTACCCCCAGTGTCTGAGCAAGTCGTAATGGCTTATATTAAGGGATTTCTGCAGAAAGGAACGTGTATCATTGAAGAAAACCCCGGGAACTCTATCATGTTCGGTAGCCCGATCTATAGTTGAACCTCGAGAGGGCAGGATACCTGTGAGACTTCTGAGCCCCAAACCAGAAATGGTTAAGTTGTCTAAGGATCTGCATGTTGGCACAATAGAATATGTGGATGTACCTTCCCAAAAGATCATTGCAGGTATCTATAATAGTACAGGCCAAAAGAGTCCTCAAATGGACAAATTTGTGCAACAGATTGTTGAAGCTAATGCAGCGGAGCTAGATACAGAAAGGAAAGAGCTGTTTTCTGCACTACTAGCAGAGTATGCTGATGTCTTTGCTACCTCTAGTGCTGATTTTGGAAGAACAAGCAAGCTTAAGCATGAGATCCACACTGGGAACAACCCTCATACTATACAAGCTGCACAGCCATCTTCCACCTCATCGGTAGGCAAGAAGCTAAGAAGCTCCTAGACAGTATGCTCGATGATCAAGTGATCCAACCATCGAAGAGTCCATGGGTGTC
The DNA here is from genome assembly GCA_028752905.1 of Cladorhizidae sp. MBARI D1340-BT2. NCBI lineage: Eukaryota > Metazoa > Porifera > Demospongiae > Poecilosclerida > Cladorhizidae > Cladorhizidae sp. MBARI D1340-BT2. The sequence continues at coordinate 8,504,833 of JAQNBH010000018.1, read as the reverse complement.
ACCAATTGTTCTAGTGCATAAGAAAGATAACAGTTTCCGTTTTTGCGTGGATTATTGCAAACTTAACAGAGTGACACACAAAGATGCCTATCCCCTGCCACATATCGATGACACTCTGAATACGTTAGCTGGATCCAAGTGGTTTTCCTCAATTGATCTGATCAGTGGTTACTGGCAGATAGAGAGGAGAAGGATAGACCCAAAACTGCATTTGCAACCCCAGAAGGCTTATTTGAATTCAAGGTAATGCCTTTTGGGCTCTGTAATGCTCCTGCCACATTTCAAAGACTAATGGATCTAGTTCTAGCAGGCCTGCAGTGGTCTCATTGTCTAGTTTATCTAGATGATGTTATCATTATGGGAAAATCATATGCTGAGCATTTGGCTAGTTTTTGAATGCCTTTGTCAAGCTGGCCTAAAACTTCAGCCGAAAAAATGTAGCTTTCTGCAGCACAAAGTGCAGTTTCTGGGTCATATTGTACTGCTGAACCTAACAAACTTGAGAAGGTAGCTACTTGGCCAACTCCTAGAACAGTTAAAGAAGTTCAACAGTTTTTAGGATTTGCTGGCTACTACAGAAGATTCATTCAAGATTTTTCTAAGATAGCTCGGCCACTCCACAAGCTCACCGAGTACAAAGCAAATTTGAAATGGATGATTGATTGTCAAAATGCTTTTGACATGCTCAAACATCATCTTACAAGTGCTCCGGTAATAGAGTACCCTGATTATAGCAAAGCCGTTCATCCTGGATACTGATGCCAGTAACACAGGCATTGGTGCTGTTCTCTCACAGGAAGACGATCAAGGGCAAGAAAGAGTTATTGCTTATGCTAGTAGATTGTTGAGTAGGCCTGAATAACAGTACTGTGTAACCAGACGTGAGCTATTGGCAGTGGTTGTCTTTACCCATCACTTTAGGTCTTTCCTCCTTGGGCGTTCATTCATGCTCCGGACTGACCATGGGGCACTCACATGGCTCAAAAACTTTAAAGAACCCGAAGGCCAGATGGCTAGATGGCTAGAGCATCTCCAAGAGTTTGACTTTGTCATCATCGACAGGGAAAGAAACATTCAAATGCTGATGCACTTTCCCGACTTCCCTGTCGCCAGTGTGGGCGTGAAAATCATGTCCAAGAGAGCTTTGTTGCAACAACTCTGCTTTCCGACAAAGTTAATCTAAGGGAAGAACAACTTGATGACCCTACTGTGGGACTGGTATTTAGAGCCAAATTGCTTGACAAGAAACCACCTGAGCCAGACATAAAAGCACAGAAATGCTTGTAGCTTCCAATTGTGGGACCAACTTATTGTGCATGATGATAAGCTCTACCGTCAGTACCTAGAAGATGGGTCTTCTAATGTCATTCCCCAATTGGTGATATATACCTAAAAGTAGGAAAACAGAAGTTCTTACCCAAGTGCACGGAGCAACATTAGGTGGTCATCTGGGAGAAGACAAGTCCCTAGCACGTGTCCGTGAACGTCACTATTGGCCAGGTTACCACCATGATGTCTGTAGTTGGTGTAAGACGTGTCCAGATTATGCAGCTTCCAAAATGTCATCTCCCAAAAACAGAGCACCACTTCAAAGCATAAAAGTGGGTTGCCCGATGGAAATGGTTGCTATGGATATATTAGGGCCATTTCCTGAGTCTGAAACAGGAAATTTTTACATCTTAGTTGTAGGTGACTACTTCACATGGTGGATGGAAGTCTACCCCATCCCCAATCAAGCAGCCACGACCATTGCTCGAGTCCTCACACAAGAATTCTTTTTCCGATTTTCTCCCCCTGAGCAACTTCACTCGGATCAGAGAAGGCAATTTAATCCGAAATTATTGCTGACGTTTGCAAGCTACTTTGAATTTCGAAGACTCTTACAACCCCATACCACTCTCAATGATGGGGACTGATTAAGAGATTCAATAGCACCCTCCTCTCAATGCTGCCTAGCTCAACAGTCACCGATAATCCATTCAATTGAGAAGAGCTTCTCAGACCATTCTGAACTGTTAAACCATAATTCTATCTTGGTGTTATTTTAAGAAGCCCATTGAAAGAAAGATACATTGTTAAATACTCTACTTATATCTTATATAAAGGGAAAATTCTGTACGAATAGGTCCCCAGTTCAATCCTGGGTTGAATCATTAACTTCTCTCCCCTCCACCTCCCCCCTCCCCCCCCCCCACCTTTTTTCATTTATTACCTATTATGCAAACATCAGATAATTCTGTGAGTTTGACTGTTTGCTATAGCCCTCAAGATGTCCAGTTTAATTCTGAGTGAGTGGAATCATTATCCCCACCCCCTTCCCTTCCCTATACCTTTTTACTCGCTAGTGATCATAAACTGGTTGTGGGAACCAAGAAAAAAGTATGTGGGGATACTCAGTGAGTCTCTGAGAAGATCTGGAATATTTCTATCATTAGCTTGAGAGAAGTCAGCTCTATTATATAACCAGGCTCAATAAGATAGAGAGGAAGGTGGAAGGTCAGAGATAAAAGGTAGGGAGAAAAGGATAGAGTTGTGGTCAGCACTAGATATAGGAAGAAAGACTTCACAGTGAGGGAGTAAGGCAGGGGGACCGTTGGCATTTTTTACTTTTTTTAATTTTTACTTGTGGTTACAACTTTGGCGGAGGTTGCAGCGATTCAGGTTTTTGAGGTCCCTCCACTAAGGGTCTAGTAACCTGCCTATAGTTATACCTATGAAACATATTTTAGTATCAAAGAGAGCACACAGAGATACCTATCTTTTGAGTTATATATCAAGTCCATGAAGTTTGCAGAATCTACGGAGCTCTAAAGTTGTAAACACAAGTAAAAATTAAAAAAAGTAAAAAATGCCAACGGTCCGGTCCCCCTTCCACTGATAAACTATGTTAGATACTAGCAAGGCAGCCTCTAGCCCTAAACACTGCAGTTGATGAAATGGGGAAATTTACATTGAGAAGTGTTGTCATTGACAGCTTCGACAAAAAAAAAAAGTGAGTTGGTTATACCAATCTGTACATATGTCTGTGTTTAGAAGGAGGATGCTGGATGCCACACAAGCTGGAAAGAACTCCAGAAATGGAATGCAGATATCTCAGATATATTATACCTAGCTGCATTCATACCAGTTGAAGAGTGCTGCCCCTTCTTGCTCTTTGGCTAGCACTCATTTATCTCCCCATTTTCCACCCTTCCTAGGTCCTCTGTGTGGACACCCACTGATGACAAAGAAACATAGACAGACAGAAAGAGCTGAGGGAAATATTACAGTAACTGAAACCTCTCTCTGCCTTAGTTTATAACTTTGGGGTCAAGGTATTGCCAGTGGTCATGGTTATTGCTACAGGGCATGGCTTATGCCCCCAAAACCTGCTTTGTTATTTCCTTGGTGGAGTTACTCTAGTCTCTTTCTGGTTATGTCTGCTCTAGTTGGCTGTTATGGTTGTTTTAAAGTTTTGGAGGTGTGGAATGTCCATGAATGCCCATGAAATATAGCCTATGGGCCCCAAACCCTGCCCATGTTCTTCTCCTGGTTGAATTATTCCATTGAGGATAAGTTAGATTGAAGATAAGTTAGAAAGAAAGAAAGACTAATGTACAGGCAGAGAGACAGAGAGACAGAGAGAGCTGACGGAAATATTAGTAGCTATAGATGATTAAGTGAACATCAACTAACCCTGGTCCGTAATTGCAGACAAAGATGACCCAGTTTGCTCCTCCTCCACTTATTCCTAACAGTTGATTACATCCACGAGCACCACATCCCAAACTTCGTGACTGCGCCCACACCACCTAAAATATTTGTTATTCTAGGTGCAGCCATAATAATTAATTTTCTCTGCACTTACTTGAGTATAATGCCCACATGCCTTTCCATCTTGACATGAATTAGTGGCATAGGTATAGTATGCTACTTCATCATACCAGTTCTGCACAAACTGTGTGTAGTTGGCTGTCCCACTACCAGCAGCAAGGTTCTCACCAACATATCCAAAGGTGTTCTGCTGTGATATTCTATCATCATTATGCTCAAAATTGCAATTATCTGCATAGTTCTGGGCAACCTGGGCAAGTTCATCATTCCATACCTGCAAAGTTGCCATCAAATTACAAGTTGCTTTTTATTAGAAAGATTAATATCACCATTGTCTGCATGTTGGATGCAGTTGGATTGACTGAGCCTCGAAGAGTGTTATGGAAGCTTAAGATCTTCTTCTTCTCAGCACTTGTTAGCCCAGTCTGACATATCACTTCTCCTACCAGAGCATAAAGGAGAAGGCTTGCAAATACTTGCACTGCCATTATGCTTTTTTCCTCCTTACTTTTCTTCCTTGCGTAAGCGCTTTTCTGAGAAAGTGCTGCAGCACGTCAGGAACGAGAAGTCAACTTTATACTAAAATTTATATTATGCAAAGTCAGCATTTCCCAGCGTAATCTGTCGCACGGAGGAATTTCTAAACTCGGAACCCTCGTTTGTCCTGACCCCTCGTTTATCCTAACCCTCGTTTACCCTGACCCCTCGTCAGACCTCCAATCGCTACATGAACAGATATTGATATTGATATTGAGATATAATTCTAGAGACACTTTCACATGTGTATGTATAGAATATATGTATGTATAGAATATAGGATGGAGACACAACATTATATTGTTACTGCTGGATGGCAAGGTGACGATACAATTTATACTTAAAAGATTTCAAAGAGGTTGAACTCCTGATCAAGTTTGGTAAGGAGTTCCAGTCAGAGATTACTCTACAATTGAAAAAGTATTTTCTTAAGTCTAATCTCGATCTAGGTACAGTGAGGTGTCCACTCTGAGCACATCGGGTGTTGACACTATGCTTATCGGTCACATATGAGAAAAGGCTCTCTACTTCAATATTAGTGTGCCCACTCAATATTTTATACACTTCAGTAAGGTCAAATCTCCGACGCCTCTCAACCAATGTGGTTAGATTAAGTTCAATCAATTTGTCTTCATAGTGGGCTCCTTCAAGGCCGTTGATCAGACGCACCATTCTTCTCTGAACTTTTTCGAGTGTGTAGATGTCTTTCTGGAGGTGAGGGTTGTATGCTTGGACACAGTAGTCCAGATGTGGCCGCACGTAGATCGGGAATGATAACAGTTGCTGTAGTTCAGTTGACTAGTGAGGCCTCAGTGAGTTGTTGCCGACACTATGAGAGTAGATATGATCTTCCTGCCTCCAATGATAACCCTTAAAAAAAAAAAAACATTCAGCTAAAACTCATTGATGGCGTCTTGGTCTCATAAACGAATTTCAGTTGGTTTTTAACTACAAAAATCACTTAGCTGGAGTGGCCTTGAATCCTATGGACTAGCTAGCACTCCCAAAACCAATCTTCAGGATCTTGATGTATCCATCTACTTTTTCTCTCACACACGCAAATGTTTCATTAAAATGTTCATTCATCGTACAAGAAGACCCGAAATTGTTCAAATGCTCACCAGCTTCTTGATTGAGTAAATCACTGGAAAATAGGTAAATGATCATTAACACAACTGAAAAGGAAGTTTGGGGGTAAGGGGAGTTGGTAGGCTCAAGTGAGACAGAGGAATTGTATAAGAGATGTTCATGAGGAAGAGTGAGGTAAGAAAGTGAGAGGGAAATCCGGCCTCAAGTGGCTAAAGAAGAGTTTGTACAAGAAAGATATGTGAGGGGATATTCAGTAATGCAGGCAAAGTGAGGCCGAGATTTAGGTTAAGGACAGCATCAGCGGGACTCTGACAAGATGAGGGGTGGTATGTGTCAGTATAGTAGAGATGTGAGCTATGTGGTGAAGGTGTTGTGGAAGATGCTGTAGTGTGGGGAGTTTGCTGGTGATCGAGGAAGAGTATTGGATATGGTCGAGGACATTGAAGGGTCTGGGGAGAATGAGTGATAGAATGAAGAAATGAAGATGAAAGGAGAGTAGGCCTAATGTTGGGTAGAGATCAATAGCAGAGGTAGAGCGTTGGGCAGAGTAGTAAGGGAAATGTACTCAAGGGTGGGAGAAGAGGAAATACTTAATGTTTGGCACCTAGGGTCCCATGTCCTTATGTCTTGGCACCTCCCCCATCACCATCCCAAAACAAACTCTTTGTAATGTAATAATCATTAAAATAGTTAATTCATGTGTTTTTTCTTCAGTGGTACTTGTCATTTATTGTTTTTGTTCCTTGTTTTTGTTCCTTGTCATTTATTGCATAGAGTAAACTCGTCGAGTACGTGCAATAGCGAGTCTGGCTGAGCTGAGTCAGCAAGCAGCTCCACATCTTCACTATAATATAGAAGTGACCAGCTCAGGGGACACTCTTGTGACAATAGGTAACAGCCCAGACATTCAACAAAACTAGGTAACTCTTAGCTGTGATGAGTCGATGCGGACATATGGACATGTAGTGTATGGAACACGGAATGTGTGAAGTGAAAATAATCGAAAAATCGTTCACAAAAAAATTGTTCACAAAAAATCGTTCACAAAAAAATCGTTCACAAAATATCGTTCACAAAATATCGTCCAGAGTGCTGCCACACTACTAGGTATATTGTCAAGAGGAAACCTGTTTTTCAGGTTTTCATTTGTAGGATATGTGTATCCTGGGTATGGGAATTTATTGAATGCAGTTTTGCATGTGCATTTTTGGCTGCTTAGCTCTTAGAACGCCGGTGGCGTCTATACACGCCAATTGACTAACTCCTCAGGCTCTTCTGGGTGGTGAAGTTTCTCGTGATCCCAACATTCTGAAGGTTAAGGAAGTTTAGTAGTGTGGTCATGATCTAGCTAAGCCTGTGTGTTCCTCCTGGATCATACAGAACATGTAGCTACGTTTTGTATTATCTTATCCTTGATGTTACTTGTAGTTAACCATGGAGATAACAGAGGAAGTAAACTCTGTGTGTGCTAAAGTTTCATAGGCTATGTAGAAATTGGGGTTGCCACGCGAGGTATATATTGTCAAGAGTGGGACTGCCACACTATATACTAGGTATATATTGTCAAGAGTGGGACTGCCACACTACTAGGTATAATTATATTGTCAAGACTGGTGCTGCCACACTACTAGGTATATATTGTCAAGAGTGAAATCTACTCTCACACGCCGGTGGCGTATATACACGCTCCTAAAATATGTAAATTTTTATTAGCGTTTGTTGCGTAGCTGCTTATTCTTAAAGCTGCACTTTGTATTTTATCTGAGAGATCTGTTCTTGTTCTTTTGAGAAAGTATATCGATAGCTAGCTGGCTGTTGTGTTTTTTTAAAAGATATTTTTTTAAGTAGGCAAGTACATTGAAGTGCGTTATAATTGATTTCATTAGCGTTTATTGGTTTATTGCGCAGCTGCTTATTCTTACAGCTGCACTTCGTAGTTGATCTGAGAGATCTGTTATTCTTCTTTTGACATAGGATACAGACAGCTAGTTGGCTGTTGTGTTTTGTTTTTAGATATTCTTTGAAGTAGGCAAGTACACTGAAGTGAGTTACAAATGATGGAGAGATATAACACATTATAAGATTATTAGATGCTGAAGACAGTGATGAAGATTTTGATGGATATGATGAAGAAGGTTATAGTGGTAGTGATGATGATGCTATTGGTGCTGTGGATGGTGGTGTTGATAGTGGTGGTGTTGGTGGAGGTGGTGTTGGTTGTGTTAGGGTTTGTAGTGCCGCTAGCAGTATCTCTTCCAGTTCCAGCAGTGCAACTGTCAGCCAGACCTCTTCCAGCTCCAGCAGTCTAACTGTCAGCCAGACCTCTTCCAGCTCCAGCAGTCTAATCAGACTATATCTTCATCACTATAATGATATCCACAAAGTATAATGAAGTAATAATGATAGGTTAGTTCATGAGCTAAACTATGATATCCACAAAGTATAATGAAGTAATAATGATAGGTTAGTTCATGAGCTAAACTATGATCTGGCAGTTTCCTAGCTCCTGCTGGTATTTAGCGGTGCTAGAGCACTAAATATCAGTAGGAGATACCAGCGCTTAGTGTTTCTCTCTAGTAAAACAGACCAGAGGAGCTAACATACAGCCAGCCCTTAGTGTATCTAGCTTAGCGTAGCTATCTACACTACACAGCAGCTGTAACTAGGAACCTTTAGTTCATCCCAGAGATAGCGCTAATACTCCATAGCTCTCTATAGTTGGCAGAAGCTATAATTAGCGTGTCTAGCTTAGCATAGCTACACAGTATCTGTAACTAGGAACCTTTAGTTCATCCCAGAGATAGCGCTAATTCTCCATAGCTAGCTAGCTAGTTGGCAGAAGCCTATACACAAGCTAAACTGACCCAATAACTAATATCAAAGTACTCAACTTACTTTGGAGAAGCTTTACTTCTTTAGGCCTTCGCGTTCTGTAAATGGTAATGATCGACTTGCATCCTGCCTAGATCTGGTGATAAATCAGCCGACCGACAAAGACTTCTCGTGTGTTTTTCTTGGTGTTATTCGGTTCATGTACATACAAGAATGTTTATTGTGTTGATGATTCTTACCATACTTACCATGCACCATGAAAGGAAACAAAAATTGACAACAAATGTATTAGAGGACCCTTTACCTTTTAAAATAATGGCCAAAAATACATATCAAGTGTCCACCCACTATTTTTAAAGATGAAGGATCCTATAAACATTTGATGTCTGCACTGGTAAATTTCTAATATATCTATTATATTATATACTCATAGTAATGGCTGCAGCTGATCGGTGCTTGTTAGTGCTTAATAAGAATAAGCCACGAAGGAGGAAATTGAGAGAGGAAGTATCTTCACTATTCAAAAGAAAGTCAAAAATTGGTGCTTCCAATACTCCTTAAATGTGTTTGGAAGCATAAGTTTGTGTGCTTAGCTTATCATGACCAAACAAAGATACCAAGAACAGAAAACTGAAAAAGATGACCTACTTCAGGCTGGTATATTGGGGAGAAAGAAATCGTTTTTTTATGACTTGCAAATCAATTCTGACAGTTGTAGGGATTTACTCTATGAAAATTTTAAGAGAGGGTGGAGGATTCGAGTTTTTTAAGTGTGCTCCTAATTCAAGGAATTTGGAAAAGTTGTTAGCAACTACACTATCATCTCCAGCTTAAAAGACAGGTTAGATTTTCTCGCACATATATTTGTCCTTTACAACGAGATTTGGATATCTCTCCCATATTCGTGGGGTGAGTTAACATTTTTGTTTCAGTAGATAACGTAACATTTCTATAAATATTGCCTAAAGAAAAATGCTTGAAATGTGGAATGATGTTCAGTATAGAGAAGTTGGCTGCTCATGTGACTTCATGTTCCAGGTATATAACATACTAGTTATATGTAAATGATGGTAGAGTAATGTGTGTCTCATAGGAATGAAGTTGTTGAGCTAACAAGTGGAAGTACTGGTAGCAGTTATTCTCCAACATTTAGGTAATTTGAAAGTCATAACCTACATGCAAGTGGAAAAGTGCTCGAAAAACTTTCTTTTTGGGAGGAGGGGGAGGAGAGTTGTTTTCTATTTTCCTAAAGATCATAATTCTTTGTTTATCAGAATTTTTTTCGGAATTTTTTTGGGCATATAATGTTTTGCAAAAATTAAAGATGTAGAACGAAAACTGCTCTATAGCAGTTTACACATGCAACAAAAAATGATTTTACTGATAAAAGGGATATTGAGATTGACTCGTCAAAAAAAGGAAACCGGAATTTGCCAACAAGTGTTTAGACAGGACATTCCCACATCCATTAGTTATGAAATCTGTATTATGTTGTGTACTTTATTTTAAAAGGTCAAGGTTCCTCCAAAAAATACTTATTGTTTCCCTTTTGATGAGTCAATCGAATTCACTTTTTGTTTTAAATAAAACATTTTTTGTTACTTTTAGCACCTGCCACTAAAAAAAAGTTGGTCAAACAAATATAGGGAGTAAGTGTGTACAGTAGGAAGTCAGTTATCCGAACATGTTGGGATCAGAGGATGTTCGGATAACTAAAATGTTCGGATAACTGAAGTTGCACACAATAAATAAAAACACTTAACCTTTGCATCTCTGCTGGACAAACCATAGAAACACAGCTTTATCCAGCTCATCATAGTCAGCTCTCCTGACTACCTTTCTCTTCTTTTTACAGTCACCGTCCTGAACTTCAGTTTGGACGGCCTGCAGTTTCTTACCGTTCTTAACGATATCATGAACAGTTGACTTTCCTACTTGTATATACTCAGTCGCAACACTAGCTAAACTTTTCCCACTCTTCACTAAATTACATATCTTGAGTTTGTCTTTGATGCTAAGTCCAATCCTTTTTGCTGTAGCCATACTCGTACAGCTTATCTGCTTCAAAATGGAGCATAAGAAAGTTTTGGAAAGGTTTCCACACTGGGAAATCTGTTGTGCGTATGCGCGTGCATACATAATTTTACCATTTGCCGTTTTTTTGTTTTTTTTGTTGCAGGTGTGGTCCCACGTAGTGTTCGGTTAACCGACGTGTTCGGATAACTGAAGTTCGGATAACTGACTTCCTACTACTCTCTGATTATGCATAGCAAGCACCGATCAAATTATTCCCTGTATAAATATATATGTAGGAGTGAGCAAGACCATTCTGAGGATAGTAGTGATCCTGATCTACCAATGATCTCTATTAAGAAGTGCAAGAACGAGGTATGTGTCAGGATTGTGAGTGATGTTTACTACCCACATTTTATTGAATGTTGCATACTGTCTAGTGAGATAGAGAACCAGATGGTGGAGAATGCTATCATCCAGAACATGGAAAGTGTTGCGTCGTCGGCAGAAGCCGTAGTGGGGAAAAAGTAATATTTACAACAATAGGAAGTCTTTGTAATTTTCAATCTATACATCTACATTATCTACATGTAATATTTAATGTACTTATTCTCGCCTCTTGAGTTCTGCAATATTGTTGTTGCAGGGACAATCCTTTAGCCACTAGTATAAAGAGGTTGAGAAGCAATATTGTTGAGTCTACATTTCACGTGGATGTGCGAAGGGAATTCCTTCTTAAGGATATATACCTTGAGAGAATTGAAGAAGAAATTTATTCCTACTAAGACAATAAAGGTACTTGTATTTGGCCTTGTGTACATGACCATGGAATATTTGCATTATTGAATTTCACTGCCAGTAAAATGAGAAAATTCACTCAAGTGTTGCCTGTACTTTTTTCTATCAGAGCTCTTATTTGAAATTTTAATCGCTAATTGAACATTATAGGTTACTTTTGTTGGAGAAGGAGCAGTTGATCACGGTGGACCCAAAAGGGAGTTTTTCAGATTGTTAGCACAAGCAGTGTCTAGAGCATACTTCAGAAGGGATGAGATCAAACCCCAAAATTTATGGATAACAATATTACAGCAGTGCAAGTAAACAACATTGGCAATTTTGCTTCATATATTTCAGCACTTAGCAACACCATTTGATACATTTTGAATGGTGTTCTCTGACTTTGCCAATTTGAGGGTCACTATTCCTGATACATTACTGCATGTACTTTTGATAAATATATTGTGAGTTGAAACTGGTCAGTTTATGGCATTGCCATTCTAAAGTAAGGCTGTTACAAACTTTGAATCTAAAAATGAATAAGCCAATACAGTGCTAGTGCTGTCTGCATGATTGATAACCTAAGAAAATAATAAATTGCATAATGGGTTGTTGTTGTTTTTTGGGAGGGGGGGGGGGGGGGGAAGATGCTGGTGTAATTTGCTAATGATCAACAAGTTTTACAAGCTGTATTTTTTTTGTAAGACAACTAGTCATAGGCACCAGTTGTGACCAGGCTTTGTGATTATCAATAACAGTTCCACGATTATGATGACAATAAAAGTTACGTGATTATGATGACAATAATAGTTCCGTGATTATGGCCATTACCAATAAGTCGTGCATTCTGAACGAATTGGTTGTTATACTTGACGCATTGTGACACGCAACTGTGACTATCTTTTGTCTTTGCTCTAGAAGCAAGAGCGAACTCTTCTTCATGGGACAGTTCCTTGTTTGTCTATTATTTATGGAGGCAATGGCTAATCCATTTATGTCGAAAGAAGTATTCAAATATTTCGTGAGTGGAAGTTACCATTCTATTCTTGTGGAACCAGAAGAAATTCCTGGGATGCTCCTTCGATTTGTGGTGGGAAAGGTATATGTCAATGTTTGTGGGAAGCCAATTGTTTGTTCAACTTGAATCAATTTTATAAATTAATGCAGCAGAAAGTGACGAAGAGCTTCAAATGGTGTTTGACATGGATGAAGCTCTTGACCTTATCATTTCTACAGGGTTTCGTAAGGCTATTTCCTTTTTCACTCTGGATCTTCGTTCTGAAATTGTAGGAGCTCTTCTTGGCTACCACACTTGATGGGTAAAGTGAAAGCAGAAATGGACCAATTTTGGGAAGGACTAAATCTATTTGGGTTCCTGGACATGGTAAAGGTTACTCCAGACCTTTATGAGCAATTTTTCGTGTCAAGTTACTATGCTCTAACACCAGGTTTGTCAATGCTGTTTTGGTGGGTTGACGAGTTGTCATTTGATGTGTGTGTGTATATTTTTTTCTTATAGATATAATCAAGAATATTCTATGTGTTAAGTACTCAGTAAAAGGAAGTTACTATCGACCTGCAGAAGAGCAAACATATGCTGATTTTCTGGATGAATGTGTTGGTGAGTTCTGCAATGTTTATAAAAGTGTTTTTTTCTCGGCTAAAATGCACTAGCTTCTTATAAGCCTTTGTTCTCAGCTACTAATGTTCTTGGACTTATAATTATAATATATATATATATTTATGCTTGGTGTTTATGTAGATGATGACATTGGATGTTCGCTGGAGGATTTGTTTGTCTTTTTTTCAGGAGCTGATGGCATTCCTCCTCTATTTTGGCATTCCTCCTCTTGGATTTAGCCATCCCCCTACACTAGTTTTCGTGCATAATCCTCAGTTGCCATCATCATCAACATGTGACTTGATCCTTCGGATTCCAGCTACTTATTCAGACTACAATGAATTCAAGGAAGGGATGGTCCTTGCCCTCAAGGGTATCGATGGCTTTGGTGGTGTGTGACTCCATAGCTATACTATATAGCTACAGATCGAACTGTTGTTGAGAGTTTGTAATGATGACGTTTGATGATGATTGCACTTGAGACTTAATTAAGAATTGTGTCTGGATGGCAGCTGTAGCAGGTACAGTATCATCTATGTATATACTATCCAAACTTTATATAAAATATTCAACATAAAGATTATTCAACATAAAGATTATTCAACATAAAGATTAAGATGATATCTACACACACTCACTCACACATGCACCACAACGCCTAAAAAAACCGAGCGAATTTGATGCCCATTACCATCAAAAGTCTATGTTCTCGGACTGTACCAGCACAGAGGGAGGGTACGAAATAGTACTTCAGATGAAAGCTTGAAACTATATTGCTACAGATTCGATTATATGATTTATCATTGGTAAATATGTTGCAACAATATCCTGTTGGAGGGGTATGAATTGTTAATACAATGCACTACAAGCATACATACCCACTGATGACCCCTGCCAGCCGAAGAGACAAAAATGCTGATTGCTTACTATATATGTCCTTTTTATAATAGCTAATCAACTTGCTCTATGATTCTCCCCCAGATGTTCTAGCCTTCAGGAATAATTTGAGAATGGAAAGGAATTTTGTTCTTTTTCTTGGTTTTATCTTTGGGACCAATAAAAGGTATATAGCGGGAGTATGCTCTTAGGTTTAAAGTAGCTTGGAGCATTGTGTCTTCAGGTAGTTGATCAGGATCAGGTAACATTTGCTTCCTTATAATTAAATGTCACATCTTTCCTTTCAGAGTCTGGCTACTAAGCTCATGAGTTCAAGTTTGTGAGAATTTCTTTTTTTCCTATAAAAATAATGACAGCTGTGTGTGTGACTTAAACACGTGCAAAGTACTACATAACCATGTCTAATGGCAAAAAGCCAAGTTGTTCCATCTTCAGGAAGGGTGCCCTCATACATACTCCAACAAAGGCCAAGTGAGCTAGAGGCATGAAAAATTATTTTAAGCAGGGCTCCAAATGGCTGCAATATAAACTCACAAACCCCTATTGTCAATAGGCTGGCATGGCACCTCGGAACCAAAGGTACAGGATGGTAAGGGGAAGATTTTTTAATTTTAATCCAGGAATGATGAAGGGGTAACCCACAGCAGGGAGGGAGGGTAGGAATATTAGGGGGGTGGATGGGAAGAGGTGACGCGTCGTTGGTAGTGAAACGACGCATTCTAGTAATAAAAAACTTGTTTTAACGTGTAGAGCTATACAAAAACACAATTAAGACCATGTGAAGAGAATTTGGAGTGTCATAATACCTAGTGATAACTCTTATAATTGCCATTCCCCTACAAATGATTTTGCTAGAGCAAATTGTGTTATCATCATTTGCTGGGAAAATATATTGGGGTTAAAATTGCTTTCAGTTCTGCCTTGTTGAAACCAGTTAGAATATCACACACTTGATCCACAGTTACTCTGTTGTCATCGTATTCTCCTGAAATCGGACCATCCCAATCAATTCCATAATTTGAGCCTGAGTAAAAAATTCACAAACATATATATAAGTATCTTATATTTAACTGTCCAAGAGAAGAAAGACGATGTCCAGCACATGCACTTCCATTATGTCTGATATACTCACTGTAGTATTTTCCTATAGATGTGCCTATAGATGTGCAATCCCAAATTTCAGGTTAGTTATTTTACTGAAAAACACTTTGCTCTCCTGCACATGCACATAATTATTGACTACTATTGACTGCGGCTATGTTAGAAGTTAGTATTATAACTGGATGATAAAGCAATGAGTATAACATTTATTACACTCGTCAGACTGGTTATATCCATTGCATGCTGTGTTGCTACTCAACTTCAACTCCTGAAAGTATGACCGACCCTGTGCTCGTGAAATAACTCGCCATATTCCATTCTGACTCGTGTAATAATTACAAGTTCAAGGAGAAATATGAATACTCACCTGCTACACTATCTCACTCTCACTGATGTCATGAAGACCTAGTATCCATAATTGTTGAGGAGTTTTGTTGTTTTCAGTCCTCATTCGATGATGGGTGGTGCTGTATAAGAGGTGTGAAAACAAAGTGAAGTGTGTATAGATCCAAAGGTGAGTCCACCCAGAAGCCCAATATCCTCCAAGTGATAGAAGAGGTAATAGAAGAATGATATGCATCCTTTTCCAATGAAGAGGTCTCGCCACAAACGTTCAATGTGCTGATTATGTGTGCTTCTCCCAGTAATTGCACTACTTCGATCTGGACCACATTCTGGGTGCTCTACCATATACCTGGCCACTGCTACATTTTCACCACCTCTGTCCATCCGTACTCTAGAAGAAAGGCCATGCTCTTCTATAGCTTTCATAAAGGAATGGAGAACAGTACCAGAACGATTGTTAGTGGCAACGCTAAGATGCATGACCAGTCTACTGAAGCCATCTATGCCACCATCAATATGCCATAAAGCATTTGGTGATGAGACATTGTATTGACGATGGTGCAATACATTTCTAATCCGTGAACTGACACCTGAAGCATCAACTCGATGTAAACAATCTCTGACTCTTTCACGCTGAACAACAATACCACAGCTTTTAAGCCTTCCACTCAGAGGTTTTTTCACCACATTGAGGAAATAAGTTGAGCAAATAAGGTTGTGATTTGTTTTACTGCTGCATCAAGATCTGAATTTGTTATAGAACTGTATTTCTGAATGGAAATGTTGAACTGTCTTAACTTTCGTTCAATTGTTCACCTTTAGCAACCAAACAGTTCACTAATATTGACAATAGTTAAACCATTCTCAATAAGAAATTGCAATTGCTCTTCACTGATTGCCTTCCCTTCCTTTTTGTCCTATTCTCCTTGTCATTTGCAATGGCCAAAAATAAATACCTTAGGGCAGAGAATAATTCATTTTGTTGACCATTGAGCAGAATAATATACTCAAATGCTAGTTCAACTTGCTCCAAAATGTGATCAAGTGTTTCTTCATTACAATTACGATAGTTACACTGAACGCATGTGACAGCTTCTTCAACAATGAAATAATTTCATCCTCATTGTCCTCTTCTAAAAGTTCCATTTGTAGTGCATGATATTTGATGTTGTTTTAGTATACAGATAAGCCTGCAATGAGATACCATAAATATACATATTAAGTTCCATTTTTGTGGCATGAAAAACCATTAGAATTATGAATCCATGACACCAAAATAGAATGTGATGCATGTTGTAAATACATCAACTAATTAGATTGCACATGTTCTATTAATTTCATAAAATGCCAGGTAATAATAGCTTTGTGCATTTATTTGTCGATTGCTCTCCCTTCCAGATCAGCTTCATCATGAAGAGATAATTAAAATCACAGATCTCTCCATCTCCAGTTTGACTACCCAGTGGTGATAGCTGCTACATGCATATGCAGTGGATGCAGACATCTTATCTTCATTGAAAGCAACAGCAATTGAGCCTTCATTAGCTGTTCCTCAGATAAATGTCTCTCAGATTTTTTCTCACAGATTTATACTCTGAGATACCAACATTTTATATCTCATGATAGCATTGGCTGCATTTCACTTATGAGCAATGGCATTTCAATACAATCATAGATGGGTAGGTGTGATCATATGTACATAGTCCTTGGAGAATTATGCTCAAATCTGCCTATTCTTTGTTCTGGTCAGAGCAAGGGAGAGGCTTAGGGGATCTCTCCTTAGATATGCATGCATGGACTCAGTTTTCTAAATGCTAAGACCAAGGATAGGATATTGTAATGCCTTGGCTACTCATGATCAATAGAAACATTATTAGTTCGTGAGTGGAACACAATATAACAAAAATTCCAGAACTGACACAACTGGTGATTCAGTGTACATAGGATGCTGCAACACAGATATGTTATAGCTAGCTAGTGTCATGTACTGTAGTATACATAGGACACTGCAACACAGATATGGTAGTATCATGTACTGTAGTTAACATAAACACAAATACGTTATTAAAACTAAACGTAATACACAGAGTTAGCTTGCATTCCGGCTCTGCCAGACCTCAGGAGCAAATCTCTACCGTGTCTGTCCAAATTTAGTCCACACGCATGCAGCCCTCTGTGATATATGATATATGTGTGCTCTAAAATGTTGGGATTCAGGTATGTATTAGGTCACAGTTGAATGAAAAAGAGCGGGGTTCCTAATATTTTGGTTCTGTGAAATATCTGAAAAGTATTTTGTTATATTGGAAATGGCAGATGGCCAAAAAACACCTAATATATCAGCACATTGACAGCTTCTTAGCATACCCGACTGTGGTTTCTGCCTATGTTAGCTCTAAAACACTTAAAAGCTTGCCCTGACTCCTTAACTATGGTAGTAAACCAGAAGCCCCCCAAAACATTTAAACCCCTGGAATTTGTCTTTAAGTCTTCTTGTTTGCCTCGCATATATAACATAATTTTATCACCAGAAGACTGCAGACGCCCTGAGAAATTGCTTCAATTCATTTTGACTTTGTGACCAAGATCTATTTGAGGATGCAGTCTACTTGAGGGTGTGGTCTACTTGAGGTTGAATGAAGAATGAAGTACATAGTCAAGGTCATAATATGCTAGATTGATGATGACATTACGAGATTTATTTATTTTTTTACATCCCGTCCTATAAAGGATTAAGGATTCTTGTTTTTAGTGGCAATGTTTCAACTAGAATACTTCATCAGATGAAGACTGAAATATTTGGGCTGATAAAGTATTTGATGCCAGCTGAAAGTAATCGTCATTTTTTGTTTGGCCACAGCAGATGTTTCTCATCCAGGAAGTAATTAAAAACCAATGGAAAGAAAAAAAGGGGGGAAAGGGAAAAAAGCAACAATGCACTGACTGCTGTGTGAACAATGAGTCAGCAAGCCAAGCAAAGGTCAAGACTGTGCTGTGCTTAGAAAAGTCTCGGCTTGAAAAATCAATGCCAATTAATACAGTAGGAAAATTTTTGAGTGGGAGTTTTGGATGAGGGAGGTGGAAGAGAGACAGGAAATATATCTGCTGTGGCCTTGTATACTATCCTCTTTTCACAGTCCCAGATGTCTTGCATCACACAGATGACATGATAACCCAGTCACTTGCTTTGAGAAATTTTAGTAAAGCTATGAAAATATAATCTAAAACTACTCGTACTGCACTTGCACTAAGCCAATTTGGATGTGGGGTGGGGGCAGAGGAAGGGGGGTAAGAGAGAAGCCTGCTAGCCAGTGACATCACAAAATGGTCCGTGCCTGCTGGAGGCACTATTGTGGTACACTAATATAAATATAAATCATATAAGCTGCTGGTTATGGCTAGGGTATGATGAGGGAAGAGCAATACCTAAAGGGTAGTGGGTTGGTGAAAGGACTGCCTTAAGACTAGATCATCTGCTAGCCTTACAGGCAATAATCTTACCAGAGTTTCTACTTTTTCTTCCCCCCTCTTATATAGTCTTTCTCGCTCTCCCTCAAGGAGTAAGTTTTTCTTCGATCGTTTCGTAGCCAAAGACAAGTTTTAAAGATTTTCGATTTTTTTTTGCAAACGATTTTTTCTGCAATAGATTTTTTGTGGACGATTTTTTGTGAACGATTTTCTGCCACCGATTTTTTTGTGAACGGGTGAACGATTCACTTCACATTTTTGTCGCATTCCGCGTTCCATAGGTTTGCGGGTAATTATTGTATATAAAATATGGTAAAGGGTCATATTTGCTTGTGTATAAAGTCTGTAGTTACGTAATAGGAGTACAACACGAATGCTTATATTTTCGAAGGTTCGGCTTGCGTGCCTTACCACGATGGGATAAACCAAGGATAGAACACATATTTCCCTACTGACAAAACCGTACTCCTTTTAAAGAGCTACTCTTACTCAAAAACTCTTGTTTTCCCTCCACTTTTACGCCTTGCCACATTTACACGCACACGCGAAGTTCACGTGGTCAAGGAATGAGGCCAAAGTGTTTGCTCGTTTCTTAGAGTTATCCTAGATATGCCGCCAAAGAAAAAGCTAAAGTCTGAGTTTTCCAAGGAAGACTGGAGAGTTCAAGTAAGATTGTTGTATGACATGAATTAAAATAGTTTCAAATAATGCTCACCTTCTGGTACAGAGAGGGAGGAAGTACAGAAAGAAGAAATCTGACGCAGAAGGACAATACAAGGAACAAAGGTCTGAGCAGAGAGGAGCTGGATATTCTGAGGTGGTGAAAGAAAATGCTCTTTTTGAGAAGTATTACCAGGTAGGGCTAATTTAATTGTTGTCAATGGCAATTAATACTATGCATAGCAGAGTAATTATAACAGTTAAAAGACAGAGGGGAATTAGAACTCCCATATGATGGTCTGACTGATCAGAGGCGCTTTTCTCTGCTAATCTTGCAAATCTTGCAGTCACAATGCTTGCTATATGAAATTCCAATTTACATGCAACAAAAATGTCAGAACAAGGCTTGTGGTCAAGGTTACAGTCGGTACTGTTCACTTACTTATAGACAAGTTAACAAGGTAAGCCTATTCACACTATTCCAAGCAGTGCTTTCTGTGGATGTTTTTTTTTTGCAGAACTAAAAGCAGCTCTGTGTTGAACAGTAGCTGCTGTACATTACGAGGCAGCTCTAGGAACTTGTCACTAGCTAAGATTTTTTGCCTGGAATATGGAAGAGGTTATATGCTAAGCTAGCTTTCTCTACAGCAAGGACTGCTTTTGTACGGAGCACTAACAGGCAACTATTTAGCATCATTACAATCAAACAGTTCACCAAGAGCAGTTGTGAGTGCTGCTGGAAGAGCAACTTCTATGATGTCAAAGCCAGAGAGTGCTGTTGGCAAGTGAAGTCTATGTAACTTGAATATTAAAGCGTAATTTGCAGAATGTTTATCCCGTATGGCTGAAGCAGATAAGTGTCAATCTGCTACAATTACACTTCCCAGTGGCATGGGGCGGTTGATGGAGAATTTGTTTCTTATAAGTGAGCCTGGTCACCTCCTCTTTCAATCAGTAGAATATGAAAACATGATCTGCATCAACAAATAAGCAATGCTTCTGTGGAAGGCATACATTGAACCACCATGCTCGTGTTTAGGTCAATGGTGGCCATGGATATTGATAAACGACCCTCTACTGAACTCTTTCTAGCCATCATTCGGATATGATTAATATTTGTTGCTCTAGTGCTGCACCAGCTTGGTTGGAAGAACTCGGCATCGAACCAAAAAGAAGGGAGTAATTTACAGTATTTAAGGTACAATACATGACAGAAAGAAGTGCTGACAAGGCATGAGAGACTAGAGAAGTGCCGCACATGGGAAGCATTTGGAGAAAAGTCTGTAGCAGTCATCCAATAAATTAATGTTGGTTTCTTCGTCAATCAACACAATTATCACTAATTACCTGACATTATTATTATTATTATTATTATTATTATTATTATTATTATTATTATTATTATTATTATTATTATTATTATTATTATTATTATTATTATTATTATTATTATTATTATTATTATTATTATTATTATTATTATTATTATTATTATTATTATTATTATTATTATTATTATTATTATTATTATTATTATTATTATTATTATTATTATTATTATTATTACCACCATTATCATCATCATCACCATGATCACCATCATCATCATCATTATTATTATTATTATAATTATTATTAATATCATCATTATTATTATCATTATTATTATTGATAATATTATTAATATCATTATTATTATTATCATTATCATCATCATCATCATCGTCGTCGTCGTCGTCATCATCAAATTCATCATCATCATCACCACCACCACCACCATCATCATCATCATCATCATCATCATCATCATCATCATCACCACCACCACCACCACCACCACCATCATCATCATCATCATCATCATCCATCATCATCATCATCATCATCATCATCATCATCATCATCATCATCATCATCATCATCATCATCATCATCATCATCACCACCACCACCACCACCACCACCACCACCACCACCACCACCACCACCACCACCACCACCACCACCATCATCATCATCATCATCATCATCATCATCATCATCTGATTTGGACCAGATGCTCTAGCCTCTCCTGATTTGGACCAGATGCTCTAGCCTCTCCTGATTTGGACGAAAAAATTTACAATGTCATTATTCCTGAATGCTAGAGCGTCTAGTTGAAACATTAAGAGAGTAAAAATTCAAGTTGATTATTGAGGTCATTGTAATTTCGTTATGTCAACTGAGAGTTCATTGAAAGTAATAAATAATAATAATAATAATAATAATAATAATAATAATAATAATAATAATAATAATAATAATAATAATAATAATAATAATAATAATAATAATAATAATAAAATAATCAAGGGAGAGTACTAAACTTCAGACTACGTTTGCTGGTTCAACATCTGGTACAGGGACGCATGAAAAGAAAAGTGTATGTATGGTTTGCGTCAAAGTTGCTGAGGAAGTGATGTGTTAGGTGCTTCTCAATGCGGTTCTTAAATGGTATGCACAGATTCTTCCAATTGTAGGCAGAGAATCCCTTACTTCATCTCTGCTCTTAAGGGGGGAATCGACCATTTTGTAGGTTTTTTAAAAAACGTGTCATAACTATTGAATGCTTAATCCATTTCCAAAGATTATGGTCTCAAAATGTAGCTCATTCTAGGTGCTTTCCAATGACATTAGAATAATGGTGTTGCAATAAACTAGGACTGAAACATGGGCAAAACCACAAAGGTCCTTTAAAATGTTTAGATGCGCTCCTGTACCCGAACCACAGGTCTTCAACACTTGCTATTTATGGTGATATTAGAGTGATCACAGATACGTCTTTTGAATTCGTAGTTTTTTTTGTTTTGTTTTATTCCCCCCAACATCCCCAATTTCATTTTTATGCTGTCATATGCTGTCAGACTGACTATATCTCATCAGAAAATGACTGGATTGGTTATGAGTCAATTGAAAAGACGGAGCAATGCAAGAGCTTTCATAATATATAAAAATTATTTACTACAGACAAAAATTGAATGAGTTACACGGTATCATGTGATGTCACTACATGAAAATTGCATTTCATAATAAATCAGTTTGAAAAGTGCATGATATTAGCTTTAGAATCGCACTAGAATCACACAGAGGCTCGATCAAAGTTGGGAACTGAGAAAGAACGTGGCATGCGCAGGAGCAGACGTTTGTACCCCCCTTTGCGCAGATACGGAAATGACTGAGCGATATTTTAGCCAAGTTTCAAGTCTTGGCCATGAACGCATATTATATTATGAACGATCCAACTTACTGGTTTATTCAGGCTTCTTCTTGTTATCGCGCAGAGTTGCGCAATGAAATGGGAGGATAAAAAGTATCATAACTCAAGAATGGTTGACAATAAAATGTTGAAACTTGAAATGCAGCTAATTTAATAGTGAAGGTATAGAATGATGGAAAGGAAAAAAAAGAAGGAAAAAAACTCCACAAAATGGTCGATTCCCCCCTTAAGCATACAGCAGCTCTACGACTCCAACTGCTCCACACGATCTAATACTTCATGAAGATGAGCGTATCTTACTGCTTCCTGGTATTTGTCTTCCAGTAAGATATGCTCATCTTCATGAAGGATCTGGACCTAGTGGAGCCATTGGAGTCGTACGTGTTAAGGCGAGCAGAAGGGTTTCAATTATGCTCATATTTCTTTCAGTTCCGATGGATGCATAAGAGGAAGTCTTTTTCTGTAGCCCATCTTATATAGCAGTATAAACTTTACAATAACCTTCTCAATAATCAACTTGAAATTGTATTCTCTTGACGTTTCGACCAGATGCTCTAGCCTTCATCAGGAATAGGCTAGAGCATCTAGTCGAAACGTCGAGAGAAGACAATTTCAAGTTGATTAGTGAGGTTATTGTAACGCTATTATGTCAACTGAGAGTTAATTGTGGGTATAAACTTTGTTGCCCGACGCTGAACCTTTTCTAGTCTTTCGGTGTCCTTAATCAGACATGGCCGCTATATTTCAGAGCAGTAAAGAACTTGTGAACAGACCAAGGGCAAGTAGAGAGTCCTCTTCTCTCTCCTACAGAGTTCATAGGACTAAATGTTCTACAAAACAGCCCCAGTACCTTGTAAGCTCTTGCTACAACATGATCAACATGCCTTAACGTGATCAACTTGCCTTAATGTGATCAACATGCCTCAATGTGATCAACATGCCTCAACGTGATCAACATGATCAACATGCCTCAACGTGATCAACATGATCAACATGCCTCAACATGATCAACATGATCAACATGCCTCAACGTGATCAACATGATCAACATGCCTCAACATGATCAACATGATCAACATGCCTCAACGTGATCAACATGCCTCAACGTGATCAACATGCCTCAACGTGATCAACATGATCAACATGCCTCAACGTGATCAACATGATCAACATGCCTCAACGTGATCAACATGCCTCAACGTGATCAACATGCCTCAACGTGATCAACATGATCAACATGCCTCAATGTTGAATCAACATGATCAACATGCCTCAATGTTGAATCAACATGATCAACATGCCTCAACGTGATCAACATGCCTCAACATGATCAACATGATCAACATGCCTCAACGTGATCAACATGATCAACATGCCTCAACATGATCAACATGATCAACATGCCTCAACGTGATCAACATGCCTCAACGTGATCAACATGCCTCAACATGATCAACATGATCAACATGCCTCAACGTGATCAACATGCCTCAACGTGATCAACATGCCTCAACGTGATCAACATGATCAACATGCCTCAATGTTGAATCAACATGATCAACATGCCTCAATGTTGAATCAACATGATCAACATGCCTCAACGTGATCAACATGCCTCAACGTGATCAACATGCCTCAACGTGATCAAAATATCGACAAGCCTTAACATGATTAACATGCCTTAACATGATCAACATGCCTTGATCATGTCTGATCTGACGATGCAACCACTCCCAGGTCTCTGTGGGAAGATGGTGTTTGAACTCGAGTATTATTGATAGTGTTGTTCTTCTCCGAAGGCGCCAGCAAGTGTCAAGATCACTGAGTTAAATATCACAACTGAGATGGGATCTCCTTGGTAATGTCCCCCCCTCCGCCATCCCAACCTTGCACTGCCCAGATTCTGGATCGGTACAGACTTGAGACGACAGCCGTGAGAGCCCTGTGTATGATAGTGCTTGAGTGCAAACTGTATTAGCTGGTGATGTGCACTGCTACAAGCTTTGACCAGGTCCGACCAGCACACACGAACAGGGACTGATGGTGGCTGTGTGCTTCATGTTATCACAGCAGATGATTTTTTGCTGCTGTTCTAGACAACCAGGTGTACTTGGAAGGAAAGTTTTTTGTACTGAGGTGTCCAGGTATCCGCTAAAGGTCAGCCAACGGTTCTTCAGGATTGCTATGAAGTATTTTCCAACGCACGTGAGGTTAGAGCTATTAGGAAGTTGAAAAGTCGTGAGGTTTCTCGGCTGTCTGTTTTGGGGATCAGACCAATCACCCCTTGTTTCCATCCCGATGGAGTAGTCCCCACCTGTTAAATAGGTATTTCAAGGCACGGGCCAGAGAGGGGGCAATGCTAAAATACCAGGTGTGGGATCTGGTCTATTGGGCTGGGAGAGGAGTGTGAACGTGACTGCGATGGCTGCCTGGATCTCTTCCGTGGAAGTTGGTTTCTCATTGAAACCAGGGTATGGAGAAGGGGTATTTGGTAGCCACTAGGGTTGGAGGTACACTCTGAAGGAGCTGCAGTACGCTTCAGTGAGGAAGCTGCTATCCCTGCGGAAAAGTCAGGTGCCACATCCTTACTCTTCTTACCGTCCAACTCTTGCTCTTGTGAAGCAAAATTTCCAGAATTTGTTTGCACACTTCTTCCACCCCATTGGTCTCTCCTTGGGTAGCTTTCTTTGTCTTGCTGTGCTGAGCAGCAGCTGATGGAGTTTTTGGGCAATGACCATGGTGGCTGTGTCTACTGTACACATCAGCTTTCTTTGCTTACTTCTGAGTCAGTTCTCCCTAACCTCATCACCTCTAGCCTTTTCCTTCTTGTGGTTATGGCTCCTGCTGGGTTTTCCGTCAAACATAGAGATGAAGTTGAAGCCACTCCTCCATGTTGCATGGGTAGTTGAAATGATTAAGAGTAGGAGTGTGTTTTAGGCAAACCTGTTGTGGCACTGGAAATGTCTGTTGTATCACTGGCCTCATCGGTGGTTGCCATGTCTGGTGTGGCACTGGAAATGTCTGGTGTCTGGCCTCATCGGTGGTTGCCATGTCTGATGTGGCACTGGAAATGTCTGGTGTCTGGCCTCATCGGTGGTTGCCATGTCTGATGTGGCACTGGAAATGTCTGCTGTCTGGCCTCATCGGTGGTTGCCATGTCTGATGTGGCACTGGAAATGTCTGGTGTCTGGCCTCATCGGTGGTTGCCATGTCTGGTGTGGCACTGGAAATGTCTGGTGTCTGGCCTCATCGGTGGTTGCCATGTCTGATGTGGCACTGGAAATGTCTGGTGTCTAGCCTCATCGGTGGTTGCCATGTCTGGTGTGGCACTGGAAATATCTGGTGTCTGGCCTCATCGGTGGTTGCCATGTCTGGTGTGGCACTGGAAATATCTGGTGTCTGGCCTCATCGGTGGTTGCCATGTCTGATGTGGCACTGGAAATGTCTGGTGTCTAGCCTCATCGGTGGTTGCCATGTCTGGTGTGGCACTGGAAATGTCTGGTGTCTGGCCTCATCGGTGGTTGCCATGTCTGGTGTGGCACTGGAAATGTCTGGTGTCTGGCCTCATCGGTGGTTGCCATGTCTGATGTGTCACTGGAAATGTCTGGTGTCTGGCCTCATCGGTGGTTGCCATGTCTGATGTGGCACTGGAAATGTCTGGTGTCTAGCCTCATCGGTGGTTGCCATGTCTGGTGTGGCACTGGAAATGTCTGGTGTCTGGCCTCATCGGTGGTTGCCATGTCTGGTGTGTTAGTGTCATCCACTGAGGGCCTGGTGTTAGGGAAGAGAATGTTCTCTTGGCACTGTTTTTGAGGTGTGTATCCAACTTGGAAATTGCTTACCACACATACTTTGGGCAGCTTCTTCTTAGAGACTTGAGTTCTTTTGTCAGCAGTTTTCTGGGAAAGCTAACAGAGATAGTCCCTTTCATTCCTCTGAAGGCAATGTTGGATATGATTTCCCAGGCTGAGTTGCAGAAGGGACAGGTTGAGAATGGGGTACACTAAGCTATGAAGGAGTATCTCCACTCTCATAGTGCATGAAGCCCTGTCCCTTCTGCAGTTCAACCATGCCAGTGCTCATGTTTTTCTTTCCTTGCTCTCTCCTTACTCATTCAGTCACTGTATCTAGACGCTTTTCAGGGCTCTCCATCTCTTACCTTGTTGCTGTTTGGGGCTTTCCTGTTCTCTCAGTTTCCTTTCCACATTGACCTAGTACAACACTGTTGACCTCCTCTCTGCCTTTCCTCCCATTGATCTGGGGTTCCTGCTTACCTGTTTCCACACTTCTTGCTGCAGTTTAGCGGTTCTGTGCAGGGCTATGGCAGGCCATGTTGGCTCCTCCAGCTTCGAGATTCTCAGATCGCAGCGAGCTAGTAGTGGGAATCTCATTTCGGCACAGATGATTGTGGGGTGATGATAATTATATTTCCCATCTTATTAGCACATACACAACCATCGACGTACGAATACATACAGTGACGTCTCCAAGACTACAAAAAGCAATAATGAGATATAGCTTGTCATATATAAATCGTCTTGTCAAAGGGTAATGCAAGGGGTGTGGTTTACATGTCGGATAATGCAAGGGGTGTGGTTTAAATGTTGGCCTTTCGTTTCTTTTGCTTTTTTGGCAGTTGAACTATTAATTAAAAAATAAATATTTTTTTTACATTTTTCTTGCTATAATGTTATGCGAGCAATTTTGGCTCCTGATCGAGATCACATAGTGTGTGTGTCTACTACTTTTGCTGGTGCTACAGTGAGATTCTCCATTGCACAGTACTGTAAAAAGTTGGTGGCTTGCGGCCATGAAGCCCATACTTCTTATTAGGAAAAAAAGTGCAGTGGCCATATGGTTCTCTTCATATAACTTTGCGTGCATTCATGTTGCTATGGTCCTCATTTATGTACCAAATTAAAGCCCATTCAATATGCTTTCCAATTTTTTCCCATATATTTTATTCGTGTCAAACACTTTTAGTTTTGGAACAGCAGGTTGGAATGTGAAGTGAAATCACCCCCACAAACTATTTTGGTTACAGTCCAGCATTAAGTCTTGAATGGCTGTAACAACTGTGGTTGCCAGAGCAACGCAGCCACTAGAGACTGGCGAAGGAATTTTTTTAAACATGTTTGGACAAATACTAACAAAGACTTGCAGTTAGGACTTTGGAGCTCCATAGATGCTGCACACTTCACTCTTTGACGTTAATATATAGCTCAAAAGATAGATCTCTCTGTGTGCTCTCTTTTGATACTAAAAAAAGCTGCATAGGTATAGTTATGTGCAGCCAAAGTGGGAGTCCTCAAAATCTCAGCGCCTGAACTGTTTGTAGTTGCGGTTCCTGATTCTAGGCAGTTGAAATTGTCATCTGTTGCTACAGTACACGCCACTGTATATAGAGTAGAGGAAACCCTACTCTACAAAACAAGTGCATTCATTATGTGCTAAACCACGACTAATTAGGCAAGCTTGGCATGCTGTAAATCAATTGTCTGCCATCTTCTTCAAGCTCCAGTATCTGGTGGTGCACTCTACAGAGGTTTAAATGTTCAGTATCATATATATGCATCATCAATCGATGTCACACACAATGCCAGTGTATGCGTGCACATTGGTTGTCAGGTACTGGTCCTCTTGCTGCTGCATTTGCTAGGCAACCAGTTTACGATATTTTTCAACATGATTATTATCCTTGATGGTATTCGTTGACATCTTTCAATATTGTAGGGTCAAGGGTTCATTCCAGCCACCGAGTGGCCTGCATTTCTAGCCATTCTACGTGAGAGTCTCCCGGCCACTTTCCGTATCACCGGCACACGCAGTCTGGCCAATCAGATCCTGGCTTGTCTCAAAAAACGCTTCTTCGAAGACCTAGCTGAGCTGGTGGTGGATGGAGTGAAAGTGCCCCCTCCATTTCCACTGCCATGGTTAGCAATAGATGTGTATGAGCCACTCTGGTTGGTGTGTAGTCCTACCTGTACTGCCATGCTAGTTGGTGTGTAGTCCTACCTGTACTGCCATGCTAGTTGGTGTGTAGTCCTACCTGTACTGCCATGCTAGTTGGTGTGTAGTCCTACCTGTACTGCCATGCTAGCTGGTGTGTAGTCCTACCTGTACTGCCATGTTAGTTGGTGTGTAGTCCTACCTGTACTGCCATGCTAGTTGGTGTGTAGTCCTACCTGTACTGCCATGCTAGTTGGTGTGTAGTCCTACCTGTACTGCCATGTTAGTTGGTGTGTAGTCCTACCTGTACTGCCATGCTAGCAGGTGCATAGTCCTACCTGTACTGCCATGCTAGTTGGTGTGTAGTCCTCCCTGTACTGCTATGCTAGCTGGTGTGTAGTCCTACCTGTACTGCCATGCTAGTTGGTGTGCAGTCCTACCTGTACTGCCATGCTAGTTGGTGTGTAGTCCTACCTGTACTGCCATGCTAGTTGGTGTGTAGTCCTACCTGTACTGCCATGCTAGTTGGTGTGTAGTCCTACCTGTACTGCCATGCTAGTTGGTGTGTAGTCCTACCTGTACCCATGCTAGCTGGTGTGTAGTCCTACCTGTACTGCCATGTTAGTTGGTGTGTAGTCCTACCTGTACTGCCATGCTAGTTGGTGTGTAGTCCTACCTGTACTGCCATGCTAGTTGGTGTGTAGTCCTACCTGACCGCCATACTAGTTGGTGTGTAGTCCTACCTGTACTACCATGCTAGTTGGTGTGTAGTCCTACCTGTATTGCCATGCTAGTTGGTGTGTAGTCCTACCTGTACTGCCATGTTAGTTGGTGTGTAGTCCTACCTGTACTGCCATGCTAGCAGGTGCATAGTCCTACCTGTACTGCCATGCTAGTTGGTGTGTAGTCCTACCTGTACACTGCTATGCTAGCTGGTGTGTAGTCCTACCTGTACTGCCATGCTAGTTGGTGTGTAGTCCTACCTGTACAGTCATGCTAGTTGGTGTGTAGTCCTACCTGTACTGCCATGCTAGTTGGTCTGTAGTCCTACCTGTACTGTCATGCTAGTTGGTGTGTAGTCCTACCTGTACTGCCATGCTAGTTGGTGTGTAGTCCTACCTGTACTGCCATGCTAGTTGGTGTGTAGTCCTACCTGTACTGTCATGCTAGTTGGTGTGTAGTCCTACCTGTACTGCCATGCTAGTTGGTGTGTAGTCCTACCTGTACTACTGCCATGCTAGTTGGTGTGTAGTCCTACCTGTACTGTCATGCTAGTTGGTGTGTAGTCCTACTTGTACTGCCATGCTAGTTGGTGTGTAGTCCCATGCTAGTTGGTGTGTAGTCCTACCTGTACTGCCATGCTAGTTGGTGTGTAGTCCTACCTGTACTGCCATGCTAGCTGGTGCATAGTCCTACCTGTACTGCCCTGCTAGTTGGTGTGCAGTCCTACTTGTACTGCCATGCTAGTTGGTGTGCAGTCCTACTTGTACTGCCATGCTAGTTGGTGTGTAGTCCTACCTGTACTGCCATGCTAGTTGGTGTGCAGTCCTACCTGTACTGCCATGCTAGTTGGTGTGCAGTCCTACCTGTACTGCCATGCTAGTTGGTGTGCAGTCCTACCTGTACTGCCATGCTAGTTGGTGTGCAGTCCTACTTGTACTGCCATGCTAGTTGGTGTGTAGTCTACCTGTACTGCCATGCTAGCTGGTGTGTAGTCCTACCTGTACTGCCATGCTAGTTTGTGTGTAGTCCTACCTCTACTGCCATGCTAGTTGGTGTGCAGTCCTACCTGTACTGCCATGCTAGTTGGTGTGTAGTCCTACCTGTACTGCCATGCTAGTTGGTGTGTAGTCCTACCTCTACTGCCATGCTAGTTGGTGTGCAGTCCTACCTGTACTGCCATGCTAGTTGGTATGTAGTCCTACCTGTACTGCCATGCTAGCTGGTGTGTAGTCCTACCTTACTGTCATGCTAGTTGGTGTGTAGTCTTACCTGTACTGCCATGCTAGCTGGTGTGTAGTCCTACCTGTACTGTCATGCTAGTTGGTGTGCAGTCCTACCTGTACTGCCATGCTAGTTGGTGTGTAGTCCTCCTCCTACCTGTACTGCCATGCTAGTTGGTGTGTAGTCCTACCTGTACTGCCATGCTAGTTGGTGTGTAGTACCTGTACAGTCATGCTAGTTGGTGTGTAGTCCTACCTGTACTGCCATGCTAGTTGGTGTGTAGTCCTACCTGTACCGTCATGCTAGTTGGTATGTAGTCCTACCTGTAGTTTCATACTAATTGACCTTCATGATGGGGTCGGGGGAGGAAGGTGCTAAAGATGCCTTGTACAGGGAGTAATTACAATGACTCAGGACTATTAGAATGTCATATAATTAGGACCCATGAAAATTAGAATAATAAGTTCAAGCACACCTGGTATATCTTTTCTACCAGCAACACATCTTGTAAGAATCCCTTCAGTATTGAGGCCTAGCCGTGTGGGCTGTGAGACAAACTGCTTCTCTGGATCTTCAAGGAGTTGGGTCAATGTGCCACAATCTTCTCCACTCTTGTCTCTGTCTGTAAAGTATATATATTTTGGATTGTAATCGTTTTTTGTTACTGTTGTGGATAGGTATCCTAGCAACCTAGCTTGGAACGTTCCTCTCACCAAGAAGTTTATCCGCAAGTCTCCTCTAGCCTCCAAGTTCCATACCTTCTTGGTCAGGCAGAATGAACAGGTTAGTTAGTATGTGCTCAACAACAGGTGTGTGTGTATGTGAGCATGTGTGTGTGTGTGTGCATGTGTGCGTGCGCATGCATGCATGCTTAACAATGATGTACATGATTATGGGGACAGTGAGATGCCATGTGACTTGCTGGTTTGAGATTTGCCAGAACTTTGATACACTCACTGTAGCATTACCCTATAGACTCAGTGTTAAAGATATCCCTTCCCTATATTCCACTCCTCTGGTTATGTAAGGCCATACCCTGCATGCATCACTCAGCAGCTATGCTCTCCATGAATTACGGCAACATTTTCCAAGACAGCAGAAGCAATTAAAGCAACTTATTGACGGCAATAAAGCTATGAATACTGTCAAGAAAATTAAGTGGTATACAGTAGGTGGTATCGATCCTGACCCACCGAGTCTTATGAGAATATCGAGTATAGAATTTAATAGACAGTTCATTAGTTGTGGAATTTGGCGAGACATTTCACTTGCAAGCTGTATTTTCACTCTCTTTTGGGCTTGTGGAAATACAAGTACCTGCTCGTCACTCGCCATGTTCCACTGTTCCACTCAACACTCCCCTAGCGCAATTGTTAATTTAGAAAGTGGTTTTTTTAAACACTGTCCGAGTTACACCTCTGGATGCTTATGGCAGTCAGCTGGTTAATTTAAATTATTGATTGCGATGAAGGCTAGAGCGTCTAGTCGAAACGTCGAGAGAGTACCATTTCAAGTTGATTATTGAGAAGGTTATTGTCATGTTGTGTTGTTATTTATAGTTGTAGTTGTCTGTTGTTGGTGCAGTGATATCGCGTGCCTCTTCCTTCCTTCCTTCCTTACAGGGAAATATTAGTCGGCAAGAAGCGGTCAGCATGATACCCCCACTCTGCATGGATGTTAAGCCTGAGCACAAGGTTAGGTTGTCACTAGGCAACAAGCTAGCCATGAGCTAATCTGGCTAGGGCTGACACTTGTAATTTAAAGAGGTTAAATATTTGTGATGATGATGGACGTGAAGGATTCGGGTGGAAATATTTCTGGAATGTATTGCATATAGATTTTGCTCTACTTCCCTTCAGCATGTCACATTATATATATATATACATGTATATATCTTATACTAATCTTATACTAATCCTATACTATATAGTATATATAGTATATATCCTATACTATATAGTATATATATTATATATCCTATACTATATAGTATATATATTATATATCCTATACTATATAGTATATATAGTATATATCCTATACTATATAGTATATATATTATATATCCTATACTATATAGTATATATCATATCCTATGCTATATACAGTATTATTATAGTATATATCCTATACTATATAGTATATATAGTATATATCCTATACTATGTAGTATATATAGTATATATCCTATGCTATATAGTATTATAGTATATATCCTATACTATGTAGTATATATAGTATATATCCTATACTATATAGTATATATATTATATATCCTATGCTATATACAGTAGTATTATAGTATATATCCTATACTATATAGTATATATAGTATATATCCTATACTATGTATTATATGTAGCTATACTATATAGTATATATCCTATGCTATATAGTATTATAGCCTATACTATATAGTATATATCCTATGCTATATAGTATATATCCTATGCTATATACAGTACAGTAGTATTATAGTATATATCCTATACTATGTAGTATATATAGTATATATCCTATGCTATTATAGTATTATAGTATATATCCTATACTATATAGTATATATAGTATATATCCTATACTATATTATAGTATATATAGTATATATCCTATACTATGTAGTATATATAGTATATATCCTATACTATATATAGTGCAGGAAGTCATTAATGTCCATGCGAACTTTGTACTGTAACTTACCAACACTTACTTTCCCCCCAAAATTTCTTGCACCATAATGCTCAGCTCAAAATTTCCTTTAAAATGATACCTGCACATGGCGCATTTAGAAACTCTATGGGTACAGTACAAAAAGTGGGAGTGGCCTGTTTCCATGAACAACTCATGCGGCTGAATCAGTTGGGCTTCTTTCTCTGAAGTATAGCAAGTTTTGGGGGGTTACTATGAGTGAAGGTGGACAAAAAAAAAGTCCCGATGGTCCTAGGAAGTGCCAAGCTGACAAAGCAGCTGGAGCAAGAGCTGCTAAACAGCAGAGGGAGGAAGTTGACTTACATTCAAGCAGTCTTGGTGAGCTTGATGAATTGTTTGCTGTCCCTGGGATATTGCCATCATCTGGAGACGAGTTTGAGCCAGAGAACGAATCTCCTTTCTCAGAAGATGCACAAGAGGCATATAGTGAGTGGATGCATTGCCAGCCAAAGGACACTGTTAGAATGATTGCCATTACCGTAACAGTAATGGATATATTTCGAAAGCATTTTGGCCTAACTTATGTTGCTGCAGCTACTGAAGCTGGTTTAGTGGTTGGTTTCAATGAAAAGACAATCAGAGGCTGGAGGAAATATTTCTACCAGTGCAAGGGAGAGTTTACTGGATCAGCACAAGGCAAGCACATTCGGCCATATGTTGTGGATGATGAAGACTGCAGATTGAAAGCATTGGCATGGTTACGTAAAAATGTTTACAGGAAAGGTGAGCTAGTTATGACTGCTGCAAAATTTGCAACCTGGGTCAATTCAGAGATGTTGCCAAATTCTCACTTACCACCTGGTTTTCCTCGTTCCATCACTCCAGGAAAAGCCAGAAAGTGGCTGCATGATCTTGGTTTCTCACCACATCTCAAAAGAAAGCCATATACTTTGACGCTCTTGAGCGTGATGACATGAGAGAATATCGTCGCATGTAACTGTGGAAAATTGAAATCTTGGAATTAACTCACTTGCCACCTCCTTTGTGTGTAGATGGAATGACTATTGGCAATCCAGATGCACTGCGACTTGCATGTGCCAATTGAGATTACTTGTTTAATGGTTTGGAGAAATTATACATACTGCAATGGATTCTGTTAGTATTCAGCTGATGAGAAAGTATTTCAGAAAAATACGGGAGTAACACAGAGCGTACAGAGAAGAGATAGCGTTGGAAAAGAAATGCAAGGTGCTTTAAAAAAGTACAAAAGTCATCATCATGTCCCTGAAACTGAACTAAATTATTGTCCATTTACTCAGTAAATTTTTTTTTTTGAAATCTGTTAACAGTTTGACTGATGATTAAATGCACCACACATAACAATAAGCTCACTTGCAAGAAATTTTTCTACTAGACCTCCAAAAAAAGGCCCAGAAAAATAGATTTTTCATCTTATCTTTAAAATAGACCTTCAACCAAAATTTTGGTTAACAGTATTTTAGCTTCCTAAGCCATTAAACTACACACCAAATTACAAATCCCTAGCTCAAACTCACAGCAAGTTATAGCTATTTTTAAACATCAAAGATTAATTAATCAAGGCCTTATTAACTAATGAAGTGGTTGCCATGGCAACAATATTTTCATTGTCTACAAACTTTAGAACATAAACTTTAAATTTGACATCACAAAAATCTGTTTCAGGTGGACCTACTTTTATGGACATCTATGACTTCCTGCACTATAGTATATATCCTATGCTATATAGTATTATAGTATATACATGTATCCTATACTATATAGTATATATAGTATATATCCTATACTAGTATATATATAGTATGTCATACCATATCTATTTGATTCTCGCTGCGAAAACAATGAATCACAAAATCCTGCTGTGAAGTACACCGGAATAGGATTATAGTGGATGTCTGTTCAGGGAATTGGTGTGTGTATGCACGTGTGTGCAAGTGTGTGTGTGCAAGGGTGTGTGTGTGTGTGTGTGAGGGTGAGTGTGTGTGTGCGAGGGTGAGTGTGTGTGTGCGTGCTGTGAGAGCTGATACTTGGTGAGGTTGTGAGGGTTGGGGCAATGGTGGCAGGAAGTAGTCAACTACATGTAGGGATGTCCGACATTGAAGGTTATTTTGCCCTCCTAGCCCTAGCCCTAGCCCTAGCCCTAGCTCTAGCTCAAGTGCAGATATCCTTGGCCCTAGCCATGGACAGCATTATGTGCGGTAGAGGATTGAACTTTGAATATCCTTAGATGATTCCATGATGGTTCATGTTGTCAGTGGACGTACCATAGTAATTAGGGGGTGTTGTGTTTAGATTAGGGGGTTTGTGTTTAGATTAGGGGTAATAAGTTTAGATGAGGGGGTAATATGTTTAGATTAGGGGATAGATGTGAGGATGTGGTGTTTAGTTAGGTCATGCAGTGTAGACTACGCCGTTTTTGGTTATGTCCTTGTGGATACCGTATAGTGCTAGGTTTTTGGCCAGTACAGAGTTTGGTTAACCGATTAAACGCCGTAAGCGCCATATGGCGCGAGACCTTACATCCTTCGCCACAAAAATATATATAAAATGAACCGTTACGAGCTAACAGCCCCGGTTGGGTTCTGCACATGCCTAGTAGACTAGAGAACGTCACAAAAATGATTATTTCCGGTTGATGCATCGTGCAACAAAAATCCTGCGGTTGAACGCCATTTTTGTTGGTCGAGCTTTTTTTTAAAACTGCTCAAAGATGCTCTCCTGTGAGGACGTTATTTCTCAACTTTTAGCCGACGATTCTGGCGATTCTGGGTCAGATTCATTTGGGGAAGAAGGTGAAGACATCTATGCATACCGAGGAAACACTCTGGATCCAGTTGCTCTAAGAGAAGAGGCGCGCTTGGATGGACTTCTCGATTGTAAGTTTCTTCTAACCTTAGCGCTTCATAGCCTTTGTTTACCATAGTCAACTGAGAGTGTACTATTGCCAAATACTAGCTTATTCTGTTGGTATTCCAAATTCAGACAGGATAGTTATAGGAAAAAAGTTATAGCTAAGAGTGTAGGTTTGAGTTGTTGATGTTGATTTTCATTTGAATTTGAATTTTCAAATGTTGACCACAACTTGATATATATATATATCTTGTTTTTCCCACCCTC
Source organism: Cladorhizidae sp. MBARI D1340-BT2 (assembly GCA_028752905.1). Classification (NCBI taxonomy): domain Eukaryota; kingdom Metazoa; phylum Porifera; class Demospongiae; order Poecilosclerida; family Cladorhizidae; species Cladorhizidae sp. MBARI D1340-BT2. Next base: position 8,468,726 of record JAQNBH010000018.1, on the reverse strand, counting down.
CCCACTACTTTTCCTACAGCATCAGATGATGAGAGTGGAGATGAGGCATCTATGACTCCTTTTGTTACATTGGAGGATGAGGAAGCCTTGCCTGAAGTCTCTACAGGGCGTGGGAACACGACTGGTGCTGGAGTTGTGCGAGGGAGAGGCGGGCGAGGGAGTACTGGCCGAGGGAGAGGCGGGCGAGGGAGTACTGGCCGAGGGAGAGGCGGGCGAGGGAGTACTGGCCAAGGGGGAAGCAGCTCAAGTGGTAGTGGAGTCGTAAGTGTTGCTAGTGGTCCTCCAAAAGGTACTGGTAGTAGGCGGGCCAGAGGTTATAGGCGTGTGCGAGCATCTGGCACTGGTTCTGTCCGAGCATCTGGCACTGGTTCTGCCCAAGCATCTGGCACTGGTTCTAGGCTAACTGAGGTCACAGGTACATGTAAGTGGGAAATAAAGGAGCCAACTCCTTTGAAATTGGACTATACAGCAACAGCTGGTCCAACTTCTTCATTGCTTGGTGCATCAAGTACATTTTTAGATGCATTTTACCTTTTTTTAACTCTTGAAGTGTGGGAACTCCTAGTAGCAGAGACGAACAGTTACGTTTCTAGGATGGCTAGTCTCTCCAGGCCATGGGTAGATACTAATATAGAGGAAATGAAAGCTTTTGTAGGAATGTTGATAATAATGGGAGTTTCCACACTTCCATACTTAGAATTGTACTGGTCCACTAATCACTCGGATTTGTCTGGATCTTTGGTTCGTAAAGTAATGCCTAGGACTCGGTTTTTGGAGCTAATGCGTTATGTACATGTAAATTCTATTGATGGTTTGTTGGTTACAAAGGGTAACCTGAATTATGATCGGCTTTATAAGGTAAGGAAGTTATTAGATTTGATTACTCCTAAGTTTGAGAGTGAATATACCTTGCATCAAGAGCTTAGTATTGATGAAGCTATGATTCCCTTTCAAGGTAGGCTTGGCTTCAAACAGTATATGAAGGACAAACCAATAAAATGGGGGATAAAAGTGTTTGTCCTTTGTGATGCTAGGAATGGGTACATTTATCGGTTGCAGATTTATACAGGTAAGAACGTGGAAGTAGCTGATAAAACTGGTTTGTGTAGTAGAGTTGTTTTAGATTTGTTAGAAGGATTAGAACATAAGAACTTCCATGTGTACATGGACAATTATTATACTAGTCCTAATTTATTTCAAACGCTTACAAGTAAAGGCTTTGGTGCATGTGGTACAGCTAGGTATACTAGGAGGAACTTTCCTCCAGATTTAGTAACAAAAGCTTCGATTAGAAATAGAGGTTATTATGATTATAGGTCCACTCCTGGCTTTAGTTTGGGTAGATAAACGGTCAATCTACATGATAACTAATATACATCCCGCGGAAAATAATTTAGTACCTCCTACTGTAAAAAGGCGCAAAATTGATGGTTCTAGAGAGGATCTGCCATGTCCCCCATGTTTGCCTGATTATCAGTCATTCATGAGAGGTATGGACAGAGCAGATCAGAGAATAGGCTACTATAATTTGGGTATAAAGTCTAGGAGATGGTGGAAAAGGGTTTTTTCGTATTTGATAGAAGCTTGTTTATTGAATTCATTTATTTTGTTTTCTTCTGTCCGAGCTCCAATATCAGTAAGGAAGGGTAATTATCTAGAAGCTAGGATTGTTCTAGCTAAATCTTTGATTGGTTCTTTCTCTTCTCGGCAGCGTGCAGGTCAATGTTGTAGTCAGGCAAATAGTCAGCTAGATCGCCTCAATTTAAAACTAGGTCATTTCCCACAGTGCTGTGCAAAGAAGCGCTGTGTAGTTTGCATTAGTAAAGGTTACAGGCATGAGGCAAGGTCCCAGTGTTGTTTTTGTAAGGTTCCTTTGTGTGGTGGATCAACAGGCCGTGACTGTTTTCGTAAATACCATACCTTGGTGGACTATCAGTAATGTTTATGCACCCCCTGCTCCTTTCTGTGCTTCTCTCTTGTTCCCTGCTCCTTCGTCTACTTCTCTCTTGTTCCCTGCCCCTTCGTCTACTTCTCTCGTTCCCTGTCCCTTCGTCTACTTCTCTCGTCTCTCCAGTATTCAAGTGTTATTCTTATCCTGGTATCTCATGTTTGTGTAGAATAAAAACATGGTGAAATATAATGCCGGAGACCAAGCAAGCTATACCCAAGACTGAGCAAGTTCTACTCTACCCGTGACAGCAAGACCGGAGCTCTACCCAAGACACTCCCTTACATAATTGTGTTTTATATTATGGTTTTATTCTAGTATTCTAGTATGTGTTAGCATTTTCACTCTCTTATAATTTTTTTTTTGTATTATTATGTGTTAGCATTTTGATGGGGAAAACAACCCACTGGCTTTGCAGCTGGTAGAGGGTTTGTAAATAGATGCTCCATCTTGTGTTGGCATTATAATGTGTGTATAATAGTGTGAAAATATGAAAATATTCACCCCCAAGAAGATGACAAGGTTTTATAATGCTGGTTAGTTCTGCCCAGTTGGTAAGGAAGGCTCGATTTTTTTAACAGGAAGTAGAGCTATCATGTGGCTGAATATGACCCAAGTTTCATGGGTGGAGTCCCTGCAGAACGGAAGATATAAAAATAATAAGTAAAATACCTCGTTAATTCATGAATAATTTGCCCGCGGGTACTAGGAATACGGCGTGCAATCGGTTAAGTACTGTTATTTAATCCAGCATCAGATAGTGGGAGCAGTTGAACTAGCTGAGAGTGGGAGCAGTTGAACTAGCTGAGAGTGGGAGCAGTTGAAGTAGCTGAGAGTGGGAGCAGTTGAAGTAGCTGAGAGTGGGAGCAGTTGAAGTAGCTGAGAGTGGGAGCAGTTGAACTAGCTGAGAGTGGGAGTAGTTGAACTAGCTGAGAGTGGGAGCAGTTGAAGTAGCTGAGAGTGGGAGTAGTTGAACTAGCTGAGAGTGGGAGCAGTTGAAGTAGCTGAGAGTGGGAGCAGTTGAAGTAGCTGAGAGTGGGAGCAGTTGAAGTAGCTGAGAGTGGGAGTAGTTGAACTAGCTGAGAGTGGGAGCAGTTGAACTAGCTGAGAGTGGGAGCAGTTGAAGTAGCTGAGAGTGGGAGCAGTTGAAGTAGCTGAGAGTGGGAGCAGTTGAAGTAGCTGAGAGAGGAGCAGTTGAAGTAGCTGAGAGTGGGAGTAGTTGAACTAGCTGAGAGTGGGAGCAGTTGAACTAGCTGAGAGTGGGAGCAGTTGAACTAGCTGAGAGTGGGAGCAGTTGAAGTAGCTGAGAGTGGGAGCAGTTGAAGTAGCTGAGAGTGGGAGCAGTTGAACTAGCTGAGAGTGGGAGCAGTTGAACTAGCTGAGAGTGGGAGCAGTTGAACTAGCTGAGAGTGGGAGCAGTTGAACTAGCTGAGAGTGGGAGCAGTTGAAGTAGCTGAGAGTGGGAGCAGTTGAACTAGCTGAGAGTGGGAGCAGTTGAAGTAGCTGAGAGTGGGAGCAGTTGAAGTAGCTGAGAGTGGGAGCAGTTGAACTAGCTGAGAGTGGGAGCAGTTGAACTAGCTGAGAGTGGGAGCAGTTGAAGTAGCTGAGAGTGGGAGCAGTTGAACTAGCTGAGAGTGGGAGCAGTTGAAGTAGCTGAGAGTGGGAGCAGTTGAAGTAGCTGAGAGTGGGAGCAGTTGAACTAGCTGAGAGTGGGAGCAGTTGAACTAGCTGAGAGTGGGAGCAGTTGAAGTAGCTGAGAGTGGGAGCAGTTGAACTAGCTGAGAGTGGGAGCAGTTGAAGTAGCTGAGAGTGGGAGCAGTTGAAGTAGCTGAGAGTGGGAGCAGTTGAACTAGCTGAGAGTGGGAGCAGTTGAACTAGCTGAGAGTGGAAGCAGTTGAAGTAGCTGAGAGTGGGAGCAGTTGAACTAGCTGAGAGTGGGAGCAGTTGAAGTAGCTGAGAGTGGGAGCAGTTGAAGTAGCTGAGAGTGGGAGCAGTTGAAGTAGCTGAGAGTGGGAGCAGTTGAAGTAGCTGAGAGTGGGAGCAGTTGAAGTAGCTGAGAGTGGGAGCAGTTGAACTAGCTGAGAGTGGGAGCAGTTGAACTAGCTGAGAGTGGGAGCAGTTGAACTAGCTGAGAGTGGGAGCAGTTGAAGTAGCTGAGAGTGGGAGCAGTTGAACTAGCTGAGAGTGGAGCAGTTGAAGTAGCTGAGAGTGGGAGCAGTTGAAGTAGCTGAGAGTGGGAGCAGTTGAACTAGCTGAGAGTGGGAGCAGTTGAAGTAGCTGAGAGTGGGAGCAGTTGAACTAGCTGAGAGTGGGAGCAGTTGAACTAGCTGAGAGTGGGAGCAGTTGAAGTAGCTGAGAGTGGGAGCAGTTGAAGTAGCTGAGAGTGGGAGCAGTTGAAGTAGCTGAGAGTGGGAGCAGTTGAACTAGCTGAGAGTGGGAGCAGTTGAAGTAGCTGAGAGTGGGAGCAGTTGAAGTAGCTGAGAGTGGGAGCAGTTGAACTAGCTGAGAGTGGGAGCAGTTGAAGTAGCTGAGAGTGGGAGCAGTTGAACTAGCTGAGAGTGGGAGCAGTTGAAGTAGCTGAGAGTGGGAGCAGTTGAAGTAGCTGAGAGTGGGAGCAGTTGAACTAGCTGAGAGTGGGAGCAGTTGAAGTAGCTGAGAGTGGGAGCAGTTGAAGTAGCTGAGAGTGGGAGCAGTTGAAGTAGCTGAGAGTGGGAGCAGTTGAACTAGCTGAGAGTGGGAGCAGTTGGACTAGCTGAGAGTGGGAGCAGTTGAAGTAGCTGAGAGTGGGAGCAGTTGAAGTAGCTGAGAGTGGGAGCAGTTGAACTAGCTGAGAGTGGGAGCAGTTGAACTAGCTGAGAGTGGGAGCAGTTGAACTAGCTGAGAGTGGGAGCAGTTGAACTAGCTGAGAGTGGGAGCAGTTGAAGTAGCTGAGAGTGGGAGTAGTTGAACTAGCTGAGAGTGGGAGCAGTTGAAGTAGCTGAGAGTGGGAGCAGTTGAACTAGCTGAGAGTGGGAGCAGTTGAAGTAGCTGAGAGTGGGAGCAGTTGAACTAGCTGAGAGTGGGAGCAGTTGAACCAGCTGAGAGTGGGAGCAGTTGAAGTAGCTGAGAGTGGGAGTAGTTGAAGTAGCTGAGAGTGGGAGCAGTTGAACTAGCTGAGAGTGGGAGCAGTTGAACTAGCTGAGAGTGGGAGCAGTTGAACTAGCTGAGAGTGGGAGCAGTTGAAGTAGCTGAGAGTGGGAGCAGTTGAACTAGCTGAGAGTGGGAGCAGTTGAAGTAGCTGAGAGTGGGAGCAGTTGAACCAGCTGAGAGTGGGAGCAGTTGAACTAGCTGAGAGTGGGAGCAGTTGAACTAGCTGAGAGTGGGAGCAGTTGAAGTAGCTGAGAGTGGGAGCAGTTGAACTAGCTGAGAGTGGGAGCAGTTGAAGTAGCTGAGAGTGGGAGCAGTTGAACTAGCTGAGAGTGGGAGCAGTTGAAGTAGCTGAGAGTGGGAGCAGTTGAAGTAGCTGAGAGTGGGAGCAGTTGAAGTAGCTGAGAGTGGGAGCAGTTGAAGTAGCTGAGAGTGGGAGCAGTTGAACTAGCTGAGAGTGGGAGCAGTTGAACTAGCTGAGAGTGGGAGCAGTTGAACTAGCTGAGAGTGGGAGCAGTTGAACTAGCTGAGAGTGGGAGCAGTTGAAGTAGCTGAGAGTGGGAGCAGTTGAACTAGCTGAGAGTGGGAGCAGTTGAACCAGCTGAGAGTGGGAGCAGTTGAACTAGCTGAGAGTGGGAGCAGTTGAACTAGCTGAGAGTGGGAGCAGTTGAAGTAGCTGAGAGTGGGAGCAGTTGAACTAGCTGAGAGGGGAGCAGTTGAAGTAGCTGAGAGTGGGAGCAGTTGAAGTAGCTGAGAGTGGGAGCAGTTGAACTAGCTGAGAGTGGGAGCAGTTGAAGTAGCTGAGAGTGGGAGCAGTTGAAGTAGCTGAGAGTGGGAGCAGTTGAACTAGCTGAGAGTGGGAGCAGTTGAAGTAGCTGAGAGTGGGAGCAGTTGAAGTAGCTGAGAGTGGGAGCAGTTGAACTAGCTGAGAGTGGGAGCAGTTGAACTAGCTGAGAGTGGGAGCAGTTGAAGTAGCTGAGAGTGGGAGCAGTTGAACTAGCTGAGAGTGGGAGCAGTTGAAGTAGCTGAGAGTGGGAGCAGTTGAAGTAGCTGAGAGTGGGAGCAGTTGAACTAGCTGAGAGTGGGAGCAGTTGAACTAGCTGAGAGTGGGAGCAGTTGAAGTAGCTGAGAGTGGGAGCAGTTGAACTAGCTGAGAGTGGGAGCAGTTGAACTAGCTGAGAGTGGGAGCAGTTGAAGTAGCTGAGAGTGGGAGCAGTTGAAGTAGCTGAGAGTGGGAGCAGTTGAAGTAGCTGAGAGTGGGAGCAGTTGAAGTAGCTGAGAGTGGGAGCAGTTGAACTAGCTGAGAGTGGGAGCAGTTGAACTAGCTGAGAGTGGGAGCAGTTGAACTAGCTGAGAGTGGGAGCAGTTGAACTAGCTGAGAGTGGGAGCAGTTGAAGTAGCTGAGAGTGGGAGCAGTTGAACTAGCTGAGAGTGGGAGCAGTTGAAGTAGCTGAGAGTGGGAGCAGTTGAAGTAGCTGAGAGTGGGAGCAGTTGAACTAGCTGAGAGTGGGAGCAGTTGAACTAGCTGAGAGTGGGACAGTTGAACTAGCTGAGAGTGGCAGCAGTTGAAGTAGCTGAGAGTGGGAGCAGTTGAACTAGCTGAGAGTGGGACAGTTGAACTAGCTGAGAGTGGCAGCAGTTGAAGTAGCTGAGAGTGGGAGCAGTTGAACTAGCTGAGAGTGGGAGCAGTTGAAGTAGCTGAGAGTGGGAGCAGTTGAACTAGCTGAGAGTGGGAGCAGTTGAAGTAGCTGAGAGTGGGAGCAGTTGAAGTAGCTGAGAGTGGGAGCAGTTGAAGTAGCTGAGAGTGGGAGCAGTTGAACTAGCTGAGAGTGGGAGCAGTTGAACTAGCTGAGAGTGGGAGCAGTTGAAGTAGCTGAGAGTGGGAGCAGTTGAACTAGCTGAGAGTGGGAGCAGTTGAACTAGCTGAGAGTGGGAGCAGTTGAACTAGCTGAGAGTGGGAGCAGTTGAAGTAGCTGAGAGTGGGAGCAGTTGGACTAGCTGAGAGTGGGAGCAGTTGAACTAGCTGAGAGTGGGAGCAGTTGAAGTAGCTGAGAGTGGGAGCAGTTGAAGTAGCTGAGAGTGGGAGCAGTTGAAGTAGCTGAGAGTGGGAGCAGTTGAAGTAGCTGAGAGTGGGAGCAGTTGAACTAGCTGAGAGTGGGAGCAGTTGAAGTAGCTGAGAGTGGGAGCAGTTGAACTAGCTGAGAGTGGGAGCAGTTGAACTAGCTGGACAAAGTTCTAGGTTCATTAAACAGTCACTTTGTGTTATTGTGAAACAGTCAGCATAGTTCGCAATCTCTCACCTACAAAGCATCTACCCTCCTCCCCCCCCTCCCTACAAGCAGCCCTGCATGCCTCTAAAATCTTCTCAACACTAATCTATAGCCATATCCATTGCCAGGTATTCAGCTCCCTGGACAGTTGGTAGCACACACCTTACCCACACATAATGATGGGTGTGGCTGGCCATGTGGTGCACACACCTTACCCACACATAATGATGGGGGTGGCTGACCATGTGGTGCCCACACCTTACCCACACATAATGATGGGTGTGGCTGACCATGTGGTGAATACACCTTACCCACACATAATGATGGGCATGGCTGACCATGTGGTGGACACACCTTACCCGCACATAATGATGGGTGTGGCTGGTCATGTGATGCACACACCTTACCCACACATAATGATGGGTGTGGCTGGCCATGTGGTGCACACACCTTACCCACACATAATGATGGGTGTGGCTGGACATGTGGTGCACACACCTTACCCACACATAATGATGGGTGTGGCTGGCCATGTGGTGCACACACCTTACCCACACATAATGATGGGTGTGGCTGGCCATGTGGTGCCCACCTTACCCACACATAACGATGGGTGTGGCTGGCCATGTGGTGCACACACCTTACCCACACATAATGATGGGCGTGGCTGGACATGCGGTGCACACACCTTACCCACACATAATGATGGGCATGGCTGGACATGCGGTGCACACACCTTACCCACACTCACTGGTGGGTGTGGCTGGCCATGTGGCAAGCTCAGGGGTAAAAAAGGTGAAATTTGAAAGCCACTTGCTGTATTCATATATATGAAAATTGCAACTGCTGAATTATCCTGAGAGATGGTATTACAATCACTTTTCCAAACTCAATTTTGTGATTGTGTGTGTGTGTGTGTATATTTTGGAGCACATGATCCTTGTCTGCTGGTGAAATGTGCAGGTGAATAGTACCTGGCTTAGGGCTAGGGCTTAGGGCTTGGGTTTTACTCGGTTGTCCACCCTTTACCTGCAGGTGTTGGACATGTGCGCTGCTCCAGGCTCCAAGACCGCCCAACTCATAGAGCTGATGCATGCCGAAGATTCCAACTCCACCCCCATGCCTAGAGGCGTTGTCGTAGCCAATGACGCAGACAACAAGCGTTGCTACATGCTGGTCCACCAGGCCAAGCGCCTCAACAGTCCCTGCTTCATCGTGACCAATCACGATGCCTCCACTTTTCCAATGCTCTACTATCATGACGTGAGACATTTGTTACTCCTCTAGCTGGTTAACACTCGCTGTTGAGCGCGTGTTGTTTTGTTTATGTGCGTAGAGCAGGAGCTAAAAGGTAAAGGGTCACTTGTTACAGAATATCCAAACTTGAGTCGTTGCTATTAGGTTTAAAAAAAACCCAGAAAAATTCCTACGTACAGAATGGACTTGAAACGCCTCGTGAATCCATGCTGAATAAAGTCTTCGAGGCATAGACGACAAGATTTTTTTTTAAACAACAGTATTTTTTCTCGATTAGACCACACCCTCAATTAGACCACACTCACGATTAGACTGTGCCCTCAATTAGAATGCACCTTCAGTCAGACAACGCCCTTGATTCAACTGCACACCAGCAGGAAGTATGAAAGCTCCAGAGAAGACACTCTGTCTGGAGTGGGTGGAGGAAGCTCGACATCTTTCACCACTGAAGTGATAATCAAATCCTCTAAAAGATTGCGGCATTTCAGTCAAGACAGATGGGTCACATGATGAGAGCATGCGCTGTTAAAGCCTCGGCAAGTAGCAGAAAGGGATGCAGGAAATGTTGTCAGTGAGACAGGCAAACTCCACAGAAGAGATCTGGGAGAGACTGACGACAATCCCTTTGCAAACAATCCCTTTGCAAGCGATGAAGCTAACGCTGGAATGGAGGACGATGGAGCATGAACTGTTTCCTTCTTCTTTTATTTTGTTGATAAATTACAGAATTTCCTGTAATTGGAACGCGTATGTTCTATTTATTTCATCGATGGCTCGCTCCACTATTTGAACATCACTAATGGATGTGCACACACGAGATCACCAGATCTCTAACAAGTGACAATTATTAATTGCAGTGTTCAGACTGGGCCCTTATAATAGAATGCAACTTGTCAGATAACCCTTTACCACTTAGAATGGGTTTTAAATGGTAAAGGGTTGTGTATAGTTGTGGTCGATAGTGTAGTTTCTTTTTTATATACAAAAAGTAATAGCAGTGTAGTAGTAGTAGTAATAGTAGTACAGTGGACCCTCAGTTATACGTAAGGCTTGGGACCAAGCCCCTTACGTATAAGTGAAATTTACGTATAAGTGAGGGTCATCTATGAATATGATTAAATAATTACGGTACAATGTATGTACATACAGTATATACATACAGTACATATGTATAAATGTTTATGGTTTAAATGACTGTAATGTTGTTTGCCTCAGATTGGACTGTCTCTTATGAGAAGCCAATCTATGCACCCTTTTTAAGTGAAGGAGGGTGGTTGATTCGGATTCTTCCTGATGCTCATACCACAGTAGACATTTATCCATCATTTCTGCTGCCTCTGCACTGGATGGAATGCCAAGGGATAAGGATGAATCACTCTCCTAATCCGAAATTGTCGTCATGAGTTCTAGTGTAGCCTGTAATGATTACATGTACATTCGTACAATTTGAATGTAAAGATGTGCCATTGCTGGACATAGTGTACATACAGTAATTATTGAGATAAATTACCTGTTGCAAAATTTCATGATCCGACAGTTCCTGGTGGCTCATTTCATCTGCTCCATGTAGCCAGATTGATATGCTTTCTTTGGTAGTGTCCAGCTTCTGCAAGAGTGGTTGAAATTCAGCTGCTACAGAAGTCGGCTCGTCATCTTCTTCAACTGCTGCTACAGAAGTAAGCTCGTCATCTTGAGCTTCTGAAGTAGGCTCATCATTATCTGCAGCATCATGATCATTGGGAGGTCTGAGTAACTTATTCCATGACTTGACCAAGGTAAGCGAGGGAATATCATCCCATGCCTCAGCACTTTTGTACACCACATCTTTCATTGTGATGCTTTTAATACTTTGCAGCATCGATTGTTCTTCTTCATTTAGAAGTTGCCGTAAAATAAGCTTCCTGTACCGCCTTTTCAATGATTCCAGTACTCCCTGATCCATGGGTTGGATGAGGGGGGTTGTATTTGGGGGAAGAAACATTGCCTTAATAGTGAGAATGTCAATGTCTGGATGCGATGGAGCATTATCCAACAGTAGCAGAGCTTTTTTTCTTTGGATGCCTCTCCCATCTTGGTAGCTCTGGACAGCAGGTACAAATTCTTCGTGAAACCATGTCTTGAAGAGGGAGGAGCTCATCCATGCACTCTTCTGTGCATAGTATTTAACAGGTAAGTCCTTCATGTTCATATTCTTGAAGCATCTAGGTTTGGCAGATTTTCCTAATGTAAAAACACAGACACTAAATACAAGCACTACACAGACCACATTCACATTACAGTCTTGCATACACCTATGAGGAGTAAGGGAAGTTTATGTGTGCCTGTGGCATTGCTACAAGCCATCAAGGTCACTCTATCCTTGGCACTCTTCATTCCTGGAGCATACTTCTCCGCAGCTGATGCCAAAGTTTTCCTTGGAAGGAGGCGAAAATACAACCCTGTTTCGTCGCAATTGTAAACATCATTGAGGGTTAGCTCTTCCTTCTCCAAGTATTCCTGAAGAATGGCACGAAATGGATCGAGAGCACTGGGATTGGCTGATAGCTTTTCTCCCTGCATAGACAGCTGTCGTATGCCATGGCGATTACAAAAACGCCATAGCCATCCTGAGCTGGCCTTGAAACATGCATCGTGGGTGTCTGGGTGCAAGTTTCTATGAAACTGGTTTGCCTTCTCACTTAGCAGTGGGCCAGACACAGGCATCCCTTCAATTCTCTTCTGCGTAAACCATAGGAACACTACACAGAAACAGCCATTGTAGTAAGGTACAGTAGCTAGCTAAATGTTTCGTTTTTACTTACCAGCCTTGTCAAGTTGTTCATCATTAGCAGTCCTTACAACCTTCCTTTTCTTAGCAATGGTGCTGCTTTCCATTGATAAGTAAAAAGATCTAACTTTGTCCTCTCTCTTTCTTAGGTCACATATTGTTGAAACTCCAACCCCATATTCCCTGGCCAACTGTGAAGCGCACTGAAGTCCTTCTTGTCCAGAATCTCTATCTTTTTTTCAATAGACATGACAACTCTCTTCCGCTTGACTTTTTGTTCAGCCATCAGTCTAGCTGTTGTGAAAATATTATCCGAAGAGTTCAACGAGTTCAATAGACCCCGCCCATCGAGCGGGGAGAAGGAGGGGGAAAAAGGAAAAAAGAAGAAAAAAGGAAAAAAGGAAGATTTTTTTAAACATTATTTTATTTATTTTTTATTTGCCTTGCGGATAATCCGAGTATGCGGATAACTGGGGTGCGGATAAACGAGGGTCCACTGTAGTAGAATGCAACTTGTCAGACAACCCTTTACCACTTAGAATGGGTTTTAAATGGTAAAGGGTTGTGTATAGTTGTGGTCGATAGTGTAGTTTCTTTTTTATATACAAAAAGTAATAGCAGTGTAGTAGTAGTAGTAATAGTAGTAGTAGTAATAGTAGTATATAGTACATAGTTGGCAGTGGAGTAGCTACCATAAGGGCAACCAGGGCGCTCGCACTGGTAAAAATTGCACTCAGTACAGGCTGCTATACTAAACTTGCCCTGGTAAAAATCACACTCAGTTATCCTGTACTATGGCTTTCCCAATTATGTATGATAGGTAGCATAACTTTGAGCATAACTGGTATTCTGGAAGCATAATTGATATACTCTATATAGCAGATCTATATAGCAGAATTGGATTTAACAGTCAACTTTTATGGGTCTGACCTGCCTAATGTCGGATGCTTTACATCTGAGCTAGAAATGTGGAGAGCAAAATGTTGTGACATGACCCAAGAAGAAATTAAAAAGTTGACACTTTTGGACACCCTTAAATTGGCTGACTGGGAATTCTTTCCAAATATTCATGCTATTCTCAAACTCATTTTAACCTTACCAGTTGGTTCTGTTCCATGTGAACGGTCATTTTCAGCCATGCGTCGACTAAAGAGTTGGAGTAGATCAACCATGATGGAAGAAAGGCTCTGTGGTTTAGCTCTCCATTACATACATAGAGACATGGACATCTCCGGAGAAAATGTTCTGAAACGTTTTTCTTCCATAAAACGAAGAATTGGACCTCTAACCTAAACTGTATATGCTGTAATGGTATTATTGCTATAGTTTCTTCTAATAATTATGTTTCTTCTACTATTTATTCCCAATATCAGAAAACAAAAGGGCTGGTGAACTGCATATATGCATATAGCATGTAGCTATCCTATGATTTTTTTTACCAGACTGCCCAACTAAAAACTTTCTGGGCCCCATGCTAGATGTATATACACACATACATTGTGACATGCTGCCCACCAACTTTGCCCCACCAAAAAAAAAATCCTGGCTACTCCCATGGTTGGATGTGTGTAGTAGTAGTAGTAGTAGTAGTAGCAGCAGTGTGTAGAATAGTAATAGTATTAGTGTTTAGTACAAAGTTGCAGTGTGTAGTATAGTAGTAGTAGTACTATAGTAGTAGTAGTAGTAGTAGTATAGTAGAGACAAAAAGAGATTAACCTGATCTCACGATCTTTAGTCCAAGTGCAAAGTTCAATAATTTTCTGCCAATATGTGCATGCTCATACAAGGCAGGGTTTTATCTAGGATTTTTTGGAAGGGGGGGAATACCGACATATGTTCTCAAAATCAGCTCAATGTGGTAGTGTGTTAGCATACATTTTAGAGGCATAATGGCATTGGTGACTTTTTTCATGGTCACATAATTTTCCAGTAGCCTTTTTCTACGAAAGGAGCCTTGATCCATGTTCGATGCAGCACACGATTTCCCTTTAATATTTCAGCCCACTTCTCACACATAGAACAAAACATACCTTCGACACCAGCTGCTCATCATACCAAAAGCAGCAATTCTCAGGACATGACATCTACTGTACTTGCCAGTGAGTCACAGTGCTTAATGCTTCCTAATATAGTAA
>JAQNBH010000018.1:8442946-8455123 GCA_028752905.1 Cladorhizidae sp. MBARI D1340-BT2 | reverse complement strand
TGTATATATAGTGTACCTAGGTGCATCTCTGTATATATAGTGTACCTAGGTGCATCTCTGTATATATAGTGTACCTAGGTGCATCTCTGTATATATAGTGTACCTAGGTGCATCTCTGTATATATAGTGTACCTAGGTGCATCTCTGTATATATAGTGTACCTAGGTGCATCTCTGTATATATAGTGTACCTAGGTGCATCTCTGTATATATAGTGTACCTAGGTGCATCTCTGTATATATAGTGTACCTAGGTGCATCTCTGTATATATAGTGTACCTAGGTGCATCTCTGTATATATAGTGTACCTAGGTGCATCTCTGTATATATAGTGTACCTAGGTGCATCTCTGTATATATAGTGTACCTAGGTGCATCTCTGTATATATAGTGTACCTAGGTGCATCTCTGTATATATAGTGTACCTAGGTGCATCTCTGTATATATAGTGTACCTAGGTGCATCTCTGTATATATAGTGTACCTAGGTGCATCTCTGTATATATAGTGTACCTAGGTGCATCTCTGTATATATAGTGTACCTAGGTGCATCTCTGTATATATAGTGTACCTAGGTGCATCTCTGTATATATAGTGTACCTAGGTGCATCTCTGTATATATAGTGTACCTAGGTGCATCTCTGTATATATAGTGTACCTAGGTGCATCTCTGTATATATAGTGTACCTAGGTGCATCTCTGTATATATAGTGTACCTAGGTGCATCTCTGTATATATAGTGTACCTAGGTGCATCTCTGTATATATAGTGTACCTAGGTGCATCTCTGTATATATAGTGTACCTAGGTGCATCTCTGTATATATAGTGTACCTAGGTGCATCTCTGTATATATAGTGTACCTAGGTGCATCTCTGTATATATAGTGTACCTAGGTGCATCTCTGTATATATAGTGTACCTAGGTGCATCTCTGTATATATAGTGTACCTAGGTGCATCTCTGTATATATAGTGTACCTAGGTGCATCTCTGTATATATAGTGTACCTAGGTGCATCTCTGTATATATAGTGTACCTAGGTGCATCTCTGTATATATAGTGTACCTAGGTGCATCTCTGTATATATAGTGTACCTAGGTGCATCTCTGTATATATAGTGTACCTAGGTGCATCTCTGTATATATAGTGTACCTAGGTGCATCTCTGTATATATAGTGTACCTAGGTGCATCTCTGTATATATAGTGTACCTAGGTGCATCTCTGTATATATAGTGTACCTAGGTGCATCTCTGTATATATAGTGTACCTAGGTGCATCTCTGTATATATAGTGTACCTAGGTGCATCTCTGTATATATAGTGTACCTAGGTGCATCTCTGTATATATAGTGTACCTAGGTGCATCTCTGTATATATAGTGTACCTAGGTGCATCTCTGTATATATAGTGTACCTAGGTGCATCTCTGTATATATAGTGTACCTAGGTGCATCTCTGTATATATAGTGTACCTAGGTGCATCTCTGTATATATAGTGTACCTAGGTGCATCTCTGTATATATAGTGTACCTAGGTGCATCTCTGTATATATAGTGTACCTAGGTGCATCTCTGTATATATAGTGTACCTAGGTGCATCTCTGTATATATAGTGTACCTAGGTGCATCTCTGTATATATAGTGTACCTAGGTGCATCTCTGTATATATAGTGTACCTAGGTGCATCTCTGTATATATAGTGTACCTAGGTGCATCTCTGTATATATAGTGTACCTAGGTGCATCTCTGTATATATAGTGTACCTAGGTGCATCTCTGTATATATAGTGTACCTAGGTGCATCTCTGTATATATAGTGTACCTAGGTGCATCTCTGTATATATAGTGTACCTAGGTGCATCTCTGTATATATAGTGTACCTAGGTGCATCTCTGTATATATAGTGTACCTAGGTGCATCTCTGTATATATAGTGTACCTAGGTGCATCTCTGTATATATAGTGTACCTAGGTGCATCTCTGTATATATAGTGTACCTAGGTGCATCTCTGTATATATAGTGTACCTAGGTGCATCTCTGTATATATAGTGTACCTAGGTGCATCTCTGTATATATAGTGTACCTAGGTGCATCTCTGTATATATAGTGTACCTAGGTGCATCTCTGTATATATAGTGTACCTAGGTGCATCTCTGTATATATAGTGTACCTAGGTGCATCTCTGTATATATAGTGTACCTAGGTGCATCTCTGTATATATAGTGTACCTAGGTGCATCTCTGTATATATAGTGTACCTAGGTGCATCTCTGTATATATAGTGTACCTAGGTGCATCTCTGTATATATAGTGTACCTAGGTGCATCTCTGTATATATAGTGTACCTAGGTGCATCTCTGTATATATAGTGTACCTAGGTGCATCTCTGTATATATAGTGTACCTAGGTGCATCTCTGTATATATAGTGTACCTAGGTGCATCTCTGTATATATAGTGTACCTAGGTGCATCTCTGTATATATAGTGTACCTAGGTGCATCTCTGTATATATAGTGTACCTAGGTGCATCTCTGTATATATAGTGTACCTAGGTGCATCTCTGTAGTGTACCTAGGTGCATCTCTGTATATATAGTGTACCTAGGTGCATCTCTGTATATATAGTGTACCTAGGTGCATCTCTGTATATATAGTGTACCTAGGTGCATCTCTGTATATATAGTGTACCTAGGTGCATCTCTGTATATATAGTGTACCTAGGTGCATCTCTGTATATATAGTGTACCTAGGTGCATCTCTGTATATATAGTGTACCTAGGTGCATCTCTGTATATATAGTGTACCTAGGTGCATCTCTGTATATATAGTGTACCTAGGTGCATCTCTGTATATATAGTGTACCTAGGTGCATCTCTGTATATATAGTGTACCTAGGTGCATCTCTGTATATATAGTGTACCTAGGTGCATCTCTGTATATATAGTGTACCTAGGTGCATCTCTGTATATATAGTGTACCTAGGTGCATCTCTGTATATATAGTGTACCTAGGTGCATCTCTGTATATATAGTGTACCTAGGTGCATCTCTGTATATATAGTGTACCTAGGTGCATCTCTGTATATATAGTGTACCTAGGTGCATCTCTGTATATATAGTGTACCTAGGTGCATCTCTGTATATATAGTGTACCTAGGTGCATCTCTGTATATATAGTGTACCTAGGTGCATCTCTGTATATATAGTGTACCTAGGTGCATCTCTGTATATATAGTGTACCTAGGTGCATCTCTGTATATATAGTGTACCTAGGTGCATCTCTGTATATATAGTGTACCTAGGTGCATCTCTGTATATATAGTGTACCTAGGTGCATCTCTGTATATATAGTGTACCTAGGTGCATCTCTGTATATATAGTGTACCTAGGTGCATCTCTGTATATATAGTGTACCTAGGTGCATCTCTGTATATATAGTGTACCTAGGTGCATCTCTGTATATATAGTGTACCTAGGTGCATCTCTGTATATATAGTGTACCTAGGTGCATCTCTGTATATATAGTGTACCTAGGTGCATCTCTGTATATATAGTGTACCTAGGTGCATCTCTGTATATATAGTGTACCTAGGTGCATCTCTGTATATATAGTGTACCTAGGTGCATCTCTGTATATATAGTGTACCTAGGTGCATCTCTGTATATATAGTGTACCTAGGTGCATCTCTGTATATATAGTGTACCTAGGTGCATCTCTGTATATATAGTGTACCTAGGTGCATCTCTGTATATATAGTGTACCTAGGTGCATCTCTGTATATATAGTGTACCTAGGTGCATCTCTGTATATATAGTGTACCTAGGTGCATCTCTGTATATATAGTGTACCTAGGTGCATCTCTGTATATATAGTGTACCTAGGTGCATCTCTGTATATATAGTGTACCTAGGTGCATCTCTGTATATATAGTGTACCTAGGTGCATCTCTGTATATATAGTGTACCTAGGTGCATCTCTGTATATATAGTGTACCTAGGTGCATCTCTGTATATATAGTGTACCTAGGTGCATCTCTGTATATATAGTGTACCTAGGTGCATCTCTGTATATATAGTGTACCTAGGTGCATCTCTGTATATATAGTGTACCTAGGTGCATCTCTGTATATATAGTGTACCTAGGTGCATCTCTGTATATATAGTGTACCTAGGTGCATCTCTGTATATATAGTGTACCTAGGTGCATCTCTGTATATATAGTGTACCTAGGTGCATCTCTGTATATATAGTGTACCTAGGTGCATCTCTGTATATATAGTGTACCTAGGTGCATCTCTGTATATATAGTGTACCTAGGTGCATCTCTGTATATATAGTGTACCTAGGTGCATCTCTGTATATATAGTGTACCTAGGTGCATCTCTGTATATATAGTGTACCTAGGTGCATCTCTGTATATATAGTGTACCTAGGTGCATCTCTGTATATATAGTGTACCTAGGTGCATCTCTGTATATATAGTGTACCTAGGTGCATCTCTGTATATATAGTGTACCTAGGTGCATCTCTGTATATATAGTGTACCTAGGTGCATCTCTGTATATATAGTGTACCTAGGTGCATCTCTGTATATATAGTGTACCTAGGTGCATCTCTGTATATATAGTGTACCTAGGTGCATCTCTGTATATATAGTGTACCTAGGTGCATCTCTGTATATATAGTGTACCTAGGTGCATCTCTGTATATATAGTGTACCTAGGTGCATCTCTGTATATATAGTGTACCTAGGTGCATCTCTGTATATATAGTGTACCTAGGTGCATCTCTGTATATATAGTGTACCTAGGTGCATCTCTGTATATATAGTGTACCTAGGTGCATCTCTGTATATATAGTGTACCTAGGTGCATCTCTGTATATATAGTGTACCTAGGTGCATCTCTGTATATATAGTGTACCTAGGTGCATCTCTGTATATATAGTGTACCTAGGTGCATCTCTGTATATATAGTGTACCTAGGTGCATCTCTGTATATATAGTGTACCTAGGTGCATCTCTGTATATATAGTGTACCTAGGTGCATCTCTGTATATATAGTGTACCTAGGTGCATCTCTGTATATATAGTGTACCTAGGTGCATCTCTGTATATATAGTGTACCTAGGTGCATCTCTGTATATATAGTGTACCTAGGTGCATCTCTGTATATATAGTGTACCTAGGTGCATCTCTGTATATATAGTGTACCTAGGTGCATCTCTGTATATATAGTGTACCTAGGTGCATCTCTGTATATATAGTGTACCTAGGTGCATCTCTGTATATATAGTGTACCTAGGTGCATCTCTGTATATATAGTGTACCTAGGTGCATCTCTGTATATATAGTGTACCTAGGTGCATCTCTGTATATATAGTGTACCTAGGTGCATCTCTGTATATATAGTGTACCTAGGTGCATCTCTGTATATATAGTGTACCTAGGTGCATCTCTGTATATATAGTGTACCTAGGTGCATCTCTGTATATATAGTGTACCTAGGTGCATCTCTGTATATATAGTGTACCTAGGTGCATCTCTGTATATATAGTGTACCTAGGTGCATCTCTGTATATATAGTGTACCTAGGTGCATCTCTGTATATATAGTGTACCTAGGTGCATCTCTGTATATATAGTGTACCTAGGTGCATCTCTGTATATATAGTGTACCTAGGTGCATCTCTGTATATATAGTGTACCTAGGTGCATCTCTGTATATATAGTGTACCTAGGTGCATCTCTGTATATATAGTGTACCTAGGTGCATCTCTGTATATATAGTGTACCTAGGTGCATCTCTGTATATATAGTGTACCTAGGTGCATCTCTGTATATATAGTGTACCTAGGTGCATCTCTGTATATATAGTGTACCTAGGTGCATCTCTGTATATATAGTGTACCTAGGTGCATCTCTGTATATATAGTGTACCTAGGTGCATCTCTGTATATATAGTGTACCTAGGTGCATCTCTGTATATATAGTGTACCTAGGTGCATCTCTGTATATATAGTGTACCTAGGTGCATCTCTGTATATATAGTGTACCTAGGTGCATCTCTGTATATATAGTGTACCTAGGTGCATCTCTGTATATATAGTGTACCTAGGTGCATCTCTGTATATATAGTGTACCTAGGTGCATCTCTGTATATATAGTGTACCTAGGTGCATCTCTGTATATATAGTGTACCTAGGTGCATCTCTGTATATATAGTGTACCTAGGTGCATCTCTGTATATATAGTGTACCTAGGTGCATCTCTGTATATATAGTGTACCTAGGTGCATCTCTGTATATATAGTGTACCTAGGTGCATCTCTGTATATATAGTGTACCTAGGTGCATCTCTGTATATATAGTGTACCTAGGTGCATCTCTGTATATATAGTGTACCTAGGTGCATCTCTGTATATATAGTGTACCTAGGTGCATCTCTGTATATATAGTGTACCTAGGTGCATCTCTGTATATATAGTGTACCTAGGTGCATCTCTGTATATATAGTGTACCTAGGTGCATCTCTGTATATATAGTGTACCTAGGTGCATCTCTGTATATATAGTGTACCTAGGTGCATCTCTGTATATATAGTGTACCTAGGTGCATCTCTGTATATATAGTGTACCTAGGTGCATCTCTGTATATATAGTGTACCTAGGTGCATCTCTGTATATATAGTGTACCTAGGTGCATCTCTGTATATATAGTGTACCTAGGTGCATCTCTGTATATATAGTGTACCTAGGTGCATCTCTGTATATATAGTGTACCTAGGTGCATCTCTGTATATATAGTGTACCTAGGTGCATCTCTGTATATATAGTGTACCTAGGTGCATCTCTGTATATATAGTGTACCTAGGTGCATCTCTGTATATATAGTGTACCTAGGTGCATCTCTGTATATATAGTGTACCTAGGTGCATCTCTGTATATATAGTGTACCTAGGTGCATCTCTGTATATATAGTGTACCTAGGTGCATCTCTGTATATATAGTGTACCTAGGTGCATCTCTGTATATATAGTGTACCTAGGTGCATCTCTGTATATATAGTGTACCTAGGTGCATCTCTGTATATATAGTGTACCTAGGTGCATCTCTGTATATATAGTGTACCTAGGTGCATCTCTGTATATATAGTGTACCTAGGTGCATCTCTGTATATATAGTGTACCTAGGTGCATCTCTGTATATATAGTGTACCTAGGTGCATCTCTGTATATATAGTGTACCTAGGTGCATCTCTGTATATATAGTGTACCTAGGTGCATCTCTGTATATATAGTGTACCTAGGTGCATCTCTGTATATATAGTGTACCTAGGTGCATCTCTGTATATATAGTGTACCTAGGTGCATCTCTGTATATATAGTGTACCTAGGTGCATCTCTGTATATATAGTGTACCTAGGTGCATCTCTGTATATATAGTGTACCTAGGTGCATCTCTGTATATATAGTGTACCTAGGTGCATCTCTGTATATATAGTGTACCTAGGTGCATCTCTGTATATATAGTGTACCTAGGTGCATCTCTGTATATATAGTGTACCTAGGTGCATCTCTGTATATATAGTGTACCTAGGTGCATCTCTGTATATATAGTGTACCTAGGTGCATCTCTGTATATATAGTGTACCTAGGTGCATCTCTGTATATATAGTGTACCTAGGTGCATCTCTGTATATATAGTGTACCTAGGTGCATCTCTGTATATATAGTGTACCTAGGTGCATCTCTGTATATATAGTGTACCTAGGTGCATCTCTGTATATATAGTGTACCTAGGTGCATCTCTGTATATATAGTGTACCTAGGTGCATCTCTGTATATATAGTGTACCTAGGTGCATCTCTGTATATATAGTGTACCTAGGTGCATCTCTGTATATATAGTGTACCTAGGTGCATCTCTGTATATATAGTGTACCTAGGTGCATCTCTGTATATATAGTGTACCTAGGTGCATCTCTGTATATATAGTGTACCTAGGTGCATCTCTGTATATATAGTGTACCTAGGTGCATCTCTGTATATATAGTGTACCTAGGTGCATCTCTGTATATATAGTGTACCTAGGTGCATCTCTGTATATATAGTGTAGCCTAGGTGCATCTCTGTATATATAGTGTACCTAGGTGCATCTCTGTATATATAGTGTACCTAGGTGCATCTCTGTATATATAGTGTACCTAGGTGCATCTCTGTATATATAGTGTACCTAGGTGCATCTCTGTATATATAGTGTACCTAGGTGCATCTCTGTATATATAGTGTACCTAGGTGCATCTCTGTATATATAGTGTACCTAGGTGCATCTCTGTATATATAGTGTACCTAGGTGCATCTCTGTATATATAGTGTACCTAGGTGCATCTCTGTATATATAGTGTACCTAGGTGCATCTCTGTATATATAGTGTACCTAGGTGCATCTCTGTATATATAGTGTACCTAGGTGCATCTCTGTATATATAGTGTACCTAGGTGCATCTCTGTATATATAGTGTACCTAGGTGCATCTCTGTATATATAGTGTACCTAGGTGCATCTCTGTATATATAGTGTACCTAGGTGCATCTCTGTATATATAGTGTACCTAGGTGCATCTCTGTATATATAGTGTACCTAGGTGCATCTCTGTATATATAGTGTACCTAGGTGCATCTCTGTATATATAGTGTACCTAGGTGCATCTCTGTATATATAGTGTACCTAGGTGCATCTCTGTATATATAGTGTACCTAGGTGCATCTCTGTATATATAGTGTACCTAGGTGCATCTCTGTATATATAGTGTACCTAGGTGCATCTCTGTATATATAGTGTACCTAGGTGCATCTCTGTATATATAGTGTACCTAGGTGCATCTCTGTATATATAGTGTACCTAGGTGCATCTCTGTATATATAGTGTACCTAGGTGCATCTCTGTATATATAGTGTACCTAGGTGCATCTCTGTATATATAGTGTACCTAGGTGCATCTCTGTATATATAGTGTACCTAGGTGCATCTCTGTATATATAGTGTACCTAGGTGCATCTCTGTATATATAGTGTACCTAGGTGCATCTCTGTATATATAGTGTACCTAGGTGCATCTCTGTATATATAGTGTACCTAGGTGCATCTCTGTATATATAGTGTACCTAGGTGCATCTCTGTATATATAGTGTACCTAGGTGCATCTCTGTATATATAGTGTACCTAGGTGCATCTCTGTATATATAGTGTACCTAGGTGCATCTCTGTATATATAGTGTACCTAGGTGCATCTCTGTATATATAGTGTACCTAGGTGCATCTCTGTATATATAGTGTACCTAGGTGCATCTCTGTATATATAGTGTACCTAGGTGCATCTCTGTATATATAGTGTACCTAGGTGCATCTCTGTATATATAGTGTACCTAGGTGCATCTCTGTATATATAGTGTACCTAGGTGCATCTCTGTATATATAGTGTACCTAGGTGCATCTCTGTATATATAGTGTACCTAGGTGCATCTCTGTATATATAGTGTACCTAGGTGCATCTCTGTATATATAGTGTACCTAGGTGCATCTCTGTATATATAGTGTACCTAGGTGCATCTCTGTATATATAGTGTACCTAGGTGCATCTCTGTATATATAGTGTACCTAGGTGCATCTCTGTATATATAGTGTACCTAGGTGCATCTCTGTATATATAGTGTACCTAGGTGCATCTCTGTATATATAGTGTACCTAGGTGCATCTCTGTATATATAGTGTACCTAGGTGCATCTCTGTATATATAGTGTACCTAGGTGCATCTCTGTATATATAGTGTACCTAGGTGCATCTCTGTATATATAGTGTACCTAGGTGCATCTCTGTATATATAGTGTACCTAGGTGCATCTCTGTATATATAGTGTACCTAGGTGCATCTCTGTATATATAGTGTACCTAGGTGCATCTCTGTATATATAGTGTACCTAGGTGCATCTCTGTATATATAGTGTACCTAGGTGCATCTCTGTATATATAGTGTACCTAGGTGCATCTCTGTATATATAGTGTACCTAGGTGCATCTCTGTATATATAGTGTACCTAGGTGCATCTCTGTATATATAGTGTACCTAGGTGCATCTCTGTATATATAGTGTACCTAGGTGCATCTCTGTATATATAGTGTACCTAGGTGCATCTCTGTATATATAGTGTACCTAGGTGCATCTCTGTATATATAGTGTACCTAGGTGCATCTCTGTATATATAGTGTACCTAGGTGCATCTCTGTATATATAGTGTACCTAGGTGCATCTCTGTATATATAGTGTACCTAGGTGCATCTCTGTATATATAGTGTACCTAGGTGCATCTCTGTATATATAGTGTACCTAGGTGCATCTCTGTATATATAGTGTACCTAGGTGCATCTCTGTATATATAGTGTACCTAGGTGCATCTCTGTATATATAGTGTACCTAGGTGCATCTCTGTATATATAGTGTACCTAGGTGCATCTCTGTATATATAGTGTACCTAGGTGCATCTCTGTATATATAGTGTACCTAGGTGCATCTCTGTATATATAGTGTACCTAGGTGCATCTCTGTATATATAGTGTACCTAGGTGCATCTCTGTATATATAGTGTACCTAGGTGCATCTCTGTATATATAGTGTACCTAGGTGCATCTCTGTATATATAGTGTACCTAGGTGCATCTCTGTATATATAGTGTACCTAGGTGCATCTCTGTATATATAGTGTACCTAGGTGCATCTCTGTATATATAGTGTACCTAGGTGCATCTCTGTATATATAGTGTACCTAGGTGCATCTCTGTATATATAGTGTACCTAGGTGCATCTCTGTATATATAGTGTACCTAGGTGCATCTCTGTATATATAGTGTACCTAGGTGCATCTCTGTATATATAGTGTACCTAGGTGCATCTCTGTATATATAGTGTACCTAGGTGCATCTCTGTATATATAGTGTACCTAGGTGCATCTCTGTATATATAGTGTACCTAGGTGCATCTCTGTATATATAGTGTACCTAGGTGCATCTCTGTATATATAGTGTACCTAGGTGCATCTCTGTATATATAGTGTACCTAGGTGCATCTCTGTATATATAGTGTACCTAGGTGCATCTCTGTATATATAGTGTACCTAGGTGCATCTCTGTATATATAGTGTACCTAGGTGCATCTCTGTATATATAGTGTACCTAGGTGCATCTCTGTATATATAGTGTACCTAGGTGCATCTCTGTATATATAGTGTACCTAGGTGCATCTCTGTATATATAGTGTACCTAGGTGCATCTCTGTATATATAGTGTACCTAGGTGCATCTCTGTATATATAGTGTACCTAGGTGCATCTCTGTATATATAGTGTACCTAGGTGCATCTCTGTATATATAGTGTACCTAGGTGCATCTCTGTATATATAGTGTACCTAGGTGCATCTCTGTATATATAGTGT
This sequence comes from Cladorhizidae sp. MBARI D1340-BT2, assembly GCA_028752905.1. Taxonomy (NCBI): domain Eukaryota; kingdom Metazoa; phylum Porifera; class Demospongiae; order Poecilosclerida; family Cladorhizidae; species Cladorhizidae sp. MBARI D1340-BT2. The sequence continues at coordinate 8,443,659 of JAQNBH010000018.1, read as the reverse complement.
ACCTAGGTGCATCTCTGTATATATAGTGTACCTAGGTGCATCTCTGTATATATAGTGTACCTAGGTGCATCTCTGTATATATAGTGTACCTAGGTGCATCTCTGTATATATAGTGTACCTAGGTGCATCTCTGTATATATAGTGTACCTAGGTGCATCTCTGTATATATAGTGTACCTAGGTGCATCTCTGTATATATAGTGTACCTAGGTGCATCTCTGTATATATAGTGTACCTAGGTGCATCTCTGTATATATAGTGTACCTAGGTGCATCTCTGTATATATAGTGTACCTAGGTGCATCTCTGTATATATAGTGTACCTAGGTGCATCTCTGTATATATAGTGTACCTAGGTGCATCTCTGTATATATAGTGTACCTAGGTGCATCTCTGTATATATAGTGTACCTAGGTGCATCTCTGTATATATAGTGTACCTAGGTGCATCTCTGTATATATAGTGTACCTAGGTGCATCTCTGTATATATAGTGTACCTAGGTGCATCTCTGTATATATAGTGTACCTAGGTGCATCTCTGTATATATAGTGTACCTAGGTGCATCTCTGTATATATAGTGTACCTAGGTGCATCTCTGTATATATAGTGTACCTAGGTGCATCTCTGTATATATAGTGTACCTAGGTGCATCTCTGTATATATAGTGTACCTAGGTGCATCTCTGTATATATAGTGTACCTAGGTGCATCTCTG
>JAQNBH010000018.1:8414288-8442846 GCA_028752905.1 Cladorhizidae sp. MBARI D1340-BT2 | reverse complement strand
GTCTTATTATTGCCTGCATGCACTAGTGTAGTCCTGGGTGAGTCCTGCAAGTCTTATTATTGCCTGCATGCACTAGTGTAGTCCTGGGTGAGTCTGCAAGTCTTATTATTGCCTGCATGCACTAGTGTAGTCCTGGGTGAGTCCTGCAAGTCTTATTATTGCCTGCATGCACTAGTGTAGTCCTGGGTGAGCCCTGCAAGTCTTATTATTACCTGCATGCACTAGTGTAGTCCTGGGTGAGTCCTGCAAGTCTTATTATTACCTGCATGCACTAGTGTAGTCCTGGGTGAGTCCTGCAAGTCTTATTATTACCTGCATGCACTAGTGTAGTCCTGGGTGAGTCCTGCAAGTCTTATTATTACCTGCATGCACTAGTGTAGTCCTGGGTGAGTCCTGCAAGTCTTATTATTACCTGCATGCACTAGTGTAGTCCTGGGTGAGCCCTGCAAGTCTTATTATTACCTGCATGCACTAGTGTAGTCCTGGGTGAGTCCTGCAAGTCTTATGATAACCTGCATGCACTAGTGTAGTCCTGGGTGAGCCCTGCAAGTCTTATTATTACCTGCATGCACTAGTGTAGTCCTGGGTGAGTCCTGCAAGTCTTATTATTACCTGCATGCACTAGTGTAGTCCTGGGTGAGCCTGCAAGTCTTATTATTACCTGCATGCACTAGTGTAGTCCTGGGTGAGCCCTGCAAGTCTTATTATTACCTGCATGCACTAGTGTAGTCCTGGGTGAGTCCTGCAAGTCTTATTATTACCTGCATGCACTAGTGTAGTCCTGGGTGAGCCCTGCAAGTCTTATTATTACCTGCATGCACTAGTGTAGTCCTGGGTGAGTCCTGCAAGTCTTATTATTACCTGCATGCACTAGTGTAGTCCTGGGTGAGCCCTGCAAGTCTTATTATTACCTGCATGCACTAGTGTAGTCCTGGGTGAGCCCTGCAAGTCTTATTATTACCTGCATGCACTAGTGTAGTCCTGGGTGAGTCTGCAAGTCTTATTATTACCTGCATGCACTAGTGTAGTCCTGGGTGAGCCTGCAAGTCTTATTATTACCTGCATGCACTAGTGTAGTCCTGGGTGAGCCCTGCAAGTCTTATTATTACCTGCATGCACTAGTGTAGTCCTGGGTGAGCCCTGCAAGTCTTATTATTACCTGCATGCACTAGTGTAGTCCTGGGTGAGTCCTGCAAGTCTTATTATTGCCTGCATGCACTAGTGTAGTCCTGGGTGAGCCCTGCAAGTCTTATTATTACCTGCTTGCACTAGTGTAGTCCTGGTTGAGTCCTGCAAGTCTTATTATTACCTGCATGCACTAGTGTAGTCCTGGGTGAGTCCTGCAAGTCTTATTATTACCTGCATGCACTAGTGTAGTCCTGGGTGAGCCCTGCAAGTCTTATTATTACCTGCATGCACTAGTATAGTCCTGGGTGAGTCCTGCAAGTCTTATTATTACCTGCATTCACTAGTGTAGTCCTGGGTGAGTCCTGCAAGTCTTATTATTACCTGCATGCACTAGTGTAGTCCTGGGTGAGCCCTGCAAGTCTTATTATTACCTGCATGCACTAGTGTAGTCCTGGGTGAGTCCTGCAAGTCTTATTATTGCCTGCATGCACTAGTGTAGTCCTGGGTGAGCCCTGCAAGTCTTATTATTACCTGCATGCACTAGTGTAGTCCTGGGTGAGCCCTGCAAGTCTTATTATTACCTGCATGCACTAGTGTAGTCCTGGGTGAGCCTGCAAGTCTTATTATTACCTGCATTCATTAGTGTAGTCCTGGGTGAGTCCTGCAAGTCTTATTATTACCTGCATGCACTAGTGTAGTCCTGGGTGAGCCCTGCAAGTCTTATTATTACCTGCATGCACTAGTGTAGTCCTGGGTGAGCCCTGCAAGTCTTATTATTACCTGCATGCACTAGTGTAGTCCTGGGTGAGTCCTGCAAGTCTTATTATTACCTGCATGCACTAGTGTAGTCCTGGGTGAGCCCTGCAAGTCTTATTATTACCTGCATGCACTAGTATAGTCCTGGGTGAGTCCTGCAAGTCTTATTATTACCTGCATTCACTAGTGTAGTCCTGGGTGAGTCCTGCAAGTCTTATTATTACCTGCATGCACTAGTGTAGTCCTGGGTGAGTCCTGCAAGTCTTATTATTGCCTGCATGCACTAGTGTAGTCCTGGGTGAGCCCTGCAAGTCTTATTATTACCTGCTTGCACTAGTGTAGTCCTGGGTGAGTCTTGCAAGTCTTATTATTACCTGCATGTACTAGTGTAGTCCTGGGTGAGTCCTACAAGTCTTATTATTACCTGCATGCACTAGTGTAGTCCTGGGTGAGCCCTGCAAGTCTTATTATTACCTGCATGCACTAGTGTAGTCCTGGGTGAGTCCTGCAAGTCTTATTATTACCTGCATGCACTAGTGTAGTCCTGGGTGAGTCCTGCAAGTCTTATTATTGCCTGCATGCACTAGTGTAGTCCTGGGTGAGTCCTGCAAGTCTTATTATTACCTGCATGCACTAGTGTAGTCCTGGGTGAGCCCTGCAAGTCTTATTATTACCTGCATGCACTAGTGTAGTCCTGGGTGAGTCCTGCAAGTCTTATTATTACCTGCATGCACTAGTGTAGTCCTGGGTGAGTCCTGCAAGTCTTATTATTACCTGCATGCACTAGTGTAGTCCTGGGTGAGCCCTGCAAGTCTTATTATTACCTGCATGCACTAGTGTAGTCCTGGGTGAGTCCTGCAAGTCTTATTATTACCTGCATGCACTAGTGTAGTCCTGGGTGAGTCCTGCAAGTCTTATTATTACCTGCATGCACTAGTGTAGTCCTGGGTGAGCCCTGCAAGTCTTATTATTACCTGCATGCACTAGTGTAGTCCTGGGTGAGTCCTGCAAGTCTTATTATTGCCTGCATGCACTAGTGTAGTCCTGGGTGAGCCCTGCAAGTCTTATTATTACCTGCATGCACTAGTGTAGTCCTGGGTGAGTCTGCAAGTCTTATTATTACCTGCATGCACTAGTGTAGTCCTGGGTGAGCCCTGCAAGTCTTATTATTACCTGCATGCACTAGTGTAGTCCTGGGTGAGCCTGCAAGTCTTATTATTGCCTGCATGCACTAGTGTAGTCCTGGGTGAGCCCTGCAAGTCTTATTATTACCTGCATGCACTAGTGTAGTCCTGGGTGAGTCCTGCAAGTCTTATTATTACCTGCATGCACTAGTGTAGTCCTGGGTGAGTCCTGCAAGTCTTATTATTACCTGCATGCACTAGTGTAGTCCTGGGTGAGTCCTGCAAGTCTTATTATTACCTGCATGCACTAGTGTAGTCCTGGGTGAGTCCTGCAAGTCTTATTATTACCTGCATGCACTAGTGTAGTCCTGGGTGAGTCCTGCAAGTCTTATTATTACCTGCATGCACTAGTGTAGTCCTGGGTGAGTCCTGCAAGTCTTATTATTACCTGCATGCACTAGTGTAGTCCTGGGTGAGTCCTGCAAGTCTTATTATTACCTGCATGCACTAGTGTAGTCCTGGGTGAGTCCTGCAAGTCTTATTATTACCTGCATGCACTAGTGTAGTCCTGGGTGAGTCCTGCAAGTCTTATTATTACCTGCATGCACTAGTGTAGTCCTGGGTGAGTCTGCAAGTCTTATTATTACCTGCATGCACTAGTGTAGTCCTGGGTGAGCCCTGCAAGTCTTATTATTACCTGCATGCACTAGTGTAGTCCTGGGTGAGCCTGCAAGTCTTATTATTGCCTGCATGCACTAGTGTAGTCCTGGGTGAGTCCTGCAAGTCTTATTATTACCTGCATGCACTAGTGTAGTCCTGGGTGAGTCCTGCAAGTCTTATTATTACCTGCATGCACTAGTGTAGTCCTGGGTGAGCCTGCAAGTCTTATTATTGCCTGCATGCACTAGTGTAGTCCTGGGTGAGCCTGCAAGTCTTATTATTACCTGCATGCACTAGTGTAGTCCTGGGTGAGCCCTGCAAGTCTTATTATTACCTGCATGCACTAGTGTAGTCCTGGGTGAGCCCTGCAAGTCTTATTATTACCTGCATGCACTAGTGTAGTCCTGGGTGAGTCCTGCAAGTCTTATTATTGCCTGCATGCACTAGTGTAGTCCTGGGTGAGTCCTGCAAGTCTTATTATTGCCTGCATGCACTAGTGTAGTCCTGGGTGAGTCCTGCAAGTCTTATTATTACCTGCATGTACTAGTGTAGTCCTGGGTGAGTCCTGCAAGTCTTATTATTACCTGCATGCACTAGTGTAGTCCTGGGTGAGCCCTGCAAGTCTTATTATTACCTGCATGCACTAGTGTAGTCCTGGGTGAGCCTGCAAGTCTTATTATTACCTGCATGCACTAGTGTAGTCCTGGGTGAGTCCTGCAAGTCTTATTATTACCTGCATGCACTAGTGTAGTCCTGGGTGAGTCCTACAAGTCTTATTATTACCTGCATGCACTAGTGTAGTCCTGGGTGAGCCTGCAAGTCTTATTATTACCTGCATGCACTAGTGTAGTCCTGGGTGAGTCCTGCAAGTCTTATTATTACCTGCATGCACTAGTGTAGTCCTGGGTGAGCCTGCAAGTCTTATTATTACCTGCATGCACTAGTGTAGTCCTGGGTGAGTCCTGCAAGTCTTATTATTACCTGCATGCACTAGTGTAGTCCTGGGTGAGCCTGCAAGTCTTATTATTACCTGCATGCACTAGTGTAGTCCTGGGTGAGCCTACAAGTCTTATTATTACCTGCATGCACTAGTGTAGTCCTGGGTGAGCCCTGCAAGTCTTATTATTACCTGCATGCACTAGTGTAGTCCTGGGTGAGCCCTGCAAGTCTTATTATTACCTGCATGCACTAGTGTAGTCCTGGGTGAGCCCTGCAAGTCTTATTATTACCTGCATGCACTAGTGTAGTCCTGGGTGAGTCCTGCAAGTCTTATTATTACCTGCATGCACTAGTGTAGTCCTGGGTGAGCCTGCAAGTCTTATTATTACCTGCATGCACTAGTGTAGTCCTGGGTGAGCCCTGCAAGTCTTATTATTACCTGCATGCACTAGTGTAGTCCTGGGTGAGTCCTGCAAGTCTTATTATTACCTGCATGCACTAGTATAGTCCTGGGTGAGCCCTGCAAGTCTTATTATTACCTGCATGCACTAGTGTAGTCCTGGGTGAGCCCTGCAAGTCTTATTATTACCTGCATGCACTAGTGTAGTCCTGGGTGAGCCCTGCAAGTCTTATTATTACCTGCATGCACTAGTATAGTCCTGGGTGAGCCCTGCAAGTCTTATTATTACCTGCATGCACTAGTGTAGTCCTGGGTGAGCCCTGCAAGTCTTATTATTACCTGCATGCACTAGTGTAGTCCTGGGTGAGCCCTGCAAGTCTTATTATTACCTGCATGCACTAGTGTAGTCCTGGGTGAGCCCTGCAAGTCTTATTATTACCTGCATGCACTAGTGTAGTCCTGGGTGAGTCCTGCAAGTCTTATTATTACCTGCATGCACTAGTGTAGTCCTGGGTGAGCCCTGCAAGTCTTATTATTGCCTGCATGCACTAGTGTAGTCCTGGGTGAGTCCTGAAAGTCTTATTATTACCTGCATGCACTAGTGTAGTCCTGGGTGAGTCCTGCAAGTCTTATTATTACCTGCATGCACTAGTGTAGTCCTGGGTGAGTCCTGCAAGTCTTATTATTACCTGCATGCACTAGTGTAGTCCTGGGTGAGCCTGCAAGTCTTATTATTACCTGCATGCACTAGTGTAGTCCTGGGTGAGCCCTGCAAGTCTTATTATTACCTGCATGCACTAGTGTAGTCCTGGGTGAGTCCTGCAAGTCTTATTATTACCTGCATGCACTAGTGTAGTCCTGGGTGAGCCCTGCAAGTCTTATTATTACCTGCATGCACTAGTGTAGTCCTGGGTGAGTCCTGCAAGTCTTATTATTACCTGCATGCACTAGTGTAGTCCTGGGTGAGCCCTGCAAGTCTTATTATTACCTGCATGCACTAGTGTAGTCCTGGGTGAGCCCTGCAAGTCTTATTATTACCTGCATGCACTAGTGTAGTCCTGGGTGAGTCTGCAAGTCTTATTATTACCTGCATGCACTAGTGTAGTCCTGGGTGAGCCTGCAAGTCTTATTATTACCTGCATGCACTAGTGTAGTCCTGGGTGAGCCCTGCAAGTCTTATTATTACCTGCATGCACTAGTGTAGTCCTGGGTGAGCCCTGCAAGTCTTATTATTACCTGCATGCACTAGTGTAGTCCTGGGTGAGTCCTGCAAGTCTTATTATTGCCTGCATGCACTAGTGTAGTCCTGGGTGAGCCCTGCAAGTCTTATTATTACCTGCTTGCACTAGTGTAGTCCTGGTTGAGTCCTGCAAGTCTTATTATTACCTGCATGCACTAGTGTAGTCCTGGGTGAGTCCTGCAAGTCTTATTATTACCTGCATGCACTAGTGTAGTCCTGGGTGAGCCCTGCAAGTCTTATTATTACCTGCATGCACTAGTATAGTCCTGGGTGAGTCCTGCAAGTCTTATTATTACCTGCATTCACTAGTGTAGTCCTGGGTGAGTCCTGCAAGTCTTATTATTACCTGCATGCACTAGTGTAGTCCTGGGTGAGTCCTGCAAGTCTTATTATTACCTGCATGCACTAGTGTAGTCCTGGGTGAGTCCTGCAAGTCTTATTATTGCCTGCATGCACTAGTGTAGTCCTGGGTGAGCCCTGCAAGTCTTATTATTACCTGCATGCACTAGTGTAGTCCTGGGTGAGCCCTGCAAGTCTTATTATTACCTGCATGCACTAGTGTAGTCCTGGGTGAGCCTGCAAGTCTTATTATTACCTGCATTCACTAGTGTAGTCCTGGGTGAGTCCTGCAAGTCTTATTATTACCTGCATGCACTAGTGTAGTCCTGGGTGAGCCCTGCAAGTCTTATTATTACCTGCATGCACTAGTGTAGTCCTGGGTGAGCCCTGCAAGTCTTATTATTACCTGCATGCACTAGTGTAGTCCTGGGTGAGTCCTGCAAGTCTTATTATTACCTGCATGCACTAGTGTAGTCCTGGGTGAGCCCTGCAAGTCTTATTATTACCTGCATGCACTAGTATAGTCCTGGGTGAGTCCTGCAAGTCTTATTATTACCTGCATTCACTAGTGTAGTCCTGGGTGAGTCCTGCAAGTCTTATTATTACCTGCATGCACTAGTGTAGTCCTGGGTGAGTCCTGCAAGTCTTATTATTGCCTGCATGCACTAGTGTAGTCCTGGGTGAGCCCTGCAAGTCTTATTATTACCTGCTTGCACTAGTGTAGTCCTGGGTGAGTCTTGCAAGTCTTATTATTACCTGCATGTACTAGTGTAGTCCTGGGTGAGTCCTACAAGTCTTATTATTACCTGCATGCACTAGTGTAGTCCTGGGTGAGCCCTGCAAGTCTTATTATTACCTGCATGCACTAGTGTAGTCCTGGGTGAGTCCTGCAAGTCTTATTATTACCTGCATGCACTAGTGTAGTCCTGGGTGAGTCCTGCAAGTCTTATTATTGCCTGCATGCACTAGTGTAGTCCTGGGTGAGTCCTGCAAGTCTTATTATTACCTGCATGCACTAGTGTAGTCCTGGGTGAGCCCTGCAAGTCTTATTATTACCTGCATGCACTAGTGTAGTCCTGGGTGAGTCCTGCAAGTCTTATTATTACCTGCATGCACTAGTGTAGTCCTGGGTGAGTCCTGCAAGTCTTATTATTACCTGCATGCACTAGTGTAGTCCTGGGTGAGCCCTGCAAGTCTTATTATTACCTGCATGCACTAGTGTAGTCCTGGGTGAGTCCTGCAAGTCTTATTATTACCTGCATGCACTAGTGTAGTCCTGGGTGAGTCCTGCAAGTCTTATTATTACCTGCATGCACTAGTGTAGTCCTGGGTGAGCCCTGCAAGTCTTATTATTACCTGCATGCACTAGTGTAGTCCTGGGTGAGTCCTGCAAGTCTTATTATTGCCTGCATGCACTAGTGTAGTCCTGGGTGAGCCCTGCAAGTCTTATTATTACCTGCATGCACTAGTGTAGTCCTGGGTGAGTCTGCAAGTCTTATTATTACCTGCATGCACTAGTGTAGTCCTGGGTGAGCCCTGCAAGTCTTATTATTACCTGCATGCACTAGTGTAGTCCTGGGTGAGCCTGCAAGTCTTATTATTGCCTGCATGCACTAGTGTAGTCCTGGGTGAGCCCTGCAAGTCTTATTATTACCTGCATGCACTAGTGTAGTCCTGGGTGAGTCCTGCAAGTCTTATTATTACCTGCATGCACTAGTGTAGTCCTGGGTGAGTCCTGCAAGTCTTATTATTACCTGCATGCACTAGTGTAGTCCTGGGTGAGTCCTGCAAGTCTTATTATTACCTGCATGCACTAGTGTAGTCCTGGGTGAGTCCTGCAAGTCTTATTATTACCTGCATGCACTAGTGTAGTCCTGGGTGAGTCCTGCAAGTCTTATTATTACCTGCATGCACTAGTGTAGTCCTGGGTGAGTCCTGCAAGTCTTATTATTACCTGCATGCACTAGTGTAGTCCTGGGTGAGTCCTGCAAGTCTTATTATTACCTGCATGCACTAGTGTAGTCCTGGGTGAGTCCTGCAAGTCTTATTATTACCTGCATGCACTAGTGTAGTCCTGGGTGAGTCCTGCAAGTCTTATTATTACCTGCATGCACTAGTGTAGTCCTGGGTGAGTCTGCAAGTCTTATTATTACCTGCATGCACTAGTGTAGTCCTGGGTGAGCCCTGCAAGTCTTATTATTACCTGCATGCACTAGTGTAGTCCTGGGTGAGCCTGCAAGTCTTATTATTGCCTGCATGCACTAGTGTAGTCCTGGGTGAGTCCTGCAAGTCTTATTATTACCTGCATGCACTAGTGTAGTCCTGGGTGAGTCCTGCAAGTCTTATTATTACCTGCATGCACTAGTGTAGTCCTGGGTGAGCCTGCAAGTCTTATTATTGCCTGCATGCACTAGTGTAGTCCTGGGTGAGCCTGCAAGTCTTATTATTACCTGCATGCACTAGTGTAGTCCTGGGTGAGCCCTGCAAGTCTTATTATTACCTGCATGCACTAGTGTAGTCCTGGGTGAGCCCTGCAAGTCTTATTATTACCTGCATGCACTAGTGTAGTCCTGGGTGAGTCCTGCAAGTCTTATTATTGCCTGCATGCACTAGTGTAGTCCTGGGTGAGTCCTGCAAGTCTTATTATTGCCTGCATGCACTAGTGTAGTCCTGGGTGAGTCCTGCAAGTCTTATTATTACCTGCATGTACTAGTGTAGTCCTGGGTGAGTCCTGCAAGTCTTATTATTACCTGCATGCACTAGTGTAGTCCTGGGTGAGCCCTGCAAGTCTTATTATTACCTGCATGCACTAGTGTAGTCCTGGGTGAGCCTGCAAGTCTTATTATTACCTGCATGCACTAGTGTAGTCCTGGGTGAGTCCTGCAAGTCTTATTATTACCTGCATGCACTAGTGTAGTCCTGGGTGAGTCCTACAAGTCTTATTATTACCTGCATGCACTAGTGTAGTCCTGGGTGAGCCTGCAAGTCTTATTATTACCTGCATGCACTAGTGTAGTCCTGGGTGAGTCCTGCAAGTCTTATTATTACCTGCATGCACTAGTGTAGTCCTGGGTGAGCCTGCAAGTCTTATTATTACCTGCATGCACTAGTGTAGTCCTGGGTGAGTCCTGCAAGTCTTATTATTACCTGCATGCACTAGTGTAGTCCTGGGTGAGCCTGCAAGTCTTATTATTACCTGCATGCACTAGTGTAGTCCTGGGTGAGCCTACAAGTCTTATTATTACCTGCATGCACTAGTGTAGTCCTGGGTGAGCCCTGCAAGTCTTATTATTACCTGCATGCACTAGTGTAGTCCTGGGTGAGCCCTGCAAGTCTTATTATTACCTGCATGCACTAGTGTAGTCCTGGGTGAGCCCTGCAAGTCTTATTATTACCTGCATGCACTAGTGTAGTCCTGGGTGAGTCCTGCAAGTCTTATTATTACCTGCATGCACTAGTGTAGTCCTGGGTGAGCCTGCAAGTCTTATTATTACCTGCATGCACTAGTGTAGTCCTGGGTGAGCCCTGCAAGTCTTATTATTACCTGCATGCACTAGTGTAGTCCTGGGTGAGTCCTGCAAGTCTTATTATTACCTGCATGCACTAGTATAGTCCTGGGTGAGCCCTGCAAGTCTTATTATTACCTGCATGCACTAGTGTAGTCCTGGGTGAGCCCTGCAAGTCTTATTATTACCTGCATGCACTAGTGTAGTCCTGGGTGAGCCCTGCAAGTCTTATTATTACCTGCATGCACTAGTATAGTCCTGGGTGAGCCCTGCAAGTCTTATTATTACCTGCATGCACTAGTGTAGTCCTGGGTGAGCCCTGCAAGTCTTATTATTACCTGCATGCACTAGTGTAGTCCTGGGTGAGCCCTGCAAGTCTTATTATTACCTGCATGCACTAGTGTAGTCCTGGGTGAGCCCTGCAAGTCTTATTATTACCTGCATGCACTAGTGTAGTCCTGGGTGAGTCCTGCAAGTCTTATTATTACCTGCATGCACTAGTGTAGTCCTGGGTGAGCCCTGCAAGTCTTATTATTGCCTGCATGCACTAGTGTAGTCCTGGGTGAGTCCTGAAAGTCTTATTATTACCTGCATGCACTAGTGTAGTCCTGGGTGAGTCCTGCAAGTCTTATTATTACCTGCATGCACTAGTGTAGTCCTGGGTGAGTCCTGCAAGTCTTATTATTACCTGCATGCACTAGTGTAGTCCTGGGTGAGCCTGCAAGTCTTATTATTACCTGCATGCACTAGTGTAGTCCTGGGTGAGCCCTGCAAGTCTTATTATTACCTGCATGCACTAGTGTAGTCCTGGGTGAGTCCTGCAAGTCTTATTATTGCCTGCATGCACTAGTGTAGTCCTGGGTGAGCCCTGCAAGTCTTATTATTACCTGCATGCACTAGTGTAGTCCTGGGTGAGCCCTGCAAGTCTTATTATTACCTGCATGCACTAGTGTAGTCCTGGGTGAGTCCTGCAAGTCTTATTATTACCTGCATGCACTAGTGTAGTCCTGGGTGAGTCCTACAAGTCTTATTATTACCTGCATGCACTAGTGTAGTCCTGGGTCAGCCCTGCAAGTCTTATTATTACCTGCATGCACTAGTGTAGTCCTGGGTGAGCCCTGCAAGTCTTATTATTACCTGCATGCACTAGTGTAGTCCTGGGTGAGCCTGCAAGTCTTATTATTACCTGCATGCACTAGTGTAGTCCTGGGTGAGCCTGCAAGTCTTATTATTACCTGCATGCACTAGTGTAGTCCTGGGTGAGCCCTGCAAGTCTTATTATTACCTGCATGCACTAGTGTAGTCCTGGGTGAGTCCTGCAAGTCTTATTATTGCCTGCATGCACTAGTGTAGTCCTGGGTGAGTCCTGCAAGTCTTATTATTGCCTGCATGCACTAGTGTAGTCCTGGGTGAGTCCTGCAGGTCTTATTATTACCTGCATGCACTAGTGTAGTCCTGGGTGAGCCCTGCAAGTCTTATTATTACCTGCATGCACTAGTGTAGTCCTGGGTGAGTCCTGCAAGTCTTATTATTGCCTGCATGCACTAGTGTAGTCCTGGGTGAGCCTGCAAGTCTTATTATTACCTGCATGCACTAGTGTAGTCCTGGGTGAGCCCTGCAAGTCTTATTATTGCCTGCATGCACTAGTGTAGTCCTGGGTGAGTCCTGCAAGTCTTATTATTGCCTGCATGCACTAGTGTAGTCCTGGGTGAGCCTGCAAGTCTTATTATTACCTGCATGCACTAGTGTAGTCCTGGGTGAGCCATGCAAGTCTTATTATTACCTGCATGCACTAGTGTAGTCCTGGGTGAGCCATGCAAGTCTTATTATTGCCTGCATGCACTAGTGTAGTCCTGGGTGAGTCCTGCAAGTCTTATTATTACCTGCATGCACTAGTGTAGTCCTGGGTGAGTCCTGCAAGTCTTATTATTGCCTGCATGCACTAGTGTAGTCCTGGGTGAGTCCTGCAAGTCTTATTATTACCTGCATGCACTAGTGTAGTCCTGGGTGAGCCCTGCAAGTCTTATTATTACCTGCATGCACTAGTGTAGTCCTGGGTGAGTCCTGCAAGTCTTATTATTACCTGCATGCACTAGTGTAGTCCTGGGTGAGCCCTGCAAGTCTTATTATTACCTGCATGCACTAGTGTAGTCCTGGGTGAGTCCTGCAAGTCTTATTACATGCACTAGTGTAGTCCTGGGTGAGCCTGCAAGTCTTATTATTACCTGCATGCACTAGTGTAGTCCTGGGTGAGTCTGCAAGTCTTATTATTGCCTGCATGCACTAGTGTAGTCCTGGGTGAGCCTGCAAGTCTTATTATTACCTGCATGCACTAGTGTAGTCCTGGGTGAGTCCTGCAAGTCTTATTATTGCCTGCATGCACTAGTGTAGTCCTGGGTGAGCCCTGCAAGTCTTATTATTACCTGCATGCACTAGTGTAGTCCTGGGTGAGCCCTGCAAGTCTTATTATTACCTGCATGCACTAGTGTAGTCCTGGGTGAGCCCTGCAAGTCTTATTATTGCCTGCATGCACTAGTGTAGTCCTGGGTGAGCCTGCTAGTCTTATTATTACCTGCATGCACTAGTGTAGTCCTGGGTGAGTCCTGCAAGTCTTATTATTACCTGCATGCACTAGTGTAGTCCTGGGTGAGCCCTGCAAGTCTTATTATTACCTGCATGCACTAGTGTAGTCCTGGGTGAGCCCTGCAAGTCTTATTATTGCCTGCATGCACTAGTGTAGTCCTGGGTGAGCCCTGCAAGTCTTATTATTGCCTGCATGCACTAGTGTAGTCCTGGGTGAGTCCTGCAAGTCTTATTATTGCCTGCATGCACTAGTGTAGTCCTGGGTGAGTCCTGCAAGTCTTATTATTACCTGCATGCACTAGTGTAGTCCTGGGTGAGTCCTGCAAGTCTTATTATTACCTGCATGCACTAGTGTAGTCCTGGGTGAGTCCTGCAAGTCTTATTATTTCCTGCATGCACTAGTGTAGTCCTGGGTGAGCCCTGCAAGTCTTATTATTACCTGCATGCACTAGTGTAGTCCCTGCAAGTCTTATTATTGCCTGCATGCACTAGTGTAGTCCTGGATGAGTCCTGCAAGTCTTATTATTTCCTGCATGCACTAGTGTAGTCCTGGGTGAGCCCTGCAAGTCTTATTATTACCTGCATGCACTAGTGTAGTCCCTGCAAGTCTTATTATTGCCTGCATGCACTAGTGTAGTCCTGGGTGAGTCCTGCAAGTCTTATTATTACCTGCATCCACTAGTGTAGTCCTGGGTGAGCCCTGCAAGTCTTATTATTACCTGCATGCACTAGTGTAGTCCTGGGTGAGTCCTGCAAGTCTTATTATTACCTTCATGCACTAGTGTAGTCCTGGGTGAGCCCTGCAAGTCTTATTATTACCTGCATGCACTAGTGTAGTCCTGGGTGAGCCCTGCAAGTCTTATTATTACCTGCATGCACTAGTGTAGTCCTGGGTGAGTCTGCAAGTCTTATTATTACCTGCATGCACTAGTGTAGTCCTGGGTGAGCCTGCAAGTCTTATTATTACCTGCATGCACTAGTGTAGTCCTGGGTGAGCCCTGCAAGTCTTATTATTACCTGCATGCACTAGTGTAGTCCTGGGTGAGTCCTGCAAGTCTTATTATTGCCTGCATGCACTAGTGTAGTCCTGGGTGAGCCCTGCAAGTCTTATTATTACCTGCTTGCACTAGTGTAGTCCTGGTTGAGTCCTGCAAGTCTTATTATTACCTGCATGCACTAGTGTAGTCCTGGGTGAGTCCTGCAAGTCTTATTATTACCTGCATGCACTAGTGTAGTCCTGGGTGAGCCCTTCAAGTCTTATTATTACCTGCATGCACTAGTGTAGTCCTGGGTGAGTCCTGCAAGTCTTATTATTACCTGCATGCACTAGTGTAGTCCTGGGTGAGCCCTGCAAGTCTTATTATTGCCTGCATGCACTAGTGTAGTCCTGGGTGAGCCCTGCAAGTCTTATTATTACCTGCATGCACTAGTGTAGTCCTGGGTGAGCCCTGCAAGTCTTATTATTACCTGCATGCACTAGTGTAGTCCTGGGTGAGCCCTGCAAGTCTTATTATTACCTGCATGCACTAGTGTAGTCCTGGGTGAGCCCTGCAAGTCTTATTATTACCTGCATGCACTAGTGTAGTCCTGGGTGAGCCCTGCAAGTCTTATTATTACCTGCATGCACTAGTGTAGTCCTGGGTGAGTCTGCAAGTCTTATTATTACCTGCATGCACTAGTGTAGTCCTGGGTGAGCCCTGAAAGTCTTATTATTACCTGCATGCACTAGTGTAGTCCTGGTTGAGTCCTGCAAGTCTTATTATTACCTGCATGCACTAGTGTAGTCCTGGGTGAGCCCTGCAAGTCTTATTATTACCTGCATGCACTAGTGTAGTCCTGGGTGAGCCCTGCAAGTCTTATTATTGCCTGCATGCACTAGTGTAGTCCTGGGTGAGTCCTGCAAGTCTTATTATTACCTGCATGCACTAGTGTAGTCCTGGGTGAGCCCTGCAAGTCTTATTATTACCTGCATGCACTAGTGTAGTCCTGGGTGAGCCCTGCAAGTCTTATTATTACCTGCATGCACTAGTGTAGTCCTGGGTGAGCCCTGCAAGTCTTATTATTACCTGCATGCACTAGTGTAGTCCTGGGTGAGCCCTGCAAGTCTTATTATTACCTGCATGCACTAGTGTAGTCCTGGGTGAGCCCTGCAAGTCTTATTATTACCTGCATGCACTAGTGTAGTCCTGGGTGAGCCCTGCAAGTCTTATTATTACCTGCATGCACTAGTGTAGTCCTGGGTGAGCCCTGCAAGTCTTATTATTACCTGCATGCACTAGTGTAGTCCTGGGTGAGTCCTGCAAGTCTTATTATTGCCTGCATGCACTAGTGTAGTCCTGGGTGAGTCCTGCAAGTCTTATTATTACCTGCATGCACTAGTGTAGTCCTGGGTGAGCCCTGCAAGTCTTATTATTACCTGCATGCACTAGTGTAGTCCTGGGTGAGTCCTGCAAGTCTTATTATTACCTGCATGCACTAGTGTAGTCCTGGGTGAGTCCTGCAAGTCTTATTATTACCTGCATGCACTAGTGTAGTCCTGGGTGAGCCTGCAAGTCTTATTATTACCTGCATGCACTAGTGTAGTCCTGGTGAGTCCTGCAAGTCTTATTATTACCTGCATGCACTAGTGTAGTCCTGGGTGAGCCTGCAAGTCTTATTATTACCTGCATGCACTAGTGTAGTCCTGGTTGAGTCCTGCAAGTCTTATTATTACCTGCATGCACTAGTGTAGTCCTAGGTGAGCCCTGCAAGTCTTATTATTGCCTGCATGCACTAGTGTAGTCCTGGGTGAGCCCTGCAAGTCTTATTATTACCTGCATGCACTAGTGTAGTCCTGGGTGAGCCCTGCAAGTCTTATTATTACCTGCATGCACTAGTGTAGTCCTGGGTGAGCCCTGCAAGTCTTATTATTACCTGCATGCACTAGTGTAGTCCTGGGTGAGCCCTGCAAGTCTTATTATTACCTGCATGCACTAGTGTAGTCCTGGGTGAGTCCTGCAAGTCTTATTATTACCTGCATGCACTAGTGTAGTCCTGGGTGAGCCCTGCAAGTCTTATTATTACCTGCATGCACTAGTGTAGTCCTGGGTGAGTCTGCAAGTCTTATTATTACCTGCATGCACTAGTGTAGTCCTGGGTGAGTCCTGCAAGTCTTATTATTACCTGCATGCACTAGTGTAGTCCTGGGTGAGCCTGCAAGTCTTATTATTGCCTGCATGCACTAGTGTAGTCCTGGGTGAGCCCTGCAAGTCTTATTATTACCTGCATGCACTAGTGTAGTCCTGGGTGAGTCTGCAAGTCTTATTATTACCTGCATGCACTAGTGTAGTCCTGGGTGAGCCCTGCAAGTCTTATTATTACCTGCATGCACTAGTGTAGTCCTGGGTGAGCCCTGCAAGTCTTATTATTGCCTGCATGCACTAGTGTAGTCCTGGGTGAGTCCTGCAAGTCTTATTATTACCTGCATGCACTAGTATAGTCCTGGGTGAGCCCTGCAAGTCTTATTATTACCTGCATGCACTAGTGTAGTCCTGGGTGAGCCCTGCAAGTCTTATTATTACCTGCATGCACTAGTGTAGTCCTGGGTGAGCCTGCAAGTCTTATTATTACCTGCATGCACTAGTGTAGTCCTGGGTGAGCCTGCAAGTCTTATTATTACCTGCATGCACTAGTGTAGTCCTGGGTGAGTCATGCAAGTCTTATTATTACCTGCATGCACTAGTGTAGTCCTGGGTGAGTCCTGCAAGTCTTATTATTACCTGCATGCGCTAGTGTAGTCCTGGGTGAGTCCTGCAAGTCTTATTATTACCTGCATGCACTAGTGTAGTCCTGGGTGAGTCCTGCAAGTCTTATTATTACCTGCATGCACTAGTGTAGTCCTGGGTGAGCCCTGCAAGTCTTATTATTACCTGCATGCACTAGTGTAGTCCTGGGTGAGCCCTGCAAGTCTTATTATTACCTGCATGCACTAGTGTAGTCCTGGGTGAGCCCTGCAAGTCTTATTATTACCTGCATGCACTAGTGTAGTCCTGGGTGAGTCTGCAAGTCTTATTATTACCTGCATGCACTAGTGTAGTCCTGGGTGAGTCTGCAAGTCTTATTATTACCTGCATGCACTAGTGTAGTCCTGGGTGAGCCCTGCAAGTCTTATTATTACCTGCATGCACTAGTGTAGTCCTGGGTGAGCCTTGCAAGTCTTATTATTACCTGCATGCACTAGTGTAGTCCTGGGTGAGTCTGCAAGTCTTATTATTACCTGCATGCACTAGTGTAGTCCTGGGTGAGTCTGCAAGTCTTATTATTGCCTGCATGCACTAGTGTAGTCCTGGGTGAGCCCTGCAAGTCTTATTATTACCTGCATGCACTAGTGTAGTCCTGGGTGAGTCCTGCAAGTCTTATTATTACCTGCATGCACTAGTGTAGTCCTGGGTGAGCCCTGCAAGTCTTATTATTACCTGCATGCACTAGTGTAGTCCTGGGTGAGCCCTGCAAGTCTTATTATTGCCTGCATGCACTAGTGTAGTCCTGGGTGAGTCCTGCAAGTCTTATTATTACCTGCATGCACTAGTGTAGTCCTGGGTGAGTCCTGCAAGTCTTATTATTACCTGCATGCACTAGTGTAGTCCTGGGTGAGCCCTGCAAGTCTTATTATTGCCTGCATGCACTAGTGTAGTCCTGGGTGAGTCCTGCAAGTCTTATTATTACCTGCATGCACTAGTGTAGTCCTGGGTGAGTCCTGCAAGTCTTATTATTACCTGCATGCACTAGTGTAGTCCTGGGTGAGCCTGCAAGTCTTATTATTGCCTGCATGCACTAGTGTAGTCCTGGGTGAGCCTGCAAGTCTTATTATTACCTGCATGCACTAGTGTAGTCCTGGGTGAGCCCTGCAAGTCTTATTATTACCTGCATGCACTAGTGTAGTCCTGGGTGAGCCTGCAAGTCTTATTATTACCTGCATGCACTAGTGTAGTCCTGGGTGAGCCCTGCAAGTCTTATTATTACCTGCATGCACTAGTGTAGTCCTGGGTGAGCCCTGCAAGTCTTATTATTACCTGCATGCACTAGTGTAGTCCTGGGTGAGTCCTGCAAGTCTTATTATTACCTGCATGCACTAGTGTAGTCCTGGGTGAGCCCTGCAAGTCTTATTATTACCTGCATGCACTAGTGTAGTCCTGGGTGAGCCTGCAAGTCTTATTATTACCTGCATGCACTAGTGTAGTCCTGGGTGAGCCCTGCAAGTCTTATTATTACCTGCATGCACTAGTGTAGTCCTGGGTGAGTCCTGCAAGTCTTATTATTACCTGCATGCACTAGTGTAGTCCTGGGTGAGTCCTGCAAGTCTTATTATTACCTGCATGCACTAGTGTAGTCCTGGGTGAGTCCTGCAAGTCTTATTATTACCTGCATGCACTAGTGTAGTCCTGGGTGAGTCCTGCAAGTCTTATTATTGCCTGCATGCACTAGTGTAGTCCTGGGTGAGCCCTGCAAGTCTTATTATTACCTGCATGCACTAGTGTAGTCCTGGGTGAGTCCTGCAAGTCTTATTATTACCTGCATGCACTAGTGTAGTCCTGGGTGAGTCTGCAAGTCTTATTATTACCTGCATGCACTAGTGTAGTCCTGGGTGAGTCTGCAAGTCTTATTATTACCTGCATGCACTAGTGTAGTCCTGGGTGAGCCCTGCAAGTCTTATTATTGCC
The DNA here is from genome assembly GCA_028752905.1 of Cladorhizidae sp. MBARI D1340-BT2. Classification (NCBI taxonomy): domain Eukaryota; kingdom Metazoa; phylum Porifera; class Demospongiae; order Poecilosclerida; family Cladorhizidae; species Cladorhizidae sp. MBARI D1340-BT2. Next base: position 8,424,472 of record JAQNBH010000018.1, on the reverse strand, counting down.
TGCATGCACTAGTGTAGTCCTGGGTGAGCCTGCAAGTCTTATTATTACCTGCATGCACTAGTGTAGTCCTGGGTGAGTCCTGCAAGTCTTATTATTACCTGCATGCACTAGTGTAGTCCTGGGTGAGCCCTGCAAGTCTTATTATTACCTGCATGTACTAGTGTAGTCCTGGGTGAGCCCTGCAAGTCTTATTATTACCTGCATGTACTAGTGTAGTCCTGGGTGAGCCCTGCAAGTCTTATTATTACCTGCATGCACTAGTGTAGTCCTGGGTGAGCCCTGCAAGTCTTATTATTACCTGCATGCACTAGTGTAATCCTGGGTGAGTCCTGCAAGTCTTATTATTACCTGCATGCACTAGTGTAGTCCTGGGTGAGCCCTGCAAGTCTTATTATTGCCTGCATGCACTAGTATAGTCCTGGGTGAGCCCTGCAAGTCTTATTATTACCTGCATGCACTAGTGTAGTCCTGGGTGAGTCCTGCAAGTCTTATTATTGCCTGCATGCACTAGTATAGTCCTGGGTGAGCCTGCAAGTCTTATTATTACCTGCATGCACTAGTGTAGTCCTGGGTGAGCCCTGCAAGTCTTATTATTACCTGCATGCACTAGTGTAGTCCTGGGTGAGCCTGCAAGTCTTATTATTACCTGCATGCACTAGTGTAGTCCTGGGTGAGCCCTGCAAGTCTTATTATTACCTGCATGCACTAGTGTAGTCCTGGGTGAGCCCTGCAAGTCTTATTATTACCTGCATGCACTAGTGTAGTCCTGGGTGAGCCCTGCAAGTCTTATTATTACCTGCATGCACTAGTGTAGTCCTGGGTGAGCCCTGCAAGTCTTATTATTACCTGCATGCACTAGTGTAGTCCTGGGTGAGCCCTGCAAGTCTTATTATTACCTGCATGCACTAGTGTAGTCCTGGGTGAGCCTGCAAGTCTTATTATTACCTGCATGCACTAGTGTAGTCCTGGGTGAGCCCTGCAAGTCTTATTATTACCTGCATGCACTAGTGTAGTCCTGGGTGAGCCCTGCAAGTCTTATTATTACCTGCATGCACTAGTGTAGTCCTGGGTGAGTCTGCAAGTCTTATTATTACCTGCATGCACTAGTGTAGTCCTGGGTGAGCCTGCAAGTCTTATTATTACCTGCATGCACTAGTGTAGTCCTGGGTGAGTCCTGCAAGTCTTATTATTACCTGCATGCACTAGTGTAGTCCTGGGTGAGCCCTGCAAGTCTTATTATTACCTGCATGCACTAGTGTAGTCCTGGGTGAGTCCTGCAAGTCTTATTATTACTTGCATGCACTAGTGTAGTCCTGGGTGAGCCCTGCAAGTCTTATTATTACCTGCATGCACTAGTGTAGTCCTGGGTGAGTCCTGCAAGTCTTATTATTACCTGCATGCACTAGTGTAGTCCTGGGTGAGCCCTGCAAGTCTTATTATTACCTGCATGCACTAGTGTAGTCCTGGGTGAGTCCTGCAAGTCTTATTATTACCTGCATGCACTAGTGTAGTCCTGGGTGAGCCCTGCAAGTCTTATTATTGCCTGCATGCACTAGTGTAGTCCTGGGTGAGTCCTGCAAGTCTTATTATTACCTGCATGCACTAGTGTAGTCCTGGGTGAGCCCTGCAAGTCTTATTATTGCCTGCATGCACTAGTGTAGTCCTGGGTGAGCCCTGCAAATCTTATTATTACCTGCATGCACTAGTGTAGTCCTGGGTGAGCCCTGCAAGTCTTATTATTACCTGCATGCACTAGTGTAGTCCTGGGTGAGCCCTGCAAGTCTTATTATTACCTGCATGCACTAGTGTAGTCCTGGGTGAGCCCTGCAAGTCTTATTATTACCTGCATGCACTAGTGTAGTCCTGGGTGAGCCCTGCAAGTCTTATTATTACCTGCATGCACTAGTGTAGTCCTGGGTGAGTCTTATTATTACCTGCATGTACTAGTGTAGTCCTGGGTGAGTCCTGCAAGTCTTATTATTACCTGCATGCACTAGTGTAGTCCTGGGTGAGCCCTGCAAGTCTTATTATTACCTGCATGCACTAGTATAGTCCTGGGTGAGTCCTGCAAGTCTTATTATTACCTGCATGCACTAGTGTAGTCCTGGGTGAGTCCTGCAAGTCTTATTATTACCTGCATGCACTAGTGTAGTCCTGGGTGAGCCCTGCAAGTCTTATTATTACCTGCATGCACTAGTGTAGTCCTGGGTGAGCCCTGCAAGTCTTATTATTGCCTGCATGCACTAGTGTAGTCCTGGGTGAGCCTGCAAGTCTTATTATTACCTGCATGCACTAGTGTAGTCCTGGGTGAGCCCTGCAAGTCTTATTATTACCTGCATGCACTAGTGTAGTCCTGGGTGAGCCCTGCAAGTCTTATTATTACCTGCATGCACTAGTGTAGTCCTGGGTGAGCCCTGCAAGTCTTATTATTGCCTGCATGCACTAGTGTAGTCCTGGGTGAGCCTGCAAGTCTTATTATTACCTGCATGCACTAGTGTAGTCCTGGGTGAGTCCTGCAAGTCTTATTATTACCTGCATGCACTAGTGTAGTCCTGGGTGAGTCCTGCAAGTCTTATTATTACCTGCATGCACTAGTGTAGTCCTGGGTGAGTCCTGCAAGTCTTATTATTACCTGCATGCACTAGTGTAGTCCTGGGTGAGCCCTGCAAGTCTTATTATTACCTGCATGCACTAGTGTAGTCCTGGGTGAGCCCTGCAAGTCTTATTATTGCCTGCATGCACTAGTGTAGTCCTGGGAGAGCCCTGCAAGTCTTATTATTACCTGCATGCACTAGTGTAGTCCTGGGTGAGCCCTGCAAGTCTTATTATTGCCTGCATGCACTAGTGTAGTCCTGGGTGAGCCCTGCAAGTCTTATTATTACCTGCATGCACTAGTGTAGTCCTGGGTGAGCCCTGCAAGTCTTATTATTACCTGCATGCACTAGTGTAGTCCTGGGTGAGCCCTGCAAGTCTTATTATTACCTGCATGCACTAGTGTAGTCCTGGGTGAGTCCTGCAAGTCTTATTATTACCTGCATGCACTAGTGTAGTCCTGGTGAGCCTGCAAGTCTTATTATTGCCTGCATGCACTAGTGTAGTCCTGGGTGAGCCCTGCAAGTCTTATTATTACCTGCATGCACTAGTGTAGTCCTGGGTGAGCCCTGCAAGTCTTATTATTACCTGCATGCACTAGTGTAGTCCTGGGTGAGCCTGCAAGTCTTATTATTACCTGCATGCACTAGTGTAGTCCTGGGTGAGCCCTGCAAGTCTTATTATTACCTGCATGCACTAGTGTAGTCCTGGGTGAGCCCTGCAAGTCTTATTATTACCTGCATGCACTAGTGTAGTCCTGGGTGAGCCTGCAAGTCTTATTATTACCTGCATGCACTAGTGTAGTCCTGGGTGAGCCCTGCAAGTCTTATTATTACCTGCATGCACTAGTGTAGTCCTGGGTGAGCCCTGCAAGTCTTATTATTGCCTGCATGCACTAGTGTAGTCCTGGGTGAGCCTGCAAGTCTTATTATTGCCTGCATGCACTAGTGTAGTCCTGGGTGAGCCCTGCAAGTCTTATTATTACCTGCATGCACTAGTGTAGTCCTGGGTGAGTCCTGCAAGTCTTATTATTGCCTGCATGCACTAGTGTAGTCCTGGGTGAGCCCTGCAAGTCTTATTATTACCTGCATGCACTAGTGTAGTCCTGGGTGAGCCCTGCAAGTCTTATTATTACCTGCATGCACTAGTGTAGTCCTGGGTGAGCCCTGCAAGTCTTATTATTACCTGCATGCACTAGTGTAGTCCTGGGTGAGCCTGCAAGTCTTATTATTACCTGCATGCACTAGTGTAGTCCTGGGTGAGTCCTGCAAGTCTTATTATTACCTGCATGCACTAGTGTAGTCCTGGGTGAGCCCTGCAAGTCTTATTATTACCTGCATGCACTAGTGTAGTCCTGGGTGAGTCTGCAAGTCTTATTATTACCTGCATGCACTAGTGTAGTCCTGGGTGAGTCCTGCAAGTCTTATTATTACCTGCATGCACTAGTGTAGTCCTGGTGAGTCCTGCAAGTCTTATTATTACCTGCATATACTAGTGTAGTCCTGGGTGAGCCTGCAAGTCTTATTATTACCTGCATGCACTAGTGTAGTCCTGGGTGAGCCTGCAAGTCTTATTATTACCTGCATGCACTAGTGTAGTCCTGGGTGAGTCTGCAAGTCTTATTATTACCTGCATGCACTAGTGTAGTCCTGGGTGAGCCCTGCAAGTCTTATTATTACCTGCATGCACTAGTGTAGTCCTGGGTGAGTCTGCAAGTCTTATTATTGCCTGCATGCACTAGTGTAGTCCTGGGTGAGTCCTGCAAGTCTTATTATTACCTGCATGCACTAGTGTAGTCCTGGGTGAGTCCTGCAAGTCTTATTATTACCTGCATATACTAGTGTAGTCCTGGGTGAGCCTGCAAGTCTTATTATTACCTGCATGCACTAGTGTAGTCCTGGGTGAGCCCTGCAAGTCTTATTATTGACCTGCATGCACTAGTGTAGTCCTGGGTGAGCCCTGCAAGTCTTATTATTACCTGCATGCACTAGTGTAGTCCTGGGTGAGCCTGCAAGTCTTATTATTACCTGCATGCACTAGTGTAGTCCTGGGTGAGTCCTGCAAGTCTTATTATTACCTGCATGCACTAGTGTAGTCCTGGGTGAGCCTGCAAGTCTTATTATTACCTGCATGCACTAGTGTAGTCCTGGGTGAGCCCTGCAAGTCTTATTATTACCTGCATGCACTAGTGTAGTCCTGGGTGAGCCCTGCAAGTCTTATTATTACCTGCATGCACTAGTGTAGTCCTGGGTGAGCCCTGCAAGTCTTATTATTGCCTGCATGCACTAGTGTAGTCCTGGGTGAGCCCTGCAAGTCTTATTATTACCTGCATGCACTAGTGTAGTCCTGGGTGAGCCCTGCAAGTCTTATTATTACCTGCATGCACTAGTGTAGTCCTGGGTGAGTCTGCAAGTCTTATTATTACCTGCATGCACTAGTGTAGTCCTGGGTGAGTCCTGCAAGTCTTATTATTACCTGCATGCACTAGTGTAGTCCTGGGTGAGCCTGCAAGTCTTATTATTGCCTGCATGCACTAGTGTAGTCCTGGGTGAGTCCTGCAAGTCTTATTATTGCCTGCATGCACTAGTGTAGTCCTGGGTGAGCCCTGCAAGTCTTATTATTACCTGCATGCACTAGTGTAGTCCTGGGTGAGCCCTGCAAGTCTTATTATTACCTGCATGCACTAGTGTAGTCCTGGGTGAGCCCTGCAAGTCTTATTATTACCTGCATGCACTAGTGTAGTCCTGGGTGAGTCCTGCAAGTCTTATTATTACCTGCATGCACTAGTGTAGTCCTGGGTGAGCCCTGCAAGTCTTATTATTACCTGCATGCACTAGTGTAGTCCTGGGTGAGTCCTGCAAGTCTTATTATTACCTGCATGCACTAGTGTAGTCCTGGGTGAGCCCTGCAAGTCTTATTATTACCTGCATGCACTAGTGTAGTCCTGGGTGAGCCCTGCAAGTCTTATTATTGCCTGCATGCACTAGTGTAGTCCTGGGTGAGCCTGCAAGTCTTATTATTACCTGCATGCACTAGTGTAGTCCTGGGTGAGCCCTGCAAGTCTTATTATTACCTGCATGCACTAGTGTAGTCCTGGGTGAGCCCTGCAAGTCTTATTATTACCTGCATGCACTAGTGTAGTCCTGGGTGAGCCTGCAAGTCTTATTATTACCTGCATGCACTAGTGTAGTCCTGGGTGAGTCCTGCAAGTCTTATTATTGCCTGCATGCACTAGTGTAGTCCTGGGTGAGCCTGCAAGTCTTATTATTACCTGCATGCACTAGTGTAGTCCTGGGTGAGCCCTGCAAGTCTTATTATTACCTGCATGCACTAGTGTAGTCCTGGGTGAGCCCTGCAAGTCTTATTATTACCTGCATGCACTAGTGTAGTCCTGGGTGAGCCCTGCAAGTCTTATTATTACCTGCATGCACTAGTGTAGTCCTGGGTGAGCCCTGCAAGTCTTATTATTACCTGCATGCACTAGTGTAGTCCTGGGTGAGCCCTGCAAGTCTTATTATTACCTGCATGCACTAGTGTAGTCCTGGGTGAGTCCTGCAAGTCTTATTATTACCTGCATGCACTAGTGTAGTCCTGGGTGAGCCCTGCAAGTCTTATTATTACCTGCATGCACTAGTGTAGTCCTGGGTGAGTCCTGCAAGTCTTATTATTACCTGCATGCACTAGTGTAGTCCTGGGTGAGTCCTGCAAGTCTTATTATTACTGCATGCACTAGTGTAGTCCTGGGTGAGCCCTGCAAGTCTTATTATTGCCTGCATGCACTAGTGTAGTCCTGGGTGAGCCTGCAAGTCTTATTATTACCTGCATGCACTAGTGTAGTCCTGGGTGAGCCCTGCAAGTCTTATTATTACCTGCATGCACTAGTGTAGTCCTGGGTGAGTCCTGCAAGTCTTATTATTACCTGCATGCACTAGTGTAGTCCTGGGTGAGCCTGCAAGTCTTATTATTCCTGCATGCACTAGTGTAGTCCTGGGTGAGTCCTGCAAGTCTTATTATTACCTGCATGCACTAGTGTAGTCCTGGGTGAGTCCTGCAAGTCTTATTATTACCTGCATGCACTAGTGTAGTCCTGGGTGAGTCCTGCAAGTCTTATTATTACCTGCATGCACTAGTGTAGTCCTGGGTGAGCCCTGCAAGTCTTATTATTACCTGCATGCACTAGTGTAGTCCTGGGTGAGTCCTGCAAGTCTTATTATTGCCTGCATGCACTAGTGTAGTCCTGGGTGAGTCCTGCAAGTCTTATTATTACCTGCATGCACTAGTGTAGTCCTGGGTGAGCCCTGCAAGTCTTATTATTACCTGCATGCACTAGTGTAGTCCTGGGTGAGCCCTGCAAGTCTTATTATTACCTGCATGCACTAGTGTAGTCCTGGGTGAGCCCTGCAAGTCTTATTATTACCTGCATGCACTAGTGTAGTCCTGGGTGAGCCTGCAAGTCTTATTATTACCTGCATGCACTAGTGTAGTCCTGGGTGAGTCCTGCAAGTCTTATTATTACCTGCATGCACTAGTGTAGTCCTGGGTGAGTCCTGCAAGTCTTATTATTACCTGCATGCACTAGTGTAGTCCTGGGTGAGTCCTGCAAGTCTTATTATTACCTGCATGCACTAGTGTAGTCCTGGGTGAGCCTGCAAGTCTTATTATTACCTGCATGCACTAGTGTAGTCCTGGGTGAGTCCTGCAAGTCTTATTATTGCCTGCATGCACTAGTGTAGTCCTGGGTGAGTCCTGCAAGTCTTATTATTACCTGCATGCACTAGTGTAGTCCTGGGTGAGCCCTGCAAGTCTTATTATTACCTGCATGCACTAGTGTAGTCCTGGGTGAGTCCTGCAAGTCTTATTATTACCTGCATGCACTAGTGTAGTCCTGGGTGAGTCCTGCAAGTCTTATTATTACCTGCATGCACTAGTGTAGTCCTGGGTGAGCCCTGCAAGTCTTATTATTACCTGCATGCACTAGTGTAGTCCTGGGTGAGCCCTGCAAGTCTTATTATTACCTGCATGCACTAGTGTAGTCCTGGGTGAGTCCTGCAAGTCTTATTATTACCTGCATGCACTAGTGTAGTCCTGGGTGAGCCCTGCAAGTCTTATTATTGCCTGCATGCACTAGTGTAGTCCTGGGTGAGCCTGCAAGTCTTATTATTACCTGCATGCACTAGTGTAGTCCTGGGTGAGTCCTGCAAGTCTTATTATTACCTGCATGCACTAGTGTAGTCCTGGGTGAGTCCTGCAAGTCTTATTATTACCTGCATGCACTAGTGTAGTCCTGGGTGAGCCCTGCAAGTCTTATTATTACCTGCATGCACTAGTGTAGTCCTGGGTGAGCCTGCAAGTCTTATTATTACCTGCATGCACTAGTGTAGTCCTGGGTGAGCCTGCAAGTCTTATTATTACCTGCATGCACTAGTGTAGTCCTGGGTGAGTCCTGCAAGTCTTATTATTACCTGCATGCACTAGTGTAGTCCTGGGTGAGCCCTGCAAGTCTTATTATTACCTGCATGCACTAGTGTAGTCCTGGGTGAGCCCTGCAAGTCTTATTATTACCTGCATGCACTAGTGTAGTCCTGGGTGAGTCCTGCAAGTCTTATTATTACCTGCATGCACTAGTGTAGTCCTGGGTGAGCCCTGCAAGTCTTATTATTACCTGCATGCACTAGTGTAGTCCTGGGTGAGTCCTGCAAGTCTTATTATTACCTGCATGCACTAGTGTAGTCCTGGGTGAGTCCTGCAAGTCTTATTATTACCTGCATGCACTAGTGTAGTCCTGGGTGAGCCTGCAAGTCTTATTATTACCTGCATGCACTAGTGTAGTCCTGGGTGAGTCCTGCAAGTCTTATTATTACCTGCATGCACTAGTGTAGTCCTGGGTGAGCCTGCAAGTCTTATTATTACCTGCATGCACTAGTGTAGTCCTGGGTGAGTCCTGCAAGTCTTATTATTACCTGCATGCACTAGTGTAGTCCTGGGTGAGTCCTGCAAGTCTTATTATTACCTGCATGCACTAGTGTAGTCCTGGGTGAGCCCTGCAAGTCTTATTATTACCTGCATGCACTAGTGTAGTCCTGGGTGAGCCCTGCAAGTCTTATTATTACCTGCATGCACTAGTGTAGTCCTGGGTGAGTCCTGCAAGTCTTATTATTACCTGCATGCACTAGTGTAGTCCTGGGTGAGTCCTGCAAGTCTTATTATTACCTGCATGCACTAGTGTAGTCCTGGGTGAGTCCTGCAAGTCTTATTATTACCTGCATGCACTAGTGTAGTCCTGGGTGAGCCCTGCAAGTCTTATTATTACCTGCATGCACTAGTGTAGTCCTGGGTGAGTCCTGCAAGTCTTATTATTACCTGCATGCACTAGTGTAGTCCTGGGTGAGTCCTGCAAGTCTTATTATTACCTGCATGCACTAGTGTAGTCCTGGGTGAGTCCTGCAAGTCTTATTATTACCTGCATGCACTAGTGTAGTCCTGGGTGAGTCCTGCAAGTCTTATTATTACCTGCATGCACTAGTGTAGTCCTGGGTGAGCCTGCAAGTCTTATTATTACCTGCATGCACTAGTGTAGTCCTGGGTGAGCCTGCAAGTCTTATTATTACCTGCATGCACTAGTGTAGTCCTGGGTGAGTCCTGCAAGTCTTATTATTACCTGCATGCACTAGTGTAGTCCTGGGTGAGTCCTGCAAGTCTTATTATTACCTGCATGCACTAGTGTAGTCCTGGGTGAGTCCTGCAAGTCTTATTATTACCTGCATGCACTAGTGTAGTCCTGGGTGAGCCCTGCAAGTCTTATTATTACCTGCATGCACTAGTGTAGTCCTGGGTGAGCCTGCAAGTCTTATTATTACCTGCATGCACTAGTGTAGTCCTGGGTGAGCCTGCAAGTCTTATTATTGCCTGCATGCACTAGTGTAGTCCTGGGTGAGTCCTGCAAGTCTTATTATTACCTGCATGCACTAGTGTAGTCCTGGGTGAGTCCTGCAAGTCTTATTATTACCTGCATGCACTAGTGTAGTCCTGGGTGAGCCCTGCAAGTCTTATTATTACCTGCATGCACTAGTGTAGTCCTGGGTGAGCCTGCAAGTCTTATTATTACCTGCATGCACTAGTGTAGTCCTGGGTGAGTCCTGCAAGTCTTATTATTACCTGCATGCACTAGTGTAGTCCTGGGTGAGCCTGCAAGTCTTATTATTACCTGCATGCACTAGTGTAGTCCTGGGTGAGCCCTGCAAGTCTTATTATTACCTGCATGCACTAGTGTAGTCCTGGGTGAGTCCTGCAAGTCTTATTATTACCTGCATGCACTAGTGTAGTCCTGGGTGAGCCCTGCAAGTCTTATTATTACCTGCATGCACTAGTGTAGTCCTGGGTGAGCCTGCAAGTCTTATTATTACCTGCATGCACTAGTGTAGTCCTGGGTGAGCCCTGCAAGTCTTATTATTACCTGCATGCACTAGTGTAGTCCTGGTGAGCCTGCAAGTCTTATTATTACCTGCATGCACTAGTGTAGTCCTGGGTGATCCTGCAAGTCTTATTATTACCTGCATGCACTAGTGTAGTCCTGGGTGAGTCCTGCAAGTCTT
>JAQNBH010000018.1:8375836-8414188 GCA_028752905.1 Cladorhizidae sp. MBARI D1340-BT2 | reverse complement strand
TGATCAACATGATCAACATGCCTCAACATGATCAACATGATCAACATGCCTCAACGTGATCAACATGATCAACATGCCTCAACATGATCAACATGATCAACATGCCTCAACGTGATCAACATGCCTCAACGTGATCAACATGCCTCAACGTGATCAACATGATCAACATGCCTCAACGTGATCAACATGATCAACATGCCTCAACGTGATCAACATGCCTCAACGTGATCAACATGCCTCAACGTGATCAACATGATCAACATGCCTCAATGTTGAATCAACATGATCAACATGCCTCAATGTTGAATCAACATGATCAACATGCCTCAACGTGATCAACATGCCTCAACATGATCAACATGATCAACATGCCTCAACGTGATCAACATGATCAACATGATCAACATGATCAACATGCCTCAACGTGATCAACATGCCTCAACGTGATCAACATGCCTCAACATGATCAACATGATCAACATGCCTCAACGTGATCAACATGCCTCAACGTGATCAACATGCCTCAACGTGATCAACATGATCAACATGCCTCAATGTTGAATCAACATGATCAACATGCCTCAATGTTGAATCAACATGATCAACATGCCTCAACGTGATCAACATGCCTCAACGTGATCAACATGCCTCAACGTGATCAAAATATCGACAAGCCTTAACATGATTAACATGCCTTAACATGATCAACATGCCTTGATCATGTCTGATCTGACGATGCAACCACTCCCAGGTCTCTGTGGGAAGATGGTGTTTGAACTCGAGTATTATTGATAGTGTTGTTCTTCTCCGAAGGCGCCAGCAAGTGTCAAGATCACTGAGTTAAATATCACAACTGAGATGGGATCTCCTTGGTAATGTCCCCCCCTCCGCCATCCCAACCTTGCACTGCCCAGATTCTGGATCGGTACAGACTTGAGACGACAGCCGTGAGAGCCCTGTGTATGATAGTGCTTGAGTGCAAACTGTATTAGCTGGTGATGTGCACTGCTACAAGCTTTGACCAGGTCCGACCAGCACACACGAACAGGGACTGATGGTGGCTGTGTGCTTCATGTTATCACAGCAGATGATTTTTTGCTGCTGTTCTAGACAACCAGGTGTACTTGGAAGGAAAGTTTTTTGTACTGAGGTGTCCAGGTATCCGCTAAAGGTCAGCCAACGGTTCTTCAGGATTGCTATGAAGTATTTTCCAACGCACGTGAGGTTAGAGCTATTAGGAAGTTGAAAAGTCGTGAGGTTTCTCGGCTGTCTGTTTTGGGGATCAGACCAATCACCCCTTGTTTCCATCCCGATGGAGTAGTCCCCACCTGTTAAATAGGTATTTCAAGGCACGGGCCAGAGAGGGGGCAATGCTAAAATACCAGGTGTGGGATCTGGTCTATTGGGCTGGGAGAGGAGTGTGAACGTGACTGCGATGGCTGCCTGGATCTCTTCCGTGGAAGTTGGTTTCTCATTGAAACCAGGGTATGGAGAAGGGGTATTTGGTAGCCACTAGGGTTGGAGGTACACTCTGAAGGAGCTGCAGTACGCTTCAGTGAGGAAGCTGCTATCCCTGCGGAAAAGTCAGGTGCCACATCCTTACTCTTCTTACCGTCCAACTCTTGCTCTTGTGAAGCAAAATTTCCAGAATTTGTTTGCACACTTCTTCCACCCCATTGGTCTCTCCTTGGGTAGCTTTCTTTGTCTTGCTGTGCTGAGCAGCAGCTGATGGAGTTTTTGGGCAATGACCATGGTGGCTGTGTCTACTGTACACATCAGCTTTCTTTGCTTACTTCTGAGTCAGTTCTCCCTAACCTCATCACCTCTAGCCTTTTCCTTCTTGTGGTTATGGCTCCTGCTGGGTTTTCCGTCAAACATAGAGATGAAGTTGAAGCCACTCCTCCATGTTGCATGGGTAGTTGAAATGATTAAGAGTAGGAGTGTGTTTTAGGCAAACCTGTTGTGGCACTGGAAATGTCTGTTGTATCACTGGCCTCATCGGTGGTTGCCATGTCTGGTGTGGCACTGGAAATGTCTGGTGTCTGGCCTCATCGGTGGTTGCCATGTCTGATGTGGCACTGGAAATGTCTGGTGTCTAGCCTCATCGGTGGTTGCCATGTCTGGTGTGGCACTGGAAATGTCTGCTGTCTGGCCTCATCGGTGGTTGCCATGTCTGATGTGGCACTGGAAATGTCTGGTGTCTGGCCTCATCGGTGGTTGCCATGTCTGGTGTGGCACTGGAAATGTCTGGTGTCTGGCCTCATCGGTGGTTGCCATGTCTGATGTGGCACTGGAAATGTCTGGTGTCTAGCCTCATCGGTGGTTGCCATGTCTGGTGTGGCACTGGAAATATCTGGTGTCTGGCCTCATCGGTGGTTGCCATGTCTGGTGTGGCACTGGAAATATCTGGTGTCTGGCCTCATCGGTGGTTGCCATGTCTGATGTGGCACTGGAAATGTCTGGTGTCTAGCCTCATCGGTGGTTGCCATGTCTGGTGTGGCACTGGAAATGTCTGGTGTCTGGCCTCATCGGTGGTTGCCATGTCTGGTGTGGCACTGGAAATGTCTGGTGTCTGGCCTCATCGGTGGTTGCCATGTCTGATGTGTCACTGGAAATGTCTGGTGTCTGGCCTCATCGGTGGTTGCCATGTCTGATGTGGCACTGGAAATGTCTGGTGTCTAGCCTCATCGGTGGTTGCCATGTCTGGTGTGGCACTGGAAATGTCTGGTGTCTGGCCTCATCGGTGGTTGCCATGTCTGGTGTGTTAGTGTCATCCACTGAGGGCCTGGTGTTAGGGAAGAGAATGTTCTCTTGGCACTGTTTTTGAGGTGTGTATCCAACTTGGAAATTGCTTACCACACATACTTTGGGCAGCTTCTTCTTAGAGACTTGAGTTCTTTTGTCAGCAGTTTTCTGGGAAAGCTAACAGAGATAGTCCCTTTCATTCCTCTGAAGGCAATGTTGGATATGATTTCCCAGGCTGAGTTGCAGAAGGGACAGGTTGAGAATGGGGTACACTAAGCTATGAAGGAGTATCTCCACTCTCATAGTGCATGAAGCCCTGTCCCTTCTGCAGTTCAACCATGCCAGTGCTCATGTTTTTCTTTCCTTGCTCTCTCCTTACTCATTCAGTCACTGTATCTAGACGCTTTTCAGGGCTCTCCATCTCTTACCTTGTTGCTGTTTGGGGCTTTCCTGTTCTCTCAGTTTCCTTTCCACATTGACCTAGTACAACACTGTTGACCTCCTCTCTGCCTTTCCTCCCATTGATCTGGGGTTCCTGCTTACCTGTTTCCACACTTCTTGCTGCAGTTTAGCGGTTCTGTGCAGGGCTATGGCAGGCCATGTTGGCTCCTCCAGCTTCGAGATTCTCAGATCGCAGCGAGCTAGTAGTGGGAATCTCATTTCGGCACAGATGATTGTGGGGTGATGATAATTATATTTCCCATCTTATTAGCACATACACAACCATCGACGTACGAATACATACAGTGACGTCTCCAAGACTACAAAAAGCAATAATGAGATATAGCTTGTCATATATAAATCGTCTTGTCAAAGGGTAATGCAAGGGGTGTGGTTTACATGTCGGATAATGCAAGGGGTGTGGTTTAAATGTTGGCCTTTCGTTTCTTTTGCTTTTTTGGCAGTTGAACTATTAATTAAAAAATAAATATTTTTTTTACATTTTTCTTGCTATAATGTTATGCGAGCAATTTTGGCTCCTGATCGAGATCACATAGTGTGTGTGTCTACTACTTTTGCTGGTGCTACAGTGAGATTCTCCATTGCACAGTACTGTAAAAAGTTGGTGGCTTGCGGCCATGAAGCCCATACTTCTTATTAGGAAAAAAAGTGCAGTGGCCATATGGTTCTCTTCATATAACTTTGCGTGCATTCATGTTGCTATGGTCCTCATTTATGTACCAAATTAAAGCCCATTCAATATGCTTTCCAATTTTTTCCCATATATTTTATTCGTGTCAAACACTTTTAGTTTTGGAACAGCAGGTTGGAATGTGAAGTGAAATCACCCCCACAAACTATTTTGGTTACAGTCCAGCATTAAGTCTTGAATGGCTGTAACAACTGTGGTTGCCAGAGCAACGCAGCCACTAGAGACTGGCGAAGGAATTTTTTTAAACATGTTTGGACAAATACTAACAAAGACTTGCAGTTAGGACTTTGGAGCTCCATAGATGCTGCACACTTCACTCTTTGACGTTAATATATAGCTCAAAAGATAGATCTCTCTGTGTGCTCTCTTTTGATACTAAAAAAAGCTGCATAGGTATAGTTATGTGCAGCCAAAGTGGGAGTCCTCAAAATCTCAGCGCCTGAACTGTTTGTAGTTGCGGTTCCTGATTCTAGGCAGTTGAAATTGTCATCTGTTGCTACAGTACACGCCACTGTATATAGAGTAGAGGAAACCCTACTCTACAAAACAAGTGCATTCATTATGTGCTAAACCACGACTAATTAGGCAAGCTTGGCATGCTGTAAATCAATTGTCTGCCATCTTCTTCAAGCTCCAGTATCTGGTGGTGCACTCTACAGAGGTTTAAATGTTCAGTATCATATATATGCATCATCAATCGATGTCACACACAATGCCAGTGTATGCGTGCACATTGGTTGTCAGGTACTGGTCCTCTTGCTGCTGCATTTGCTAGGCAACCAGTTTACGATATTTTTCAACATGATTATTATCCTTGATGGTATTCGTTGACATCTTTCAATATTGTAGGGTCAAGGGTTCATTCCAGCCACCGAGTGGCCTGCATTTCTAGCCATTCTACGTGAGAGTCTCCCGGCCACTTTCCGTATCACCGGCACACGCAGTCTGGCCAATCAGATCCTGGCTTGTCTCAAAAAACGCTTCTTCGAAGACCTAGCTGAGCTGGTGGTGGATGGAGTGAAAGTGCCCCCTCCATTTCCACTGCCATGGTTAGCAATAGATGTGTATGAGCCACTCTGGTTGGTGTGTAGTCCTACCTGTACTGCCATGCTAGTTGGTGTGTAGTCCTACCTGTACTGCCATGCTAGTTGGTGTGTAGTCCTACCTGTACTGCCATGCTAGTTGGTGTGTAGTCCTACCTGTACTGCCATGCTAGCTGGTGTGTAGTCCTACCTGTACTGCCATGTTAGTTGGTGTGTAGTCCTACCTGTACTGCCATGCTAGTTGGTGTGTAGTCCTACCTGTACTGCCATGCTAGTTGGTGTGTAGTCCTACCTGTACTGCCATGTTAGTTGGTGTGTAGTCCTACCTGTACTGCCATGCTAGCAGGTGCATAGTCCTACCTGTACTGCCATGCTAGTTGGTGTGTAGTCCTCCCTGTACTGCTATGCTAGCTGGTGTGTAGTCCTACCTGTACTGCCATGCTAGTTGGTGTGCAGTCCTACCTGTACTGCCATGCTAGTTGGTGTGTAGTCCTACCTGTACTGCCATGCTAGTTGGTGTGTAGTCCTACCTGTACTGCCATGCTAGTTGGTGTGTAGTCCTACCTGTACTGCCATGCTAGTTGGTGTGTAGTCCTACCTGTACCCATGCTAGCTGGTGTGTAGTCCTACCTGTACTGCCATGTTAGTTGGTGTGTAGTCCTACCTGTACTGCCATGCTAGTTGGTGTGTAGTCCTACCTGTACTGCCATGCTAGTTGGTGTGTAGTCCTACCTGACCGCCATACTAGTTGGTGTGTAGTCCTACCTGTACTACCATGCTAGTTGGTGTGTAGTCCTACCTGTATTGCCATGCTAGTTGGTGTGTAGTCCTACCTGTACTGCCATGTTAGTTGGTGTGTAGTCCTACCTGTACTGCCATGCTAGCAGGTGCATAGTCCTACCTGTACTGCCATGCTAGTTGGTGTGTAGTCCTACCTGTACACTGCTATGCTAGCTGGTGTGTAGTCCTACCTGTACTGCCATGCTAGTTGGTGTGTAGTCCTACCTGTACAGTCATGCTAGTTGGTGTGTAGTCCTACCTGTACTGCCATGCTAGTTGGTCTGTAGTCCTACCTGTACTGTCATGCTAGTTGGTGTGTAGTCCTACCTGTACTGCCATGCTAGTTGGTGTGTAGTCCTACCTGTACTGCCATGCTAGTTGGTGTGTAGTCCTACCTGTACTGTCATGCTAGTTGGTGTGTAGTCCTACCTGTACTGCCATGCTAGTTGGTGTGTAGTCCTACCTGTACTACTGCCATGCTAGTTGGTGTGTAGTCCTACCTGTACTGTCATGCTAGTTGGTGTGTAGTCCTACTTGTACTGCCATGCTAGTTGGTGTGTAGTCCCATGCTAGTTGGTGTGTAGTCCTACCTGTACTGCCATGCTAGTTGGTGTGTAGTCCTACCTGTACTGCCATGCTAGCTGGTGCATAGTCCTACCTGTACTGCCCTGCTAGTTGGTGTGCAGTCCTACTTGTACTGCCATGCTAGTTGGTGTGCAGTCCTACTTGTACTGCCATGCTAGTTGGTGTGTAGTCCTACCTGTACTGCCATGCTAGTTGGTGTGCAGTCCTACCTGTACTGCCATGCTAGTTGGTGTGCAGTCCTACCTGTACTGCCATGCTAGTTGGTGTGCAGTCCTACCTGTACTGCCATGCTAGTTGGTGTGCAGTCCTACTTGTACTGCCATGCTAGTTGGTGTGTAGTCTACCTGTACTGCCATGCTAGCTGGTGTGTAGTCCTACCTGTACTGCCATGCTAGTTTGTGTGTAGTCCTACCTCTACTGCCATGCTAGTTGGTGTGCAGTCCTACCTGTACTGCCATGCTAGTTGGTGTGTAGTCCTACCTGTACTGCCATGCTAGTTGGTGTGTAGTCCTACCTCTACTGCCATGCTAGTTGGTGTGCAGTCCTACCTGTACTGCCATGCTAGTTGGTATGTAGTCCTACCTGTACTGCCATGCTAGCTGGTGTGTAGTCCTACCTTACTGTCATGCTAGTTGGTGTGTAGTCTTACCTGTACTGCCATGCTAGCTGGTGTGTAGTCCTACCTGTACTGTCATGCTAGTTGGTGTGCAGTCCTACCTGTACTGCCATGCTAGTTGGTGTGTAGTCCTCCTCCTACCTGTACTGCCATGCTAGTTGGTGTGTAGTCCTACCTGTACTGCCATGCTAGTTGGTGTGTAGTACCTGTACAGTCATGCTAGTTGGTGTGTAGTCCTACCTGTACTGCCATGCTAGTTGGTGTGTAGTCCTACCTGTACCGTCATGCTAGTTGGTATGTAGTCCTACCTGTAGTTTCATACTAATTGACCTTCATGATGGGGTCGGGGGAGGAAGGTGCTAAAGATGCCTTGTACAGGGAGTAATTACAATGACTCAGGACTATTAGAATGTCATATAATTAGGACCCATGAAAATTAGAATAATAAGTTCAAGCACACCTGGTATATCTTTTCTACCAGCAACACATCTTGTAAGAATCCCTTCAGTATTGAGGCCTAGCCGTGTGGGCTGTGAGACAAACTGCTTCTCTGGATCTTCAAGGAGTTGGGTCAATGTGCCACAATCTTCTCCACTCTTGTCTCTGTCTGTAAAGTATATATTTTTTGGATTGTAATCGTTTTTTGTTACTGTTGTGGATAGGTATCCTAGCAACCTAGCTTGGAACGTTCCTCTCACCAAGAAGTTTATCCGCAAGTCTCCTCTAGCCTCCAAGTTCCATACCTTCTTGGTCAGGCAGAATGAACAGGTTAGTTAGTATGTGCTCAACAACAGGTGTGTGTGTATGTGAGCATGTGTGTGTGTGTGTGCATGTGTGCGTGCGCATGCATGCATGCTTAACAATGATGTACATGATTATGGGGACAGTGAGATGCCATGTGACTTGCTGGTTTGAGATTTGCCAGAACTTTGATACACTCACTGTAGCATTACCCTATAGACTCAGTGTTAAAGATATCCCTTCCCTATATTCCACTCCTCTGGTTATGTAAGGCCATACCCTGCATGCATCACTCAGCAGCTATGCTCTCCATGAATTACGGCAACATTTTCCAAGACAGCAGAAGCAATTAAAGCAACTTATTGACGGCAATAAAGCTATGAATACTGTCAAGAAAATTAAGTGGTATACAGTAGGTGGTATCGATCCTGACCCACCGAGTCTTATGAGAATATCGAGTATAGAATTTAATAGACAGTTCATTAGTTGTGGAATTTGGCGAGACATTTCACTTGCAAGCTGTATTTTCACTCTCTTTTGGGCTTGTGGAAATACAAGTACCTGCTCGTCACTCGCCATGTTCCACTGTTCCACTCAACACTCCCCTAGCGCAATTGTTAATTTAGAAAGTGGTTTTTTTAAACACTGTCCGAGTTACACCTCTGGATGCTTATGGCAGTCAGCTGGTTAATTTAAATTATTGATTGCGATGAAGGCTAGAGCGTCTAGTCGAAACGTCGAGAGAGTACCATTTCAAGTTGATTATTGAGAAGGTTATTGTCATGTTGTGTTGTTATTTATAGTTGTAGTTGTCTGTTGTTGGTGCAGTGATATCGCGTGCCTCTTCCTTCCTTCCTTCCTTACAGGGAAATATTAGTCGGCAAGAAGCGGTCAGCATGATACCCCCACTCTGCATGGATGTTAAGCCTGAGCACAAGGTTAGGTTGTCACTAGGCAACAAGCTAGCCATGAGCTAATCTGGCTAGGGCTGACACTTGTAATTTAAAGAGGTTAAATATTTGTGATGATGATGGACGTGAAGGATTCGGGTGGAAATATTTCTGGAATGTATTGCATATAGATTTTGCTCTACTTCCCTTCAGCATGTCACATTATATATATATATACATGTATATATCTTATACTAATCTTATACTAATCCTATACTATATAGTATATATAGTATATATCCTATACTATATAGTATATATATTATATATCCTATACTATATAGTATATATATTATATATCCTATACTATATAGTATATATAGTATATATCCTATACTATATAGTATATATATTATATATCCTATACTATATAGTATATATCATATCCTATGCTATATACAGTATTATTATAGTATATATCCTATACTATATAGTATATATAGTATATATCCTATACTATGTAGTATATATAGTATATATCCTATGCTATATAGTATTATAGTATATATCCTATACTATATAGTATATATAGTATATATCCTATACTATATAGTATATATATTATATATCCTATGCTATATACAGTAGTATTATAGTATATATCCTATACTATATAGTATATATAGTATATATCCTATACTATGTATTATATGTAGCTATACTATATAGTATATATCCTATGCTATATAGTATTATAGCCTATACTATATAGTATATATCCTATGCTATATAGTATATATCCTATGCTATATACAGTACAGTAGTATTATAGTATATATCCTATACTATATAGTATATATAGTATATATCCTATACTATGTAGTATATATAGTATATATCCTATGCTATTATAGTATTATAGTATATATCCTATACTATATAGTATATATAGTATATATCCTATACTATATTATAGTATATATAGTATATATCCTATACTATGTAGTATATATAGTATATATCCTATACTATATATAGTGCAGGAAGTCATTAATGTCCATGCGAACTTTGTACTGTAACTTACCAACACTTACTTTCCCCCCAAAATTTCTTGCACCATAATGCTCAGCTCAAAATTTCCTTTAAAATGATACCTGCACATGGCGCATTTAGAAACTCTATGGGTACAGTACAAAAAGTGGGAGTGGCCTGTTTCCATGAACAACTCATGCGGCTGAATCAGTTGGGCTTCTTTCTCTGAAGTATAGCAAGTTTTGGGGGGTTACTATGAGTGAAGGTGGACAAAAAAAAAGTCCCGATGGTCCTAGGAAGTGCCAAGCTGACAAAGCAGCTGGAGCAAGAGCTGCTAAACAGCAGAGGGAGGAAGTTGACTTACATTCAAGCAGTCTTGGTGAGCTTGATGAATTGTTTGCTGTCCCTGGGATATTGCCATCATCTGGAGACGAGTTTGAGCCAGAGAACGAATCTCCTTTCTCAGAAGATGCACAAGAGGCATATAGTGAGTGGATGCATTGCCAGCCAAAGGACACTGTTAGAATGATTGCCATTACCGTAACAGTAATGGATATATTTCGAAAGCATTTTGGCCTAACTTATGTTGCTGCAGCTACTGAAGCTGGTTTAGTGGTTGGTTTCAATGAAAAGACAATCAGAGGCTGGAGGAAATATTTCTACCAGTGCAAGGGAGAGTTTACTGGATCAGCACAAGGCAAGCACATTCGGCCATATGTTGTGGATGATGAAGACTGCAGATTGAAAGCATTGGCATGGTTACGTAAAAATGTTTACAGGAAAGGTGAGCTAGTTATGACTGCTGCAAAATTTGCAACCTGGGTCAATTCAGAGATGTTGCCAAATTCTCACTTACCACCTGGTTTTCCTCGTTCCATCACTCCAGGAAAAGCCAGAAAGTGGCTGCATGATCTTGGTTTCTCACCACATCTCAAAAGAAAGCCATATACTTTGACGCTCTTGAGCGTGATGACATGAGAGAATATCGTCGCATGTAACTGTGGAAAATTGAAATCTTGGAATTAACTCACTTGCCACCTCCTTTGTGTGTAGATGGAATGACTATTGGCAATCCAGATGCACTGCGACTTGCATGTGCCAATTGAGATTACTTGTTTAATGGTTTGGAGAAATTATACATACTGCAATGGATTCTGTTAGTATTCAGCTGATGAGAAAGTATTTCAGAAAAATACGGGAGTAACACAGAGCGTACAGAGAAGAGATAGCGTTGGAAAAGAAATGCAAGGTGCTTTAAAAAAGTACAAAAGTCATCATCATGTCCCTGAAACTGAACTAAATTATTGTCCATTTACTCAGTAAATTATTTTTTTTGAAATCTGTTAACAGTTTGACTGATGATTAAATGCACCACACATAACAATAAGCTCACTTGCAAGAAATTTTTCTACTAGACCTCCAAAAAAAGGCCCAGAAAAATAGATTTTTCATCTTATCTTTAAAATAGACCTTCAACCAAAATTTTGGTTAACAGTATTTTAGCTTCCTAAGCCATTAAACTACACACCAAATTACAAATCCCTAGCTCAAACTCACAGCAAGTTATAGCTATTTTTAAACATCAAAGATTAATTAATCAAGGCCTTATTAACTAATGAAGTGGTTGCCATGGCAACAATATTTTCATTGTCTACAAACTTTAGAACATAAACTTTAAATTTGACATCACAAAAATCTGTTTCAGGTGGACCTACTTTTATGGACATCTATGACTTCCTGCACTATAGTATATATCCTATGCTATATAGTATTATAGTATATACATGTATCCTATACTATATAGTATATATAGTATATATCCTATACTAGTATATATATAGTATGTCATACCATATCTATTTGATTCTCGCTGCGAAAACAATGAATCACAAAATCCTGCTGTGAAGTACACCGGAATAGGATTATAGTGGATGTCTGTTCAGGGAATTGGTGTGTGTATGCACGTGTGTGCAAGTGTGTGTGTGCAAGGGTGTGTGTGTGTGTGTGTGAGGGTGAGTGTGTGTGTGCGAGGGTGAGTGTGTGTGTGCGTGCTGTGAGAGCTGATACTTGGTGAGGTTGTGAGGGTTGGGGCAATGGTGGCAGGAAGTAGTCAACTACATGTAGGGATGTCCGACATTGAAGGTTATTTTGCCCTCCTAGCCCTAGCCCTAGCCCTAGCCCTAGCTCTAGCTCAAGTGCAGATATCCTTGGCCCTAGCCATGGACAGCATTATGTGCGGTAGAGGATTGAACTTTGAATATCCTTAGATGATTCCATGATGGTTCATGTTGTCAGTGGACGTACCATAGTAATTAGGGGGTGTTGTGTTTAGATTAGGGGGTTTGTGTTTAGATTAGGGGTAATAAGTTTAGATGAGGGGGTAATATGTTTAGATTAGGGGATAGATGTGAGGATGTGGTGTTTAGTTAGGTCATGCAGTGTAGACTACGCCGTTTTTGGTTATGTCCTTGTGGATACCGTATAGTGCTAGGTTTTTGGCCAGTACAGAGTTTGGTTAACCGATTAAACGCCGTAAGCGCCATATGGCGCGAGACCTTACATCCTTCGCCACAAAAATATATATAAAATGAACCGTTACGAGCTAACAGCCCCGGTTGGGTTCTGCACATGCCTAGTAGACTAGAGAACGTCACAAAAATGATTATTTCCGGTTGATGCATCGTGCAACAAAAATCCTGCGGTTGAACGCCATTTTTGTTGGTCGAGCTTTTTTTAAAAACTGCTCAAAGATGCTCTCCTGTGAGGACGTTATTTCTCAACTTTTAGCCGACGATTCTGGCGATTCTGGGTCAGATTCATTTGGGGAAGAAGGTGAAGACATCTATGCATACCGAGGAAACACTCTGGATCCAGTTGCTCTAAGAGAAGAGGCGCGCTTGGATGGACTTCTCGATTGTAAGTTTCTTCTAACCTTAGCGCTTCATAGCCTTTGTTTACCATAGTCAACTGAGAGTGTACTATTGCCAAATACTAGCTTATTCTGTTGGTATTCCAAATTCAGACAGGATAGTTATAGGAAAAAAGTTATAGCTAAGAGTGTAGGTTTGAGTTGTTGATGTTGATTTTCATTTGAATTTGAATTTTCAAATGTTGACCACAACTTGATATATATATATATCTTGTTTTTCCCACCCTCCCCACTACTTTTCCTACAGCATCAGATGATGAGAGTGGAGATGAGGCATCTATGACTCCTTTTGTTACATTGGAGGATGAGGAAGCCTTGCCTGAAGTCTCTACAGGGCGTGGGAACACGACTGGTGCTGGAGTTGTGCGAGGGAGAGGCGGGCGAGGGAGTACTGGCCGAGGGAGAGGCGGGCGAGGGAGTACTGGCCGAGGGAGAGGCGGGCGAGGGAGTACTGGCCAAGGGGGAAGCAGCTCAAGTGGTAGTGGAGTCGTAAGTGTTGCTAGTGGTCCTCCAAAAGGTACTGGTAGTAGGCGGGCCAGAGGTTATAGGCGTGTGCGAGCATCTGGCACTGGTTCTGTCCGAGCATCTGGCACTGGTTCTGCCCAAGCATCTGGCACTGGTTCTAGGCTAACTGAGGTCACAGGTACATGTAAGTGGGAAATAAAGGAGCCAACTCCTTTGAAATTGGACTATACAGCAACAGCTGGTCCAACTTCTTCATTGCTTGGTGCATCAAGTACATTTTTAGATGCATTTTACCTTTTTTTAACTCTTGAAGTGTGGGAACTCCTAGTAGCAGAGACGAACAGTTACGTTTCTAGGATGGCTAGTCTCTCCAGGCCATGGGTAGATACTAATATAGAGGAAATGAAAGCTTTTGTAGGAATGTTGATAATAATGGGAGTTTCCACACTTCCATACTTAGAATTGTACTGGTCCACTAATCACTCGGATTTGTCTGGATCTTTGGTTCGTAAAGTAATGCCTAGGACTCGGTTTTTGGAGCTAATGCGTTATGTACATGTAAATTCTATTGATGGTTTGTTGGTTACAAAGGGTAACCTGAATTATGATCGGCTTTATAAGGTAAGGAAGTTATTAGATTTGATTACTCCTAAGTTTGAGAGTGAATATACCTTGCATCAAGAGCTTAGTATTGATGAAGCTATGATTCCCTTTCAAGGTAGGCTTGGCTTCAAACAGTATATGAAGGACAAACCAATAAAATGGGGGATAAAAGTGTTTGTCCTTTGTGATGCTAGGAATGGGTACATTTATCGGTTGCAGATTTATACAGGTAAGAACGTGGAAGTAGCTGATAAAACTGGTTTGTGTAGTAGAGTTGTTTTAGATTTGTTAGAAGGATTAGAACATAAGAACTTCCATGTGTACATGGACAATTATTATACTAGTCCTAATTTATTTCAAACGCTTACAAGTAAAGGCTTTGGTGCATGTGGTACAGCTAGGTATACTAGGAGGAACTTTCCTCCAGATTTAGTAACAAAAGCTTCGATTAGAAATAGAGGTTATTATGATTATAGGTCCACTCCTGGCTTTAGTTTGGGTAGATAAACGGTCAATCTACATGATAACTAATATACATCCCGCGGAAAATAATTTAGTACCTCCTACTGTAAAAAGGCGCAAAATTGATGGTTCTAGAGAGGATCTGCCATGTCCCCCATGTTTGCCTGATTATCAGTCATTCATGAGAGGTATGGACAGAGCAGATCAGAGAATAGGCTACTATAATTTGGGTATAAAGTCTAGGAGATGGTGGAAAAGGGTTTTTTCGTATTTGATAGAAGCTTGTTTATTGAATTCATTTATTTTGTTTTCTTCTGTCCGAGCTCCAATATCAGTAAGGAAGGGTAATTATCTAGAAGCTAGGATTGTTCTAGCTAAATCTTTGATTGGTTCTTTCTCTTCTCGGCAGCGTGCAGGTCAATGTTGTAGTCAGGCAAATAGTCAGCTAGATCGCCTCAATTTAAAACTAGGTCATTTCCCACAGTGCTGTGCAAAGAAGCGCTGTGTAGTTTGCATTAGTAAAGGTTACAGGCATGAGGCAAGGTCCCAGTGTTGTTTTTGTAAGGTTCCTTTGTGTGGTGGATCAACAGGCCGTGACTGTTTTCGTAAATACCATACCTTGGTGGACTATCAGTAATGTTTATGCACCCCCTGCTCCTTTCTGTGCTTCTCTCTTGTTCCCTGCTCCTTCGTCTACTTCTCTCTTGTTCCCTGCCCCTTCGTCTACTTCTCTCGTTCCCTGTCCCTTCGTCTACTTCTCTCGTCTCTCCAGTATTCAAGTGTTATTCTTATCCTGGTATCTCATGTTTGTGTAGAATAAAAACATGGTGAAATATAATGCCGGAGACCAAGCAAGCTATACCCAAGACTGAGCAAGTTCTACTCTACCCGTGACAGCAAGACCGGAGCTCTACCCAAGACACTCCCTTACATAATTGTGTTTTATATTATGGTTTTATTCTAGTATTCTAGTATGTGTTAGCATTTTCACTCTCTTATAATTTTTTTTTTGTATTATTATGTGTTAGCATTTTGATGGGGAAAACAACCCACTGGCTTTGCAGCTGGTAGAGGGTTTGTAAATAGATGCTCCATCTTGTGTTGGCATTATAATGTGTGTATAATAGTGTGAAAATATGAAAATATTCACCCCCAAGAAGATGACAAGGTTTTATAATGCTGGTTAGTTCTGCCCAGTTGGTAAGGAAGGCTCGATTTTTTTAACAGGAAGTAGAGCTATCATGTGGCTGAATATGACCCAAGTTTCATGGGTGGAGTCCCTGCAGAACGGAAGATATAAAAATAATAAGTAAAATACCTCGTTAATTCATGAATAATTTGCCCGCGGGTACTAGGAATACGGCGTGCAATCGGTTAAGTACTGTTATTTAATCCAGCATCAGATAGTGGGAGCAGTTGAACTAGCTGAGAGTGGGAGCAGTTGAACTAGCTGAGAGTGGGAGCAGTTGAAGTAGCTGAGAGTGGGAGCAGTTGAAGTAGCTGAGAGTGGGAGCAGTTGAAGTAGCTGAGAGTGGGAGCAGTTGAACTAGCTGAGAGTGGGAGTAGTTGAACTAGCTGAGAGTGGGAGCAGTTGAAGTAGCTGAGAGTGGGAGTAGTTGAACTAGCTGAGAGTGGGAGCAGTTGAAGTAGCTGAGAGTGGGAGCAGTTGAAGTAGCTGAGAGTGGGAGCAGTTGAAGTAGCTGAGAGTGGGAGTAGTTGAACTAGCTGAGAGTGGGAGCAGTTGAACTAGCTGAGAGTGGGAGCAGTTGAAGTAGCTGAGAGTGGGAGCAGTTGAAGTAGCTGAGAGTGGGAGCAGTTGAAGTAGCTGAGAGAGGAGCAGTTGAAGTAGCTGAGAGTGGGAGTAGTTGAACTAGCTGAGAGTGGGAGCAGTTGAACTAGCTGAGAGTGGGAGCAGTTGAACTAGCTGAGAGTGGGAGCAGTTGAAGTAGCTGAGAGTGGGAGCAGTTGAAGTAGCTGAGAGTGGGAGCAGTTGAACTAGCTGAGAGTGGGAGCAGTTGAACTAGCTGAGAGTGGGAGCAGTTGAACTAGCTGAGAGTGGGAGCAGTTGAACTAGCTGAGAGTGGGAGCAGTTGAAGTAGCTGAGAGTGGGAGCAGTTGAACTAGCTGAGAGTGGGAGCAGTTGAAGTAGCTGAGAGTGGGAGCAGTTGAAGTAGCTGAGAGTGGGAGCAGTTGAACTAGCTGAGAGTGGGAGCAGTTGAACTAGCTGAGAGTGGGAGCAGTTGAAGTAGCTGAGAGTGGGAGCAGTTGAACTAGCTGAGAGTGGGAGCAGTTGAAGTAGCTGAGAGTGGGAGCAGTTGAAGTAGCTGAGAGTGGGAGCAGTTGAACTAGCTGAGAGTGGGAGCAGTTGAACTAGCTGAGAGTGGGAGCAGTTGAAGTAGCTGAGAGTGGGAGCAGTTGAACTAGCTGAGAGTGGGAGCAGTTGAAGTAGCTGAGAGTGGGAGCAGTTGAAGTAGCTGAGAGTGGGAGCAGTTGAACTAGCTGAGAGTGGGAGCAGTTGAACTAGCTGAGAGTGGAAGCAGTTGAAGTAGCTGAGAGTGGGAGCAGTTGAACTAGCTGAGAGTGGGAGCAGTTGAAGTAGCTGAGAGTGGGAGCAGTTGAAGTAGCTGAGAGTGGGAGCAGTTGAAGTAGCTGAGAGTGGGAGCAGTTGAAGTAGCTGAGAGTGGGAGCAGTTGAAGTAGCTGAGAGTGGGAGCAGTTGAACTAGCTGAGAGTGGGAGCAGTTGAACTAGCTGAGAGTGGGAGCAGTTGAACTAGCTGAGAGTGGGAGCAGTTGAAGTAGCTGAGAGTGGGAGCAGTTGAACTAGCTGAGAGTGGAGCAGTTGAAGTAGCTGAGAGTGGGAGCAGTTGAAGTAGCTGAGAGTGGGAGCAGTTGAACTAGCTGAGAGTGGGAGCAGTTGAAGTAGCTGAGAGTGGGAGCAGTTGAACTAGCTGAGAGTGGGAGCAGTTGAACTAGCTGAGAGTGGGAGCAGTTGAAGTAGCTGAGAGTGGGAGCAGTTGAAGTAGCTGAGAGTGGGAGCAGTTGAAGTAGCTGAGAGTGGGAGCAGTTGAAGTAGCTGAGAGTGGGAGCAGTTGAAGTAGCTGAGAGTGGGAGCAGTTGAAGTAGCTGAGAGTGGGAGCAGTTGAACTAGCTGAGAGTGGGAGCAGTTGAAGTAGCTGAGAGTGGGAGCAGTTGAACTAGCTGAGAGTGGGAGCAGTTGAAGTAGCTGAGAGTGGGAGCAGTTGAAGTAGCTGAGAGTGGGAGCAGTTGAACTAGCTGAGAGTGGGAGCAGTTGAAGTAGCTGAGAGTGGGAGCAGTTGAAGTAGCTGAGAGTGGGAGCAGTTGAAGTAGCTGAGAGTGGGAGCAGTTGAACTAGCTGAGAGTGGGAGCAGTTGGACTAGCTGAGAGTGGGAGCAGTTGAAGTAGCTGAGAGTGGGAGCAGTTGAAGTAGCTGAGAGTGGGAGCAGTTGAACTAGCTGAGAGTGGGAGCAGTTGAACTAGCTGAGAGTGGGAGCAGTTGAACTAGCTGAGAGTGGGAGCAGTTGAACTAGCTGAGAGTGGGAGCAGTTGAAGTAGCTGAGAGTGGGAGTAGTTGAACTAGCTGAGAGTGGGAGCAGTTGAAGTAGCTGAGAGTGGGAGCAGTTGAACTAGCTGAGAGTGGGAGCAGTTGAAGTAGCTGAGAGTGGGAGCAGTTGAACTAGCTGAGAGTGGGAGCAGTTGAACCAGCTGAGAGTGGGAGCAGTTGAAGTAGCTGAGAGTGGGAGTAGTTGAAGTAGCTGAGAGTGGGAGCAGTTGAACTAGCTGAGAGTGGGAGCAGTTGAACTAGCTGAGAGTGGGAGCAGTTGAACTAGCTGAGAGTGGGAGCAGTTGAAGTAGCTGAGAGTGGGAGCAGTTGAACTAGCTGAGAGTGGGAGCAGTTGAAGTAGCTGAGAGTGGGAGCAGTTGAACCAGCTGAGAGTGGGAGCAGTTGAACTAGCTGAGAGTGGGAGCAGTTGAACTAGCTGAGAGTGGGAGCAGTTGAAGTAGCTGAGAGTGGGAGCAGTTGAACTAGCTGAGAGTGGGAGCAGTTGAAGTAGCTGAGAGTGGGAGCAGTTGAACTAGCTGAGAGTGGGAGCAGTTGAAGTAGCTGAGAGTGGGAGCAGTTGAAGTAGCTGAGAGTGGGAGCAGTTGAAGTAGCTGAGAGTGGGAGCAGTTGAAGTAGCTGAGAGTGGGAGCAGTTGAACTAGCTGAGAGTGGGAGCAGTTGAACTAGCTGAGAGTGGGAGCAGTTGAACTAGCTGAGAGTGGGAGCAGTTGAACTAGCTGAGAGTGGGAGCAGTTGAAGTAGCTGAGAGTGGGAGCAGTTGAACTAGCTGAGAGTGGGAGCAGTTGAACCAGCTGAGAGTGGGAGCAGTTGAACTAGCTGAGAGTGGGAGCAGTTGAACTAGCTGAGAGTGGGAGCAGTTGAAGTAGCTGAGAGTGGGAGCAGTTGAACTAGCTGAGAGGGGAGCAGTTGAAGTAGCTGAGAGTGGGAGCAGTTGAAGTAGCTGAGAGTGGGAGCAGTTGAACTAGCTGAGAGTGGGAGCAGTTGAAGTAGCTGAGAGTGGGAGCAGTTGAAGTAGCTGAGAGTGGGAGCAGTTGAACTAGCTGAGAGTGGGAGCAGTTGAAGTAGCTGAGAGTGGGAGCAGTTGAAGTAGCTGAGAGTGGGAGCAGTTGAACTAGCTGAGAGTGGGAGCAGTTGAACTAGCTGAGAGTGGGAGCAGTTGAAGTAGCTGAGAGTGGGAGCAGTTGAACTAGCTGAGAGTGGGAGCAGTTGAAGTAGCTGAGAGTGGGAGCAGTTGAAGTAGCTGAGAGTGGGAGCAGTTGAACTAGCTGAGAGTGGGAGCAGTTGAACTAGCTGAGAGTGGGAGCAGTTGAAGTAGCTGAGAGTGGGAGCAGTTGAACTAGCTGAGAGTGGGAGCAGTTGAACTAGCTGAGAGTGGGAGCAGTTGAAGTAGCTGAGAGTGGGAGCAGTTGAAGTAGCTGAGAGTGGGAGCAGTTGAAGTAGCTGAGAGTGGGAGCAGTTGAAGTAGCTGAGAGTGGGAGCAGTTGAACTAGCTGAGAGTGGGAGCAGTTGAACTAGCTGAGAGTGGGAGCAGTTGAACTAGCTGAGAGTGGGAGCAGTTGAACTAGCTGAGAGTGGGAGCAGTTGAAGTAGCTGAGAGTGGGAGCAGTTGAACTAGCTGAGAGTGGGAGCAGTTGAAGTAGCTGAGAGTGGGAGCAGTTGAAGTAGCTGAGAGTGGGAGCAGTTGAACTAGCTGAGAGTGGGAGCAGTTGAACTAGCTGAGAGTGGGACAGTTGAACTAGCTGAGAGTGGCAGCAGTTGAAGTAGCTGA
The DNA here is from genome assembly GCA_028752905.1 of Cladorhizidae sp. MBARI D1340-BT2. Classification (NCBI taxonomy): domain Eukaryota; kingdom Metazoa; phylum Porifera; class Demospongiae; order Poecilosclerida; family Cladorhizidae; species Cladorhizidae sp. MBARI D1340-BT2. The sequence goes on along the minus strand of JAQNBH010000018.1, from coordinate 8,394,794 downwards.
GAGTGGGAGCAGTTGAACTAGCTGAGAGTGGGACAGTTGAACTAGCTGAGAGTGGCAGCAGTTGAAGTAGCTGAGAGTGGGAGCAGTTGAACTAGCTGAGAGTGGGAGCAGTTGAAGTAGCTGAGAGTGGGAGCAGTTGAACTAGCTGAGAGTGGGAGCAGTTGAAGTAGCTGAGAGTGGGAGCAGTTGAAGTAGCTGAGAGTGGGAGCAGTTGAAGTAGCTGAGAGTGGGAGCAGTTGAACTAGCTGAGAGTGGGAGCAGTTGAACTAGCTGAGAGTGGGAGCAGTTGAAGTAGCTGAGAGTGGGAGCAGTTGAACTAGCTGAGAGTGGGAGCAGTTGAACTAGCTGAGAGTGGGAGCAGTTGAACTAGCTGAGAGTGGGAGCAGTTGAAGTAGCTGAGAGTGGGAGCAGTTGGACTAGCTGAGAGTGGGAGCAGTTGAACTAGCTGAGAGTGGGAGCAGTTGAAGTAGCTGAGAGTGGGAGCAGTTGAAGTAGCTGAGAGTGGGAGCAGTTGAAGTAGCTGAGAGTGGGAGCAGTTGAAGTAGCTGAGAGTGGGAGCAGTTGAACTAGCTGAGAGTGGGAGCAGTTGAAGTAGCTGAGAGTGGGAGCAGTTGAACTAGCTGAGAGTGGGAGCAGTTGAACTAGCTGGACAAAGTTCTAGGTTCATTAAACAGTCACTTTGTGTTATTGTGAAACAGTCAGCATAGTTCGCAATCTCTCACCTACAAAGCATCTACCCTCCTCCCCCCCCTCCCTACAAGCAGCCCTGCATGCCTCTAAAATCTTCTCAACACTAATCTATAGCCATATCCATTGCCAGGTATTCAGCTCCCTGGACAGTTGGTAGCACACACCTTACCCACACATAATGATGGGTGTGGCTGGCCATGTGGTGCACACACCTTACCCACACATAATGATGGGGGTGGCTGACCATGTGGTGCCCACACCTTACCCACACATAATGATGGGTGTGGCTGACCATGTGGTGAATACACCTTACCCACACATAATGATGGGCATGGCTGACCATGTGGTGGACACACCTTACCCGCACATAATGATGGGTGTGGCTGGTCATGTGATGCACACACCTTACCCACACATAATGATGGGTGTGGCTGGCCATGTGGTGCACACACCTTACCCACACATAATGATGGGTGTGGCTGGACATGTGGTGCACACACCTTACCCACACATAATGATGGGTGTGGCTGGCCATGTGGTGCACACACCTTACCCACACATAATGATGGGTGTGGCTGGCCATGTGGTGCCCACCTTACCCACACATAACGATGGGTGTGGCTGGCCATGTGGTGCACACACCTTACCCACACATAATGATGGGCGTGGCTGGACATGCGGTGCACACACCTTACCCACACATAATGATGGGCATGGCTGGACATGCGGTGCACACACCTTACCCACACTCACTGGTGGGTGTGGCTGGCCATGTGGCAAGCTCAGGGGTAAAAAAGGTGAAATTTGAAAGCCACTTGCTGTATTCATATATATGAAAATTGCAACTGCTGAATTATCCTGAGAGATGGTATTACAATCACTTTTCCAAACTCAATTTTGTGATTGTGTGTGTGTGTGTGTATATTTTGGAGCACATGATCCTTGTCTGCTGGTGAAATGTGCAGGTGAATAGTACCTGGCTTAGGGCTAGGGCTTAGGGCTTGGGTTTTACTCGGTTGTCCACCCTTTACCTGCAGGTGTTGGACATGTGCGCTGCTCCAGGCTCCAAGACCGCCCAACTCATAGAGCTGATGCATGCCGAAGATTCCAACTCCACCCCCATGCCTAGAGGCGTTGTCGTAGCCAATGACGCAGACAACAAGCGTTGCTACATGCTGGTCCACCAGGCCAAGCGCCTCAACAGTCCCTGCTTCATCGTGACCAATCACGATGCCTCCACTTTTCCAATGCTCTACTATCATGACGTGAGACATTTGTTACTCCTCTAGCTGGTTAACACTCGCTGTTGAGCGCGTGTTGTTTTGTTTATGTGCGTAGAGCAGGAGCTAAAAGGTAAAGGGTCACTTGTTACAGAATATCCAAACTTGAGTCGTTGCTATTAGGTTTAAAAAAAACCCAGAAAAATTCCTACGTACAGAATGGACTTGAAACGCCTCGTGAATCCATGCTGAATAAAGTCTTCGAGGCATAGACGACAAGATTTTTTTTTAAACAACAGTATTTTTTCTCGATTAGACCACACCCTCAATTAGACCACACTCACGATTAGAATGCACCTTCAGTCAGACAACGCCCTTGATTCAACTGCACACCAGCAGGAAGTATGAAAGCTCCAGAGAAGACACTCTGTCTGGAGTGGGTGGAGGAAGCTCGACATCTTTCACCACTGAAGTGATAATCAAATCCTCTAAAAGATTGCGGCATTTCAGTCAAGACAGATGGGTCACATGATGAGAGCATGCGCTGTTAAAGCCTCGGCAAGTAGCAGAAAGGGATGCAGGAAATGTTGTCAGTGAGACAGGCAAACTCCACAGAAGAGATCTGGGAGAGACTGACGACAATCCCTTTGCAAACAATCCCTTTGCAAGCGATGAAGCTAACGCTGGAATGGAGGACGATGGAGCATGAACTGTTTCCTTCTTCTTTTATTTTGTTGATAAATTACAGAATTTCCTGTAATTGGAACGCGTATGTTCTATTTATTTCATCGATGGCTCGCTCCACTATTTGAACATCACTAATGGATGTGCACACACGAGATCACCAGATCTCTAACAAGTGACAATTATTAATTGCAGTGTTCAGACTGGGCCCTTATAATAGAATGCAACTTGTCAGATAACCCTTTACCACTTAGAATGGGTTTTAAATGGTAAAGGGTTGTGTATAGTTGTGGTCGATAGTGTAGTTTCTTTTTTATATACAAAAAGTAATAGCAGTGTAGTAGTAGTAGTAATAGTAGTACAGTGGACCCTCAGTTATACGTAAGGCTTGGGACCAAGCCCCTTACGTATAAGTGAAATTTACGTATAAGTGAGGGTCATCTATGAATATGATTAAATAATTACGGTACAATGTATGTACATACAGTATATACATACAGTACATATGTATAAATGTTTATGGTTTAAATGACTGTAATGTTGTTTGCCTCAGATTGGACTGTCTCTTATGAGAAGCCAATCTATGCACCCTTTTTAAGTGAAGGAGGGTGGTTGATTCGGATTCTTCCTGATGCTCATACCACAGTAGACATTTATCCATCATTTCTGCTGCCTCTGCACTGGATGGAATGCCAAGGGATAAGGATGAATCACTCTCCTAATCCGAAATTGTCGTCATGAGTTCTAGTGTAGCCTGTAATGATTACATGTACATTCGTACAATTTGAATGTAAAGATGTGCCATTGCTGGACATAGTGTACATACAGTAATTATTGAGATAAATTACCTGTTGCAAAATTTCATGATCCGACAGTTCCTGGTGGCTCATTTCATCTGCTCCATGTAGCCAGATTGATATGCTTTCTTTGGTAGTGTCCAGCTTCTGCAAGAGTGGTTGAAATTCAGCTGCTACAGAAGTCGGCTCGTCATCTTCTTCAACTGCTGCTACAGAAGTAAGCTCGTCATCTTGAGCTTCTGAAGTAGGCTCATCATTATCTGCAGCATCATGATCATTGGGAGGTCTGAGTAACTTATTCCATGACTTGACCAAGGTAAGCGAGGGAATATCATCCCATGCCTCAGCACTTTTGTACACCACATCTTTCATTGTGATGCTTTTAATACTTTGCAGCATCGATTGTTCTTCTTCATTTAGAAGTTGCCGTAAAATAAGCTTCCTGTACCGCCTTTTCAATGATTCCAGTACTCCCTGATCCATGGGTTGGATGAGGGGGGTTGTATTTGGGGGAAGAAACATTGCCTTAATAGTGAGAATGTCAATGTCTGGATGCGATGGAGCATTATCCAACAGTAGCAGAGCTTTTTTTCTTTGGATGCCTCTCCCATCTTGGTAGCTCTGGACAGCAGGTACAAATTCTTCGTGAAACCATGTCTTGAAGAGGGAGGAGCTCATCCATGCACTCTTCTGTGCATAGTATTTAACAGGTAAGTCCTTCATGTTCATATTCTTGAAGCATCTAGGTTTGGCAGATTTTCCTAATGTAAAAACACAGACACTAAATACAAGCACTACACAGACCACATTCACATTACAGTCTTGCATACACCTATGAGGAGTAAGGGAAGTTTATGTGTGCCTGTGGCATTGCTACAAGCCATCAAGGTCACTCTATCCTTGGCACTCTTCATTCCTGGAGCATACTTCTCCGCAGCTGATGCCAAAGTTTTCCTTGGAAGGAGGCGAAAATACAACCCTGTTTCGTCGCAATTGTAAACATCATTGAGGGTTAGCTCTTCCTTCTCCAAGTATTCCTGAAGAATGGCACGAAATGGATCGAGAGCACTGGGATTGGCTGATAGCTTTTCTCCCTGCATAGACAGCTGTCGTATGCCATGGCGATTACAAAAACGCCATAGCCATCCTGAGCTGGCCTTGAAACATGCATCGTGGGTGTCTGGGTGCAAGTTTCTATGAAACTGGTTTGCCTTCTCACTTAGCAGTGGGCCAGACACAGGCATCCCTTCAATTCTCTTCTGCGTAAACCATAGGAACACTACACAGAAACAGCCATTGTAGTAAGGTACAGTAGCTAGCTAAATGTTTCGTTTTTACTTACCAGCCTTGTCAAGTTGTTCATCATTAGCAGTCCTTACAACCTTCCTTTTCTTAGCAATGGTGCTGCTTTCCATTGATAAGTAAAAAGATCTAACTTTGTCCTCTCTCTTTCTTAGGTCACATATTGTTGAAACTCCAACCCCATATTCCCTGGCCAACTGTGAAGCGCACTGAAGTCCTTCTTGTCCAGAATCTCTATCTTTTTTTCAATAGACATGACAACTCTCTTCCGCTTGACTTTTTGTTCAGCCATCAGTCTAGCTGTTGTGAAAATATTATCCGAAGAGTTCAACGAGTTCAATAGACCCCGCCCATCGAGCGGGGAGAAGGAGGGGGAAAAAGGAAAAAAGAAGAAAAAAGGAAAAAAGGAAGATTTTTTTAAACATTATTTTATTTATTTTTTATTTGCCTTGCGGATAATCCGAGTATGCGGATAACTGGGGTGCGGATAAACGAGGGTCCACTGTAGTAGAATGCAACTTGTCAGACAACCCTTTACCACTTAGAATGGGTTTTAAATGGTAAAGGGTTGTGTATAGTTGTGGTCGATAGTGTAGTTTCTTTTTTATATACAAAAAGTAATAGCAGTGTAGTAGTAGTAGTAATAGTAGTAGTAGTAATAGTAGTATATAGTACATAGTTGGCAGTGGAGTAGCTACCATAAGGGCAACCAGGGCGCTCGCACTGGTAAAAATTGCACTCAGTACAGGCTGCTATACTAAACTTGCCCTGGTAAAAATCACACTCAGTTATCCTGTACTATGGCTTTCCCAATTATGTATGATAGGTAGCATAACTTTGAGCATAACTGGTATTCTGGAAGCATAATTGATATACTCTATATAGCAGATCTATATAGCAGAATTGGATTTAACAGTCAACTTTTATGGGTCTGACCTGCCTAATGTCGGATGCTTTACATCTGAGCTAGAAATGTGGAGAGCAAAATGTTGTGACATGACCCAAGAAGAAATTAAAAAGTTGACACTTTTGGACACCCTTAAATTGGCTGACTGGGAATTCTTTCCAAATATTCATGCTATTCTCAAACTCATTTTAACCTTACCAGTTGGTTCTGTTCCATGTGAACGGTCATTTTCAGCCATGCGTCGACTAAAGAGTTGGAGTAGATCAACCATGATGGAAGAAAGGCTCTGTGGTTTAGCTCTCCATTACATACATAGAGACATGGACATCTCCGGAGAAAATGTTCTGAAACGTTTTTCTTCCATAAAACGAAGAATTGGACCTCTAACCTAAACTGTATATGCTGTAATGGTATTATTGCTATAGTTTCTTCTAATAATTATGTTTCTTCTACTATTTATTCCCAATATCAGAAAACAAAAGGGCTGGTGAACTGCATATATGCATATAGCATGTATGATTTTTGTTACCGGACTGCCCAACAAAAAACTTTCTGGGCCCCATGCTAGATGTATATACACACATACATTGTGACATGCTGCCCACCAACTTTGCCCCACCAAAAAAAAAATCCTGGCTACTCCCATGGTTGGATGTGTGTAGTAGTAGTAGTAGTAGTAGTAGTAGTAGTAGTAGCAGCAGCAGTGTGTAGAATAGTAATAGTATTAGTGTTTAGTACAAAGTTGCAGTGTGTAGTATAGTAGTAGTAGTACTATAGTAGTAGTAGTAGTAGTAGTATAGTAGAGACAAAAAGAGATTAACCTGATCTCACGATCTTTAGTCCAAGTGCAAAGTTCAATAATTTTCTGCCAATATGTGCATGCTCATACAAGGCAGGGTTTTATCTAGGATTTTTTGGAAGGGGGGGAATACCGACATATGTTCTCAAAATCAGCTCAATGTGGGAGTGTGTTAGCATACATTTTAGAGGCATAATGGCATTGGTGACTTTTTTCATGGTCACATAATTTTCCAGTAGCCTTTTTCTACGAAAGGAGCCTTGATCCATGTTCGATGCAGCACACGATTTCCCTTTAATATTTCAGCCCACTTCTCACACATAGAACAAAACATACCTTCGACACCAGCTGCTCATCATACCAAAAGCAGCAATTCTCAGGACATGACATCTACTGTACTTGCCAGTGAGTCACAGTGCTTAATGCTTCCTAATATAGTAAAACTTCTTCAAATCTATCAAATTATCCCACTAACGACAGCCACAGTTGAAAGAAGCTTTTCTACGCTTACACTTGTTAAGACCAATCTCAGAAACCGTCTGAAGGACTGTACATTGGACAAGTGCATGCGAATAGCAATTGAAGGGCCGGACTCCCTATCAGATGATGACATTAAGGCAATAATTAAGATATGGAAGCAGAAAAAGACTAGGAGACTTATTGTGTGACCATGTTTATTATCTATTTTTTAATTATATTAAAATTCACGGACACTAGACACTCCAGTACATTACATTACTGTTTACATTACTGCCTATCTGAAGGGGGGAAAGACAGCACTGAAGGGGGGGAAGATTCCCCCCCTTCCCCCCCCCCCCCCCCTAGATAAAACCCTGCAAGGAGTTTGAATAAGTGAGGGAGATTAGCAAGATAAAGTGGGAGAGATGCCTACCTCTTTCTCTATGTCTACCTCTCTCTACATGTATGTCTACCTCTATTGGGCATCCTGCTTGTGGTAGTGTGTGTGTGATTATAAAAAATTTGTGAAGATGGGAGAAGGCACGTATGGTAAGGTGTAGTATACAAAGCTCGTCTCAGAGAAACCGGAACGCTTGCGGCCTAAAAACAACAACAAAACTGGAATCTGAGGAGGAGACAATTCTCGTTTGAAGACCTCAAGCACCCGAGCATTGTGTGGTAAGAAAGACTATTTGGCCAGTCCCTGGTTCCTTATTCTGTTTAGGATTGGCTTTTGTTATGTAGCCTTGAAGACATTCTGCACGAGGAAACCCACCTCTACCTGGTCTTTTAGTGTATGCACATGGACCTCAAGAAGTACATGAACAGTTAGGGGTGTAAGCTAGATGCAAAGCTTGTCAACGCAAAGTACCTTCCCCATGAAAAGCAGTCAACTATTTCCGATATATTCTTTTTGGTTTGCCTTCCTTTAGAGCTACACATTTCAGATTTTGCAAGCAGTTGCCTTCTGCCACGGGTGTCGTGAAGGCACAGAACCTCCTCGTTGACCTCAGTGGAATTGGCCCACTTTGGCCTGGGTAGGGCATTCGGCATTCCAGGTGCATACACCCACGTGGTAAAAAGTCTAATGGATATTGCAGTGCTGAATGGATATTAAAAGTATGTATTTTTTACTTAAAAAAACAACTTGTGGTTACAACTTTAGAGCTCCGTAGATTCTGCAAACTTCATGGCATGGACTTGATATATAGCTCAAAAGATAGGTCTCTCTGTGTGCTCTCTTTTGATACTAAAATATGTTTCATAGGTATAACTATAGGCAAGTTACTAGACCCTAAAGTGGAGGGACCTCAAAAACCTGCATCCCAAAATCGCCGTCCAAAATAACTCTAGATTGCTAAGTGCAAAAAAAATTGAAAATGGTACGAGTGGTAGTAGCAGTGTGTAGTGTATGTATAGTAGTAGTAGTGTGTAGTGTATGTATAGTAGTATGTAGTGTATGTATAGTAGTAGTAGTATGTAGTGTATGTATAGTAGTAGTAGTGTGTAGTGTATGTATAGTAGTAGTAGTGTGTAGTGTATGTATAGTAGTAGTAGTGTGTAGTGTATGTATAGTAGTAGTAGTGTGTAGTGTATGTATAGTAGTAGTAGTGTGTAGTGTATGTATAGTAGTAGTAGTGTGTAGTGTATGTATAGTAGTAGTAGTGTGTAGTGTATGTATAGTAGTAGTAGTGTGTAGTGTATGTATAGTAGTAGTAGTGTGTAGTGTATGTATAGTAGTATGTAGTGTATGTATAGTAGTAGTAGTGTGTAGTGTATGTATAGTAGTACAGTAGGAAGTCAGTTATCCGAACACCTTGGGACCGAGGGTGTTCGGATAACTGAAATGTTCGGATAACTGGTCACACAAAATAAATTTAGCGATACGGGATATTATGACATTTTACTACACATAATCAATAAAAGTGGATGCATATTGTATGTAATCTAACATTTAGAATATCTAGTCTGCAGCTTGAGTAAAGTAATCTGTAACCTTTGTTTGTTTCTTATTTACAAATCTTTTTTTTGCAGTTTCAATTAGGAGATTATTTAGCACTAAAGTTGTGCTCAGTGGGATTCCAGGCTGCTCCTGGACATATGCTAGAACTGTCTCTAGTGCAGTGCAACCTTGGGAATGGGACACAGCTGGAAGACTCTCCTCTTCCTTTTCCTCTTCTCTATCACTTTTGTCACCTTCTCTAGCAAGTGCCACAATCTCCTCTTCTGTCAGTTCATGGTAGCCTGCATCGTTGTCGTCAGCCAAAAGCCAACCGATTCTCTCTTCTGGTGGAATGGCCAAGTTATTGAGAAGAGTGTCAATTTCTGGTGTTTCCACCTCCTCTTCCTCCCGAAATGATTTGGGCATCAACAGCTAGCAGCCTACGTTTATACGCATGAGCACGAGTGCACACTATTGAAGGAAGGTAAAAAAAAAAAAAAAAAATTAATTTAAAAAAATAATTAAATTAAATGGGTGGTGGGTGTGGCTTCATTTAGCGTTCGGTTGACCGACGTGTGCGGATAACTGACGTTCGGATAACTGACTTCCTACTGTAGTAGTATGTAGTGTATGTATAGTAGTAGTAGTATGTAGTGTATGTATAGTAGTAGTAGTATGTAGTGTATGTATAGTAGTAGTAGTGTGTAGTGTATGTATAGTAGTAGTAGTATGTAGTGTATGTATAGTAGTAGTAGTATGTAGTGTATGTATAGTAGTAGTAGTGTGTAGTGTATGTATAGTAGTAGTAGTGTGTAGTGTATGTATAGTAGTAGTAGTGTGTAGTGTATGTATAGTAGTGTGTAGTGTATGTATAGTAGTAGTAGTGTGTAGTGTATGTATAGTAGTGTGTAGTGTATGTATAGTAGTAGTGTGTAGTGTATGTATAGTAGTAGTAGTGTGTAGTGTATGTATAGTAGTGTGTAGTGTATATATAGTAGTGTGTAGTGTATGTATAGTAGTGGCAGTGTGTAGTGTATTAGTAGTAGTGGTTATAGTACTAACAATAATTAATATTTTTGACATTCTAGTTTCCAGCTGAGCAGTGGACAACTCTAGCGTCTGTGACTGCAACATTTTTAAAACTACTTCTTGTTGGACACTACACATCAGATCTTGATGCTGTTGTTGACTGTACCCATGTTGGGCCGGCTACCACCTCCTTCTAGGACTTAAGAACTCTACCTAACCAAACAGTAGTTTGGTAGCGAGTCAGCTACAGCGTCTGGACTTGGAAGCCGTTTCCCAAAGAGTGAGAGCTCCACATAGCAAGCATCTGAACCACGCAGGGTCATTTGTTGTGCTTATAATACAGCACATGGGATCGCTTGATTGCATCATTGTCAACGACCCTTACCCACTCACGCCAAAGGAACAGATTAGTGGCGGACATGCACTGGAACATTTGGAGTCTTCTGGTGCAAAGGTTGTCATGATTGAACCTATAGGACACAACAAAAGTAGGTGTGGCTTTGAAGAGGGTTCGATTTCCCCCCCTCCCCCCACATTTTTTATATTGGTTTTGAGGTCTGCTGGTACAAACTTAGCGAAGGATTCATGACATGCTTGGCCTGAGGCACCATTTGGGCAGCAAAGAAACTGCCAAGGTGAGTTGAAGCCGAGATACAGCCGGAGCTTTTTAGGTTTTTTTTTTGCCACCCGCCATTAAAAAATGTGGTCAACTCAATATAGCGAGAGACTCCCCGGGACTTGGAAGTCTCTGGAATGTATTTTGAACAGTTTGTGTTGTGACTGCTTTTCTCTGATCTTACATTAATTGATTTGGTTTCTTTGTTCTTGCTTGTTGTTCTTTGTTATAGGAGAGCAACATGCGTCATCCTGTTCATTACGACAGAGTGCTGTGTGATGTGCCTTGCAGGTGTGTTGCTGCTGTTGTTGTTGTTGTTGCTGTTAATGTTGTTGTTGCTGTTGTTGTTGTTTGGCTGTTCCTGTCATCACATACAGTACATGATGTCTAGTTGTGCCAGGGAAGCTCTGGGACCATGCCAGGATCATCCATGGAAGGCTTGGCTAGGATAGGGCAAGGGCTTGGCTAGGATAGGGCAAGGGCTGGGATAGGGCAAGGGCTGGGCTAGGATAGGGCAAGGGCTGGGCTAGGATAGGGCAAAGGCTGGGCTAGGATAGGGCAAGGGCTTGGCTAGGATAGGGCAAGGGCTGGGCTAGGATAGGGCAAGGGCTAGAATAGGGCAAGGGCTGGGCTAGGATAGGGCTAGGATAGGGCAAGGGCTTGGCTAGGATAGGGCAAGGGCTTGGCTAGGATAGGGCAAGGGCTGGGCTAGGATAGGGCAAGGGCTAGAATAGGGCAAGGGCTGGGCTAGGATAGGGCAAGGGCTTGGCTAGGATATGGCAAGGGCTTGGCTAGGATAGGGCAAGGGCTTGGCTAGGATAGGATAGGGAAACTAACTAGGATGGGGCAAGTGCTGGATGATCCCAGGGTTCTACATGGCACCACTGGGCAAGAGTCATGGCTTACTAGAGATCACACATGCACATGTACACACACACACGCACATGCACGCATGCACACACACACATGCACACACACATGCAAACACACACACATACACACAGATGTGCACCAGTTTCTCGTAAGTGATGCTTGCCTACATCATTTGTACTCACGTGATCATGAAATGAAGTTAGAGGCGAGAATGCTGTGGTGGTCCCAAACTGCAGGCAGTGTCTCCTGCCTCAGCTCTTGTTGCTCTCAATCTTCAAGTTCTCCAACACTTCTGAGTCGTCAGCTTCAGCTGCATCCAAGCCTGTAAATGGATGGCCACCACCATCTTTGTTGTCTGCTTCACACTCTATTCGGCATAATCTATATACTGTGCGCTTGCCACATGCACCCTGCCTAATTAATGACCACCAAGAAGAGCAAGTTGGTGCTTGCTATGTACATGTATTTTACATGGGTTCATTTAGGATGGGGGGGGAGGGGGGAGGGGAAGCTACCCCCCTCCCCCCTTCTTAGAATCCAGATTCTTCCAACCCCCCCCCCCCCCCCCATCCCAAATGAAACCCTGCCTTATATTTGAATAGAGAGCGCTACCCAATCAATCATCAACCTCGAATCGCTATCGTGCAGGCTGTTTCTTCCCTGCCGTAGTTTACTATGCACATTCTTGGACCTAAGGGCCGTCACCTTGTATGACCACACCCATATATGCATATCACACCAACAAAAGGGGAGGGCACAGTGCGGGACAGGTCAGGGGACCTGTGTGACACAATCCGAAATGGTTGGGTCTGATGGTATTGGCTGCTTGTTGGGCTTGTTTTGTCACTTACTGAGCTTTTCTTGAGTTCTTCTTTAATTAACTGCCATTGTAGTGGAGATGGCACTCTGAGGAAGAACCCGACCATATGGCAGTCCTGGAATCCTCTGCTAGGGACGAGTTTGCACAAGTGAGTTTGTTGCTGTTGTTGGTGCTAAGTTTAGGAAGGGAGGGGAAGGTAGGCCATGCCGGGGGAGATAGGACACACTGTGGGGAGGCAGGGCACACTGGAGGAGGCAGGCCATGCCAGAGGAGATAGGGCATGCCGTGGGAGATAGGGCACGCTGGGGGAGGCAGGCCATCAGGGGAGGTAGGCCATGATGGGGGAGGTACTGTAGGCCATGCCAGGGAAGCAAGACCATCCTGGGGGGTATAGGCCATGCCGGAGGAGCTAGGCCATGCTGGGACGACCACTTGGGTGTGTGGTGGTAGGAGAGTTTCACCCTGAGTGCCACACCCACATCCACGCCCCCACGAAGTAGTATTGTCAGTGTTACTAAAAAGTGAAAGGCGATGACCATTTTTTACAACTTGTTAAGTTGTTAAGACTTATGGAGCTCCACAGATTCTGCGCATTTCACTCTATGAACTTAATATATACTCAAAAGTCTCGTGTGGTCTGCTTGGATACTGTTGCATGTGTAACCAGTAGTTACATGTAGTTACATGCAGTCAAAGAGTTGGGGAACTCAAAACCTGCATGCCTGAATTCTCTGCAGTTCTGATTGGGAAGTGCTAGAGAAAACACACACACACACCTACACACACACACACACACACACACACCTACACGCATGCACACACACACACACACCTACACACACACACACACTGATTTTTAACCAGTGCACTTGACCACATACATGTACTCGTGTTTTATGAAAACGCTCATTTTGTAGAGTGAGGCTTCCTTCCTGCAGCCACTCACTGATAGTTGTCTAGCACTTTCCCACCAGGAACCTGAACTGCAGATTAGTTCAGACATGCAGGTTTTGAGCTACCCAACTTTGAGAGCATGTAACTTTGGCATGCTTATAAGTATCAAAAGAGAGTACACAGAGAGAGAGCTGTCATATACCAGGTTCATTGAAGTGCACAGAATCTATGGAGCTCTAAGGTTGTGAACAAGTAAAAACAAAAACAAAAACACACATTGTTCCCCCTTAACCACCCTTTACCTAAATCAAACTTTACTTAAACCATCCTTTACCTAAACCATCCTTTACCTAAACCATCCTTTACCTAAACCATCCTTTACCTAAACTATACTTTACCTAAACCATCCTTTACCTAAACCATCCTTTACCTAAACCATCCTTTACCTAAACCATCCTTTACCTAAACCATCCTTTACCTAAACGATCCTAAACGATCCTTTACCTAAACCATCCTTTACCTAAACCATCCTTTACCTAAACCATCCTTTACCTAAACCATCCTTTACCTAAACCATCCTTTACCTAAACCATCCTTTACCTAAACCATCCTTTACCTAAACCATCCCATAACCATCCTTTACCTAAGCGATCCTTTACCTAAACCGTCCTTTACCTAAACCATCCTTTACCTAAACCATCCTTTACCTAAGCGATCCTTTACCTAAACCATCCTTTACCCAAACCACACTTTACTTTAGTCATATTCTCTAAAAACACCCTACCTAAACCACATTCTCTTGCCACACCTTACCTAAACCATATTATGTAACCACCCTTCACCTAAAACATAGTTAACGGCCTTTTACCCAAACATTTACCCAAACATCTAAACCGTCTTCACTAACCACCCTTTACCTAAAACTCCTCCAACTACCATTTTTCTAAACCATCTTCTCTTCGTTACATATCAACCAGACAATAACCGGTTGACTCTTGACATAATTTGCATTTTTTATTAATTATACTAGAAACTTTCTTCAGGTAAATCATTAGGTTAATCTTCAGGTTAATCTTCAGGTGAATCTTCAGGTGAATCTTCAGGTGAATCTTCAGGTGAATCTTCGGGTTAGTCTTCGGGTTAATCTTCAGGTTAATCTTCAGGTGAATCTTCAGGTGAATCTTCAGGTTAATCATCAGGTTAGTCTTCAGGTTAGTCTTCAGGTTAGTCTTCAGGTTAGTCTTCAGGTGAATCTTCAGGTTAGTCTTCAGGTTAATCTTCAGGTTAATCTTCAGGTTAATCTTCAGGTTAATCTTCAGGTTAGTCTTCAGGTTAATCTTCAGGTTAATCATCAGGTTAGTCTTCAGGTTAGTCATCAGGTTAGTCTTCAGGTTAGTCTTCAGGTTAATCTTCAGGTTAGTCTTCAGGTTAGTCTTCAGGTTAGTCTTCAGGTTAGTCTTCAGCTTAGTCTTCAGGTTAGTCTTCAGGTTAGTCTTCAGGTTAGTCTTCAGGTTAGTCTTCAGGTTAGGCTTCAGGTTAGTCTTCAGGTTAGTCTTCAGGTTAGTCTTCAGGTTAGTCTTCAGGTTAGTCTTCAGGTTAGTCTCCAGGTTAATCTTCAGGTTAGTCTCCAGGTTAGTCTTCAGGTTAGTCTCCAGGTTAGTCTCCAGGTTAATTTTCAGGTTAGTCTCCAGGTTAGTCTCCAGGTTAGTCTTCAGGTTAGTCTTCAGGTTAGTCTCCAGGTTAGTCTCCAGGTTAGTCTCCAGGTTAGTCTCCAGGTTAGTCTTCAGGTTAGTCTTCAGGCTAGTCTTCAGGTTAATCTTCAAGTTAGTCTCCAGGTTAGTCTTCAGGTTAGTCTTCAGGCTAGTCTTCAGGTTAATCTTCAGGTTAGTCTTCAGGTTAGTCTTCAGGCTAGTCTTCAGGTTAATCTTCAGGTTAGTCTTCAGGTTAGTCTTCAGGTTAGTCTTCAGGTTAGTCTCCAGGTTAGTCTTCAGGTTAGTCTCCAGGTTAGTCTTCAGGTTAGTCTTCAGGTTAGTCTCCAGGTTAGTCTCCAGGTTAGTCTCCAGGTTAATGTTTGCTGCTCTCTCCTCATCCCTTGCACTTCTGGCAATGCAGCCCTCAGTTCTTGGTTTCCTCAGAGGCTTCCTCATGTGACAATAGTTGACAGCACAGACTTTCAACACTTGACCAGATAACTATAATTATACTTATAATGCATGTGTATCAGTTGGTTTCCTCAGAAGCTCCCGATTGTTGTTGTTGTTGTTGTTGTTGGTGGTGGTGTTGGTGTTGTTGGTGGTGGTGTTGTTGGTGTTGTTGTTGTTGGTGGTGTTGTTGTTGTTGTTGTTGGTGTTGTTGTTGGTGTTGGCTGTGGTATTGGTGGTGTTGTTGGTGTTGTTGTTGGTGGTGGTTTTGGTGTTGTTGTTGGTGGTGGTGGTGTTGGTGGTGTTGGTGTTGGTGTTGTTGTTGGTGTTGGTGGTGTTGGTGTTGGTGTTGTTGTTGGTGTTGGTGGTGTTGGTGTTGGTGTTGTTGTTGGTGGTGTTGGTGTTGCTGTTGTTGGTGGTGGTGTTGGTGGTGGTGTTGGTGTTGTTGGTGTTGTTGTTGTTGGTGTTGTTGTTGTTGTTGTTGGTGTTGGTGGTGTTGGTGGTGTTGGTGTTGGTGTTGTTGTTGGTGTTGGTGGTGTTGGGTGTTGGTGTTGTTGTTGGTGTTGGTGGTGTTGGTGTTGTTGGTGGTGGTGTTGGTGTTGGTGTTGTTGTTGGTGTTGGTGGTGTTGGTGTTGGTTGGTGGTGGTGGTGGTGTTGTTGGTGGTGTTGGTGTTGGTGGTGGGTGTTGGTGTTGGTGGTGGTGTTGGTGTGGTGGTGGTGTTGGTGTTGTTGTTGTTGTATTAGTACGTAGTAGTAAATGTATAAAGGAGTAGTTTAATGAGCTTCTAATATTGTTAATTTGTTGTGCATATTATATAATAATGTTATAAATGTTTGTTATGTTTGTTAATAATAACAAAAATAATTTTATTTTAATGAGCATCACACAAAAAGCCGCCTAGTGGTTAGAGTTCCACCCTAGGTTTGTTGTTATTTTTCTTTGTTCTTTGGTAAATGATGTCCAAGTCTGCAGTCGAAGGGTGAATGCTACATGTGCTTGTTATAACATACAATCTTCCAGAGGACCTGACCATCCTTGTAGTGTAGCTGTGTTTACCTTCTCCCTCTCCACCGAGGACCATTTTCAAGGGCTTTAACGGTCAGAATCAGTGGACCTCAAGCTTGTATATAGACAGTGACCATCACAGCTACCATGCTCTCTAAGAGCTCACACATCACCTGTAGACAGTGAATGAATATTCCACCCACCCACCCTCCCACGCAAATCCTTCTGCTAGTAGTCCAGTGAAGATTAAACCCTCGAAAATGACCTATTATACATGAATCACCTAACAAGATTGCCAGCGTAACCGTTGTTGTTATTATTCATGCCCCAGGCTTCAGCTGCGTATTCTGAACCGTGGTCTAGAGCTGCTGGCTCCGGGAGGTCGGCTGGTGTACTCGACATGCTCGCTGAACCCAATAGAGAACGAGGCCGTCATCTGCACGGCACTCGGCCTCAGCAAAGGTAGTAGAGAGAGAAGCTGATGCATGTGTTGTGCAATAACTCATCTCTGTTGGCTTGGGGTGCTCCATCAGAGGATGTGGCTTGATTATTAATGGTAACTCACCTAGTTGGATGAGCTTTGTACTGTTTGGGTGCACCGTAAGAACATTGGAATAGTCATTATTATCTAGTGTGCCTGCATATGTGTACACAGTAAGAACATTGGAATAGTCATTATTATCTAGTGTGCCTGCATATGTGTGCACAGTAAGAACATTGGAATAGTCATTATTATCTAGTGTGCCTGCATATGTGTGCACAGTAAGAACATTGGAATAGTCATTATTATCTAGTGTGCCTGCATATGTGTGCACAGTATGAACATTGGAATAGTCATTATTATCTAGTGTGCTTGCATATGTGTGCACAGTAAGAACATTGGAATAGTCATTATTATCTAGTGTGCCTGCATATGTGTGCACAGTAAGAACATTGGAATAGTCATTATTATCTAGTGTGCTTGCATATGTGTGCACAGTAAGAACATTGGAATAGTCATTATTATCTAGTGTGCCTGCATATGTGTGCACAGTAAGAACATTGGAATAGTCATTATTATCTAGTGTGCCTGCATATGTGTGCACAGTAAGAACATTGGAATAGTCATTATTATCTAGTGTGCCTGCATATGTGTGCACAGTAAGAACATTGGAATAGTCATTATTATCTAGTGTGCCTGCATATGTGTGCACAGTAAGAACATTGGAATAGTCATTATTATCTAGTGTGCCTGCATATGTGTGCACAGTAAGAACATTGGAATAGTCATTATTATCTAGTGTGCCTGCATGTGTGTGCACAGTAAGAACATTGGAATAGTCATTATTATCTAGTGTGCCTGCATGTGTGTGCACAGTAAGAACATTGGAATAGTCATTATTATCTAGTGTGCCTGCATATGTTGTGCACAGTAAGAACATTGGAATAGTCATTATTATCTAGTGTGCCTGCATATGTGTGCACAGTAAGAACATTGGAATAGTCATTATTATCTAGTGTGCCTGCATATGTGTGCACAGTAAGAACATTGGAATAGTCATTATTATCTAGTGTGCCTGCATATGTGTGCACAGTAAGAACATTGGAATAGTCATTATTATCTAGTGTGCCTGCATATGTGTGCACAGTAAGAACATTGGAATAGTCATTATTATCTAGTGTGCCTGCATATGTGTGCACAGTAAGAACATTGGAATAGTCAATTATTATCTAGTGTGCCTGCATATGTGTGCACAGTAAGAACATTGGAATAGTCATTATTATCTAGTGTGCTTGCATATGTGTGCACAGTAAGAACATTGGAATAGTCATTATTATCTAGTGTGCCTGCATATGTGTGCACAGTAAGAACATTGGAATAGTCATTATTATCTAGTGTGCTTGCATATGTGTGCACAGTAAGAACATTGGAATAGTCATTATTATCTAGTGTGCCTGCATATGTGTGCACAGTAAGAACATTGGAATAGTCATTATTATCTAGTGTGCCTGCATATGTGTGCACAGTAAGAACATTGGAATAGTCATTATTATCTAGTGTGCCTGCATATGTGTGCACAGTAAGAACATTGGAATAGTCATTATTATCTAGTGTGCCTGCATATGTGTGCACAGTAAGAACATTGGAATAGTCATTATTATCTAGTGTGCCTGCATATGTGTGCACAGTAAGAACATTGGAATAGTCATTATTATCTAGTGTGCCTGCATATGTGTGCACAGTAAGAACATTGGAATAGTCATTATTATCTAGTGTGCCTGCATATGTGTGCACAGTAAGAACATTGGAATAGTCATTATTATCTAGTGTGCCTGCATATGTGTGCACAGTAAGAACATTGGAATAGTCATTATTAATCTAGTGTGCCTGCATATGTGTGCACAGTAAGACATTGGAATAGTCATTATTATCTAGTGTGCCTTGCATATGTGTGCACAGTAAGAACATTTGGAATAGTCATTGATTATCTAGTGTGCTTGCATATGTGTGCACAGTAAGAACATTGGAATAGTCATTATTATCTAGTGTGCCTGGCATATGTGTGCACAGTAAGAACATTGGAATAGTCATTATTATCTAGTGTGCCTGCATATGTGTGCACAGTAAGAACATTGGAATAGTCATTATTATCTAGTGTGCCTGCATATGTGTGCACAGTAAGAACATTGGAATAGTCATTATTATCTAGTGTGCCCTGCATATGTGTGCACAGTAAGAACATTGGAATAGTCATTATTATCTAGTGTGCCTGCATATGTGTGCACAGTAAGAACATTG